>JAOVYV010000040.1:14172220-14189959 GCA_025674545.1 Hassar affinis | reverse complement strand
AACATATAAACTATATATAAACTATATATATATATATATTGTTACAATAGGCTTACGTAAACGACTATCATTAATTAGCTTATGAAGCAAATATATGCAAAAAAAGAAAGCTCTGACTGTAAACCGAGTTGTAACTCGTCCGGCACGCACTGCGAAAGTTGAAATCATATAATAATCGGAAGACCATTTGCTGGAATCCCACACTGTACAACTGTACAATACAACACCTGAAACACAGTTTACAGGCATCAATACAGCTGATGACTTCTGTAGCGACGGTAACTTTCTGCATTAGACCTGCGGATTTCCTTACTTCGTTGATATTATTATTATTATTATTATTATTATTATTATTATTATTATTATTATTATTATTATTATTATTATTAGAAAGAAAGAAAGAAAGAAAGAAAGAAAGAAAGAAAGAAAGAAAAAGTGTTTAAACAACTATCAAACCATTTTACATTACAAAAAGATTATGAGGGAAAATTAAATATTATATGACCACAGTAAATATAACCCGTAATGTTTTGGCTATACAACCAAACGTGTATAAAACTAAATGCTCCTTTCTTTATCAGGTTTAATTAAAACAAATCATAATCTAGCCTAATTACATTTTAATAATTTCACTGTCGATAAAAAAATCTAGCGGACTATGATTTAGAATCGTGCCATAATTATTTATGATTAACAGTTAAGTTCGCTGTAAAATGTATATAAATAAAGCAGCTTTAGTGCTGCAGTAGGCCCATGTCGCCTGTTTATGAGAAGACTAAGCGATCTGAATATATAAGGTCGCCTGTATGCTGTACAAAAGCACGCGCTCTCTGAGCAGCTTTTCGTACAGTGAGTTAGATACAGGCCTAAACAAAAAGAAAGAGTCTTTTCATTTGTCTGTGCTTCAGCCGCTAGAAATAAATTAAACAAGCTAACTATTTCATTTCGATGACTGGCAAATAACTATTATAAAAATGACGGGCCTACGTGTAACTTTGATAAACTATATCTTGCCTATTTCTAATGCAGGGCAACGACTGTAAAGGTTTAAGATTTTATAAACTATTAAGCTTTTATCAGCATTTCTGCAACCAATCGATTATCAGATTATCAGGTTTTATAACCTACGCTATACTGTTAATGGAACAATAGACTACTTCCGCTAAAACAACTGCGCAGTATTTTTGAGTTTATTCGAGGCCATTTATTCGTGACTGGCTAACTTTGACTGTACTGTTTGACTGAATTGAGTGCTGTTGTAATAAGCCGCTCTATAGCTTACTGCCTTTGAAAAAAATAAAATAAATAGAATAAAATAAATAGACCTATTGCATAAATTTGAATCAATTTCCTGACATTTTCCCCCAAACATTTTTCTTCAGGTCATACATTTAGATAACAATTAGACGGAACCACTGGACATTAAAAATCATTGCATCGGACTGTTATTAGTTTAGTACTTATTGACTACATTAAAGAAAGTGCTACTTCAGTATTACTCTTCTTGTTTCACAGCACCGTTTAGCCAGAATTAGAGAACAAGGGAGGCAGTTCACTGTCTGCATTAATTTGTCTGCAGAACACGAAGTTGTAGTAGACTGTAATACTTGATGTCACTCTCGTTTTAGATGAGGCAGGATAATGTGTTTTAATGCCACCTGGAAAGTGTTAAGCGGATTGATTTAGCAAACGGAACAATGAACATCAAACAGGGAGGACTCATTATCCATCACAATGTAGAGAAGTTGTATTGATTTTCTTTAAGATTTTCTGTTCCTGAACTCTGCAAAGAAAATCAACCAAATAAAACAGCCCTTTAGATGACAGCCTAAAAGCAGAGTTTAGAAATTACTTACAGGCCATCTGAAGGAGGGAATATCCTATTTTCTGTTAGCCTATGTTACCTCCAAGCAGGCTAATAAGGTCAGGCGAATGCTTATCCCTTACTATTTAATGTAATTGACATAAATCTGTCCTAGCAAAATCACTTCCTTAGTGGCGCGGTAGCTACGCAGATAGTCTGTGTGGCTCCTTACCTTGTGTGTGTGTGTGTGCGTGTGTGTGTGTGTAGTGGAGGGGCGGTGCTGCCTCCGGCCCCCGTTAACGGAGAGGCTGGGATTCTGGCCCCGGGGCGGATACGGCAGCTCGATCTTAACAAACAGCGCAAAACAGGGGGGTGGAGGGGAGACCAGATTACAGGACTACAGAAAACAAACACTCATTTAAAGAGGGGTGGACGACAGCACTTAAGGCGATTTTAATCACGTTATTTTTTCATAAGGCTGCTCAGCAGGGTCTCCTCCAACTCGCAGCGCGCTCGCCTCGGCGGATTTGCGGACTGAAGATGCCCGGGCGATTCGTCCCTCAGATGTTCGGCTTGGCTGTGTGGTGGGCATTTCTAATCCAGTCTCCGATCTCTTCCGCCAATACTACCAACCGGCGCCACGTGACCGCTGATAAGAGACAGAATTTTCTGGAGAGAACGCTGATTTTGCTAGACGTGAATCCGCGAAGCCCGGTGCGGGTTTTGAATGACAACTTCTTATCGCTGCAAGTGGACCCTTCTATCCTGAAGAACGGCTGGCTAGACTTTTTAAGGTATCCGATTTTGACAGCTCTCTGCACTCACACCGCACCGCGCACGTAGCTTTTAGACACCACAGCTCTAACGCATCTGTTTTCATTTTCTGTTTAAAAAAATAAAAATCAGCAATGCTGATATTTAGGCGCCAAAATCATAGTCACAGGGCGAATAAGACAACATGGTGTGAAGAGTTTTACCCTCACAAGTGCTAACAATAGGCTAAATAACATCCTTCTGTGAAATCCCTGAGTTATTCCACTTTTCGGTGATTTTGTGCATGTGGAAGCAAAATATCCGGAGCAGCCTCATGCGCAATTGCTGTAATGTGCTTTCCACTAAGATCAGCCTACTGCTTTTGACTTCTCCATATGAAGCGACTCGCCTGTGTTTTATCACCATATTATCAGCTGCAGTATTTGGCTGCATCTATAATAATCCACATCAGAGCTGATTAAGCAACACTGAAGCTTCCCCATCAGGGGTCTGTGGCCTCTCATCTTCTCTCATCTCAATTTGTCAAATCGACTTTGCTCCACCGTGATGAGGGTGGGATTTACCTTGACCTTTCAAAAGAGTTTCAAAAGCCAGCAGATGGGCGAATATTCCGGTCCGATGAAACACTTCTCTCTGAGGCTGGCATGCGCTATAAGCGATCTGCCCTCTCATGTGGCGCACATGGAGCTGTAGACCTGATGGTCGCTGTGATGTTGTGTGCAGTTTAGGCCAGAGCTTTGACCTCAGAGTGAATTAACGATGTCCAGAGGTTTAACCGTGCTGAAAGACTGATTCCATAAATGCCCAGGTGTAAAGCTATTATATTTTATCTACGGAAGTAGGTGGATTTCGATAGACACCAGGATATATGACGGAAACCAAGGGCTGCGTTGTACTGTCGAATATTTCACCCTGACCCAACAGGATACTGACTAACAGGTCCTGCTAGCAGATCTAACACGAAATACAAAGCAGTCATCATAGAAAAATACTAGATTTAGGATGCGTGCATGCAGTGATACAGAAGCGTGTTCCTGGCCTAGTGAATGCGACCGAAACCGTTATCAGGCACTGCGCAATGACAGCATACACAAAAAACATAGTTTATATGCTGGTGTGTGTTAATAAATAACTAAAGCAACACTATTATTATTATTATTATTATTATTATTATTATTATTATTAATAATAATAATAATAATAATAATAATAATAATAACAGCAATAATAATAATAATAATAATAATAATAATAATAATAATAAATCTATTATTAATTGATGATAGAATTAGCCTAAAATATGCCGTCCTATGTAATCCCTTTTCCATTAAGATTTGGCTAATCACTAACTTCAGATTTGACCTACAGTGATGATAACGGCGTATGTTTGATTGATTATTTATTTATGTAATTATTTATTTATTCGTTTGTTTATTTTCTTGCTTCTTGAAGTTACTTGTCATATTTATTTATATATTTATTTATTTATTATTATAATTTTTTTTGCAGCTGGCTATAAACGCAGTGATCTCTTCCAAATACTCGGTTAAAACGTTGACATTTCCGTTGGATCTTTTGGAAGTCACTGCTTTGAGCAGGATCGGTATCAGTATCAGTGTAACAGTATTAACAATAAAAAGCGCTAAATAAATAAGTGCATAAACTCACATACACACTTTATCACATGATCATAATGGACAAAATTATTTATTTATTTATTGCTCATTTATTTTTTATTATTCACAAACGTGTACGTGTGTCTTTGTTCAAAAACCGAGCCCCCGATGAAATAGGCTACCCTCTATATTGCTGTATTTGACTCAAGACCTTTTGTCTGCTTATTAATTCTGCTCAACGCCTCAAGCTGTAATTAAACAAAACGTAATTAAAAGTCTGTTCCACACGAGGATAAGTCATTAGAGCGTCAGTCATGTCCTCGATCTACTAAGTCATGGGCTGCAGATGCAACTCCTGTTTAATGTTTAAGCTTTTAACAGACAGTCTTGCCGAGAGACACAATCAAGACTCTTAAAGGTAGTTGAGAGCGGATTAAAAACCCTAGCTTTATTACATGGGCGAAATGTTGCATTTGTGACTCGTTTTAAACTGTGCTTAGATTTTAGATTTTTTAAATCTCTGTGGTCTAGCACATCTATGTAGGCCTATTTCTAAATGTCTGAGATAATGTCTTCCAAATTGTAACTTAAAATTAACCACAGGCTGCAATATTACTAGAGGCAAATGACAAAATTAGTGAAGCAGTTCTGCACCAAATCTGAAGTTCAGTTATTCAGCAGGGACCCACTCTGGCTAGGGTCAAGAGCTTTTGTGCTTAAAAAAATGAAATGAAATCTTGCAAAATCTATACAATACTTATAGTTATTCTATAATCATAACTGGTTGGTAGCATGTCTGACTTTAAGCAGTCTCTCTCTCTGTTTCCTCAGTTCCAGACGGTTAGTGACTTTGGCTAGGGGACTTTCTCCAGCTTATCTGAGGTTTGGGGGAAAGAGGACAGACTTTCTCCAGTTTCATAACCTGAAGAATTTAGCCAAGTTTAGAGGACCAGGACCAGACTATTATCTCAAGAATTACGAGGATGGTATGAGCATGCTTTTTTTGTTTGCCTTTTTTGTGCTTTTTTTTAAAGCACTTTGTAACAGCAAAAAATAAATTATTGAATTAACTTGCTTTAATCATATAAACAGATCTTAGTGTGTTAAAACATCACAGGCAAAAAAAACATCTGCTTTTGTGGTATGAACAGAAAAATGAAAATAGTTTACTGTAGATATTTTTTCTAATGGTTTCTGTGTCTGCTCAGACATAGTGCGAAGTGACATTGCTCTGGATAAACAAAGGGGCTGTAAGCTGGCCAGTCACCCTGACATGATGCTGGAGCTGCAAAGGGAGAAAGCAGCTCAGATGCAGCAAGTTCTCTTGAAGGAGCAACTCTCCAACCACTACAGCGATGTCACAATAACAGGTAGGAGAGCACAACAGCACATCGGGTACTCCATATAGAACATAAAATCAACAATAGCGGAACAGGGAGCAAAAAATTGTGCTCATTTATTATTTTAATTAAGCATGTCCCAGCATGTGTAAGAGGCCTAAACTGAGGTTTTAGCTCGATTACTGTCATGGGGTTGGCTGCAGAGCTGTGCTTCATTTGTTATGCAGTTATGTCTATTCAAGTAAGCTATCTGTTAGTGATATTAGGAGCTTTTAGAAGAGGAAGAGATACAGCTGCATACAGTGGTATCATGCTAGATGAAAATTCTGCTTTAAAGGTCTGATGTAAAAAAAAAAAAAACTCATGGCATTATAATATTATTATTCAAATCCGTGCTTTAATTATTTCCTATTTTAGGTAGAACATTTGAGCCCAAGTCTTTAATCATTAAAATCCTATTTCAAATGCCCTGGAATGTATGAGTTATTATTCACTGACGTAGGCTGCGCATGAACTGCTATTAAATGATGATCGTAATGTAATTTAAATGATAATGATTACAGTACTTAGACTTTGCCAAAATATGCATGTATTTGACTGGACAGAAAATGAACAGTTTAGATCCATCCAAAAAATATCAGATAAGTAGAAGTATGTTAATATACTTAATGTATAATTTGCAACATAAGCTAATACACATCCAGACTGAAAAGTTAAGACACATTAAGTGTTTTCTGCTTCTGACAGAGCGTTAACTGCTGTAATATCAAGGGATGAAACAATGTTGTTTAAACACGAAAGCTAACTATGAAAAAAAATTGTTATGACATTTGTTTGCTCTTGATAAGTCTGCAAGTGTTGAGCAGGTCAGTTATTGTTTACTGCAATGTAAATAGTAATAAAACATTTAGGCAAAAGTAAGTGTCCAATTTTCTCGCATTTAGGATTTTATTTGCTATTTTTATATTATTTTATTTGCTGATTTTATTATCTTTTTATGCCTACGGTCCTTTTTATGCAAGGCGCACAGTGATCATTTTTCTGTCATTTATTTATTTTTTTGCACTTCTTTTCCTTTTTAATAAGAATTTATTTGGGTTATGTAGGCTACAGAAAAAAAGAGTCTTAGTGAACATAGATGCGATATTATGTGGGATTTATCACAGGGAGGCATGTTCATTATGAACATTTGGGTTCGTGAAGTGATTTGTTATGCTGTGTTCCACATGATAAAATAGAAATTTGAGGGATTTTCCCCACATTGTGTTTATTGGAGTAGAAGGGCTATAGTGTATGTAACCGGTAGGAGAGGCTATGCGGTCTCCGGAATTAACACACCAGTGTTCCCAGTCCAGAGAGACAGACAGGCCTGTTAACAATCAGAATGCCCCCTGTGCAGTGCCTGGCAGGTGGGAGAAGTAGTAAAACAGCTCTCCTCCATCCTTTTCCACTCTCTGCATGTGACCCTTGCTGACCCTCTCTCATTACAGCGTGAATTGTACTAGGCGAGAAAGCACCCCTGCCAGTTAAAACAAACCGTGGTAAGACATGCCGAGGTCAAACTCTCACTTTTCTCTTTGTCATAGTTTAGTCCAGGTTAGTTAAAGCAAACCATCTGAAACAAGTCAAGGTCAGGGTCAGTAGATGCTCTCAAGTTGCTGCAATTCAGAACTCAGACTGCTCCTTTCCACTGTCACTGCATTCCTGTCTATCTTTTTTTTTTCATTTTATAGACAACGTCAAACTGCTGCAATTTATTACACACAGTCTTGCCATGACCCGATGGTGCATTGCATTTCTTATCTACGGGATTAATTTAGGAAAAATTATTGTGAAACAGACCTAGTGTGAAAGGCTATTATTAAAAAGAGAAATATGTACTGTCTAAAATCTGTCACAGCCTCTCTTACTGGCCCGTTATCACAGATATAAATTTATTGCCTAGTCCAGGCTAGTTCACATGTAGACATATTACAAATCCATAAATCACTTCCCACATATTCTGATACACTTAGTATGATGAATATCTACGACATGTTCTTGTGCATGAATCTTTTTCTTGATCATAACACTCTGTTATATTCATTTAGTTAATCCTCAAGTGAAATGCAGAAAAAAAATTGAATTAAGTGCTCTGGTGAACAGACGGCTGTGGTTGTCATCCTAGCCTGCCTAGTGGAATTCTCTGTTCTACCTAAAGTCTTTCACGTACGCTCTTACTTTCTCCTATACTCTGCTTTATGAGATGAACCAGGAATCTCACAGTGACAACAATTTCTTAATCATTACTATGTATTGTTAAGATGTCGGTAATATTCAAAGCTGTTTCCTGCCTACAATCCAAGCCCCACCACCACCAGCACCTCCTCCCACACTGAAGACAAATGACAGGAAATTGTCCAGTGAGTGTAGTTGGGGCTTTAAGTAAAGGTGGCCTTTAGCCCCTCATTTTCGTTGACAGCAGTAACTACTTGGGTTTTCATCTCATTAAAAGCTCTTTAAAAGAAGATCTTGTGAAAACAGTATAGACAGTGCTCTGTAGAAAATCAACTTTGTTTATTCATAAGTGGAAGAGCCAAGGAGTCTGCTCCTATAAACTTCCTGTTTACACTGATCCAAAGAAAAAAAAGTAACATGGTTAAATGAGACATTTTACAAGATCAAAATGAACTAATGTGTATCTGGGCATGTGTTAAAATGATGCTGTTGAGCATTGTTTTCAGCTTCTGGGGCCGAATTAGAGCCCCATCAAGAATGTTGGTTGCAGAGGGGTAATTTCATGTAAATGACTGATGAGATATTTTGATGAAAAATGCATGGCAGAATTTCATTTGTTGGACTTCTTGCCATATTGTCTGGGTGCTCATCAGCCTGCATGTAAAGTACCTCAAAGTTTCATGTTTTGGTTCCCCTCCCCCAGCTCTTCACGCTGGTAAGAGCATGCGTGCGTGCACTCAGTGCAAACACAGCAAGGGCATGTAGCTCACTGCGCTAGTGATGGATCTGATACTCCAGCAGATGTTGCTGCCTCAGAAGGGAAACATGACTTTTTTCAATTCCTAAGATGTTAAGCAGATGAAGGTTCCTTTACAGCATATACATTATTATTACACACACACAAACAGATTTTGCCTTGCTATACCTGTGAGGACTTTCCACTGACATCGTTATTACTGCAGCTAATTAATGCTAACTCTAACCCTATCCCTTACCCTGACCCAAACCCAAACCCTATCTCTAACCCTGACCCAAAACCAAACCATAAATCTAATCCGAACGCTAACCCAAACCCAAACCCTAACTCTAACCCTAACCTTACCCTACATTTTTACAATAACCATGTTTTGATCAGATACCACTGGTTAGCCAGTGCAAATAAGGAATATAATTCCTCTTTTTAATAAAATACAATTAGTTTTCATCCCTAATCTAATCCTAACCCTAACTTTAACCTCAGTAATAAAAGGCGACTTCTTGGCTCTTTAATTAAAAAAAAAATCTCAAAAACTACAACAAAAAACACTTTCCTTACAGTGACCAGCAAAATGTCCCAAAAGGTCAAAAATATCAGATATTCCTATATTCTGTCTGGTCCCCACAAAGACATATAAACATGGTATACACACACACATATGCGCACACACACACACACACACACACACACATTCAAACACATATACACACAGTGCGTAATGGTTCTGGGTTCTGTTTAAACTCCAGCAGAGCAAGAGCCAGAGAGTGAGAGAGACAAAGAGAGAAAGAGAGTGAAAGAGAGAGAGAGAGATAATGGCATGTGTAACATGAACATTTACACTTACTCTAATCACTTGAGAGGTTTGTCTAAACAGAATTGTGAATGTATGAGACACTAATACTTGCAACACAATCTCTCCAGTATAAAATATGAGTCTGTCACTGTCAGGCCTTTCTCCAGCTCTAATACGAACTCTGTCCAGAAAGTAATGAGAATGAAATTCCTGCACTCTGTAGGGCTTATGTATAGGAATAATGATTCAAGGTCAGTCGGAGTGAGATCTCAGATAAATGGTAGGACCGTTTCAGTTGCATTCTAGCAAACTCAGTGTCCAGACATTTGTTTTTTATGAAACCCCGCTGAAGTGCCACATCATGGAACAATACAAGCGAGTTTGGAGTAACAGTATGTAATCAAATTCTGCATGAAAATCAGCAAATGTGCATCTGAAACTCTTGAAATGTTGAAGAAAGGTTATGGACAAGCTACCCTATCATCCATAAAGAATTCATACCAGAAGGCCAGATGGTAAATGGAATATTTTATAAGACGATTTTGCATGTGCGCCATCAGATTGACTCTTCATGGATCCTCCATCATGACAACACACTGGGTCACACTTCACTGGCCGGAAAAAAACTTCTACTTCTACCTCCACCCTATAGCCCTGACTTGGCTCCATGTGATTTCTTCTTGTTCCCAAAGATTAAAACACATCTCCATGTGTAAGCCCTATGGAGCATGGGAATTTCATTCTCATTACATTCCAGAGAGAACTTGTGCAGTCATTTCAGTCATGAAACAACTGCAAAAAAACCCATAAAACATAAACATAAAATAACAGGAACAAAAGCAAGAGAAACAATAATGATAGAAAAAACTCATTAATTTAAAGTAATATTTATTTACTTTGTCTAAGGATCTTTGTAGATTTCACCTTGCTATAATGATAAAACATCAATCTAAAAGACTGAAAGGTTTTCTAAAAGGTTTCATTTTGAACCACAAATGTTGAATGCACTATTTCTACAGATTCTTAAAGTACTGAATTTATATTTATATTTTTTCAAAGATCAAATTCTCTGGTGCCCAGAACTGTGGGAAACCAGATTTTGCACATTTCAATTATATTTAACCCCCCAGGTTTGCTTTCTGTGTCAATATCTCTAAAAATAGAAATGACAATTATATTATACTTTAAAAAAATTAAATGCAGCTTTCTACCCTAAAACAAACTAATTAAATAAATGATCCCTTATCAACTTATGAATAACAAAGGAATTAATAACAAAATAAAAACAAATAATGCTTCTATTTTCATATTTTTTTAATATACTTTTTTTGTAATTAATACCGGTTTTCATATTTTACACATAACTGATACTACTGCCATTTGTTGAGGTCAAATACTGTACATGCTTCATTCATGACCTATGTTACAGTTTTACACAGTTTTTTTTATACATTTTTTGGTACTCACTGAAAGTCGTAGGCAGCTAAGAAAGCTCAGAAAAAAGTGCTACCCACCCACTATGTCACCAATCTGACAGCCTGGATCATACAAAATCACTCACAGAGGTGACTTAAGGCATCCTTCCACCCCAAGGAGAGAAGCTTGTGGATTATATATAAAAATAGGACCCAGTGATACCAGGAAACTTCCATAGCTAGTTGAAAGAAGATTCATTAATTCTGTTTATTAATATGCATAAATGCATATGCATGCACACACACACTTGTAGATTCCAGATTACCCAATAAATCTTAAGTGTAAATCTAAATGCACTCTTGAAAAAAAGAAAGAAAATAGAAAAGGTTCCAAAAGTGAGGAAAACGGTTTAGAAGTCTTTCTGATACGTAAATACTCTGTTGTTGGGTTCTACATAGAACCGTGAAAGGAGAGACAACCTTCCCCAAGAGGGACAACTCAATTTTCAAAACATATATAGTAATGCACCAAATATTTACTTATGTGATCATGCTCAAGCAACCAAACCTCAGCTTATTTTATAAGTGAGTAATTAGAGAGAAATGCTCCCCTTTCTGATACTACAAGCCATTCCTGCATTGGCAGGCTCTTTGGTCCTGAGGTAAAATTACTTTCATTACTAAAAGACATGTTTTTTAATTGACACCCAAATTTGACACTTGTGCTGTCAGGAAAATGCATGTGCTTGCCCCAGGAATGTGGCAGTGTTTGCTTCTTTCAGAGAACTGGCACGGAGTTGATTACATCATTAAAAAGCATTACAACCAGTTGTGGAGGACGTGCATGTGGTTGCAATGTGTCACGTGTAGCCATGGTTATTTGTATATCCCCATGGTCATTTCACCTGGCAGGCTGAGTGGTTTTAGGTCCATATGGTTATATTACAAGTGAATGCTTTCGGAGAATTAAATGTTAGACGTCTGTGCTATAATACCCACTTCATGTTAATTTGACTCCTAAGGTGAATATATTAATTTTGGCAAACGTTCAACAAATGGAATCAGTGTCATACTTCCAAAGTAATTATTATATTTAATTTAGGCCTCATTGCAAGAAATCAAGTGGATGTCAATGTTCTATGTTTATATAGCCACAGATCACAGGCATGGCACCCAGCCTTCTTCCTCCAGACCACCCTGGTTTCCCATTTGCTATGGTCTCAGATGCTCTTTAATGTGCTCTCAAACATGGATCTTTGTGGGTGTAGAGCATCTTTTTCTGATTGGCTCTCTTACTTTAGATCATATTGGCTTTCCTTTTGCTCCAGGAACAGATTTGTATATCACAGCTGCTGCAGCCTCGGCTTGTATAGACCAAATCTACCAGAGGGATTATTGGAAGTTCAGGCTGGTCCAATACTGTGGCAAGGGAATAAAAATATATATCTTAAAATATGTAATTACAGCAGGGATTCTTCCAGTTATCTATAATTAGCGGAATGATTGTTGTTCGCTTACTTACGGATCTCTCTGTACTGAAGCTACAGTGGGATGAACTTGGTGAGAAAAGTACATCTAACCAGTCAGAAACGGCTGACTTCTTGAATTGGTTGCCACGGCGTTAAAGCCAGAGAAAGGGATTGCAGTGAATGTTGGTGGTTTGCTATTGCACCAGGCAATCAAACATTTTTTTCTATGCTGTAGTTTTTTGTAGCCAAGACAAAGTGATATCTCTTACATTTAGATCACGTGGCAGACACCCTCATTCAGAGTGACTTTGAGAAGTGCTTTGTAGTCACCATCTAAAGCAGATCCTCATGTTAATACAAATAGGTCAGGGTCTAATACTTTCCAGGTAAAACCTTGTTAAGAGAGGAGCTAATACAACACGGTGGTACAAGAACAAAAACAATTTAATTAGTGTTCATTTAAGTGCTTCCCAAAAAGAGTTATTTTTAAGACAACCAGTGAGTCAGCTGTTCTGCCAGTCAGGGGAAGCACATTCCACCACATGTGATTGATTCCACTACAGAAGTGTCTTGATGCATGTTTTTCTTGTACCTTGAGGGATGGTGGGTCATGTCAAGCCATGCTTGAGGCTTGAAGGGGGGCGTGATGCAGAGCGGGGTGTGATAATTGCCTTCAGGTAGACGGGAGGTGTAGTTGCAGGAGTCAGACGGTGTGCAGGGGCAGATACGTGCATGTATGTTCAAAATTGTAATTTTTTGTTAGAGCGGATATCTTTTGTTTCTGATAATAAAATTTCAAATTTAATTAAAAAAATTAAATAATGAAATTGAATGAAAACATAATTTGAATACTACTTCTACTACTACTACTACTACTACTGCTAATAATAATAATAATAATAATAATACAAAAAAATGTCCATAACAAAAGAAATTATGATTACGGTTGCATGGATACAGTAGTATGATTTCTCTAGAAAAGATCTTTTAGCTAATCTTTTTGGAACATTATAAATTGAAGATGTTCTGAGTGTGAGTATATAGTATATTTAAATAGGAGCCTATTTAGCCATGACTGAACTTTAACAGTTCACTCTTAGAAGCCTCAGAGAGATTGTAGCCTCAGACAGAATGCATTTTACCCTGCAAACATAATATGTTGATGAAAGTGCACATGAGAAAAAGCAATGCCATAAATCCGCAAGTGTCCATAAAGGTGTAATAAAATTTGCTGTGGTCTGGAAAGAATTGAAAGGAAAACTTAAATTGAGTTTTCTGTGGCATGTTACAAAGTCCCACACTTGATTCAAGTGGTGGCTGGGGTGCTTTTCAATAACTGGGAAAGGGGCAGGGAGGAGGGGGCAACAGAAACTCTTTCCTGATCCTTCTTCACCCTTAAATTGAGTGACAGGACCTGACACCTCTAACCAAAGCCAGATGGATGCATAGCACTGGATCTGTTTGGTCTGTTGTGCTGTCTGTTAGCTCTTTAGCACTATTAACAAGCGTTTGGTCTATCATGTGGTTAGTGTGGCTAGTGGAGTTTTTATTGCATACCCAAAGAAACAAAGAATGCTTCTAGCAGTGTATGCAAATTTGTGCCTCACATGTGGAGTGATATTTAAGATAAAAATGTTTACTGGCAGGTTTTTTTTTTGAGAACTGGTTGCTAATGCAAATTTTTAAATGTTAAGGACTATTAAAACATACTATTATAACTATTTAATACTATTAAATAGTAGCAGGACTAGAGGATTGCTACTACTACTACCGCTAGTACTACTACTACTGATACTACTACTACCACTACTATTACTGATACTACTACTGATACTACTACTACCACTACTGGTACTACTACTTTTACTAATGATACTACTACTACTACTGATACTACTACTACCACTACTGGTACTGCTACTTCTACTACTGGTACTACTACTTCTACTACTTTTACTACTGATACTACTACTGCTGCTGCTACTACTGATACTACTACTACCACTACTGGTACTACTACTTCTACTACTACTACTACTACTACTGCTACTACTACTACTTCTACTAATAATAATAAAAATAGAAAAGATTATTTTGTGTGTAAACAGTGTTTTCTAGTTATGTCATTCAGAAATGAGATTATATAGGAAACATACAACAGCATAAGTATACATTAGACATACAGTAATATAGTCATACAAAGCATACATTAGGCTGCAACAAAAGTTCAGGCTGTAACATACATCAAAGCTGTATACATGTAAAATGTAATGTAATTAATAGCATGTATATCAGGAAAACCACCATGATATGCAATATCTAACATTTTTTACACTATCAGCCATTTGCTATTAATATTGCACTAAAATGATCACCTTCACAGAGAAAAGAATGCCCTAACCTGCAAAAAGAAAATTCTCAGGTCAAATTTACAGATCACTGGAAGCAGGTTATAAAGATACACCGTATATTGCATTAAATTAAGCAGAAAGCTGCTGTAATAGAAAGTGATTTATGTTGGGGTGATTGGTTGACATGTTAATTAAACCATTCCCAGGCAATTTCATCAAACTGGGCATCCTTAGATTGTGTTATCAGCACTTGCAGTAAAGCACAATGGGCAGTCTTTAGGGAACCGCTTTGAAGTGTGCTATAAAGAGCCTGGGGGCAGCTCAGGTTAGTTCTGCCACTTTAAAAATGCCCCGCTTCTTTAAAGTGACAAAATAATCATGGAGCAATTACAGCATTAGTGCATAGTAAAGATTTTAAAAAGATAATGCTGCCAGGTATGTAAACATTCAGCACAGCCCTCTTTGAAGAGATCACATCATATTAACTTAAAGATTCTTGCTTTGTTAGTGCTGAGTTTGCACCTTCTGCTGTCATTCAGAGCTCATCACAGCTTATGTATTATATTTACTTCATTTACTATTATTACTGTTCATATTCACGTTTCTTGTGTTCTTTTGTAGTTTTAGGATTCAAGGATTAACGCGTTTCAAATGCATTCTAGTGAAACTGTAATAAATAAATAGTGTTATTTGCACATGTTGATAAATAGGTTTGCATTTCCTGAAGTTATGATATGAAATATAAAATATGACACGAGATTCAAAGGAAAAAGCTCTCAATACATGTTAGAACAGTGGACCAGATGTTTTCAGTCAAAGCCCTACAAATTTTGCCAGTGCCTCATTTGCACTCATTCCATCATTTTCAATCAAAGATTGAAGTTAAAGTGCTGAGAGTGCTCATACATCCCATATTTAGTTTGACCTCCAACAACAAACAAGTGAAACCAATCAAACTTCGTGTCTGATGTCAGGACATTGGAATTAAAGCATATTTTATGAAATCCCAGCTGAAGATTCCCTACACATCGATTAAATAGACCCCGTTGTAATTTCTACCATTAAATATACTAAATATATGAAACGTTTATGCTGCATTTGTGCATGTCCATGGCGACCCTTGAAAGATGACCACTTTTCATCGTTCATTCCATGCGTGTCTTTACCAGGGGTGTGTTTTTGATGTTATAAAGGCATTTAAAGTGTGTTGCGCAATTTGGCACAAACTTTAGTCTTTGACTTCATCAAGTGTATCTCCAATCAACCAGGCTCTCAGAACTGTTGACATTAACGGGAAATCATAATCCAGCATGCAGCTCTGTGCTGTCTCAGCCATGTGCTGCTGCATAAGAGCGTCTCTATGGAGAAGATTAATTAGTGTACACAAATGTGTGTGGATGTATACACCAGTGTGTGTTCGGGGATGTTAACATGTCACTCACTCTTCTATCCTTTCCACTGCTAACCACATGGCCTGATATACACACGCAAATATGTACAATTGCTGACACACAGGCACACACACATGCTTACGCTGTCTTACAAATACAGTGATGTGTAGCTGAAATCTTGTTAACATGGTCACATACACACATGGGGAGTTCACCAGCTAACTAATCTGAACACTGACATGCACACACACATGCACAGAGAGAGAGAGAGAGAGAGAGAGAGAGAAAGAGAAAGAGAGAGAGAGAGAGATTTTATACTAACCATGCTGAATGAAAAACAGGTGCCTTCATAGCTTGCATTCTTCATAAATACAAAAGTGCTTTGACCTGAGCAGCTCTTTGCGAAACATACCCTATCGGACGAGGGTTCCTGTGTAATGCTGTGTTTATAAACACAAGGGTACTTGGGTTTGTATGACATGCAGTGTGCACTTCAGACTACCAGCAGGCAGTGGATGACTATTGAAACCATATTTTCATTCTAGCCATTTTTGTTGTGAGAGCTAGTTTGTTTTCCTGCCTTCACTTTTGCTTTTCTGTTCATTTGTTCATCTGGATTTTTTTTTAATTCATTCATTTGTTTAAAGACTTATTTATAATTTTCTTCATAATACGTTACTTCTTCTACCATTGCACTAAATTGAGGCTAAATAACAAAGCAAGACATGTTGTTGATCAGCATTATTACAGTGTAGAAATGATCTAAAGTCGGCATGTGGACTTCTAATAGGTTAAAAGAGAATAAATACAATTAATACCTCTCATGCTGCCATGCACTGAGGCACCATGTTTAATCTGGGAAAACACACTAGTTTAACTGAAAGCATATTGGACTGGAGACACGATGTGGTCTTCTTCCTTGCCCACAACTGCATGATTAACCTTTGTTGTTCTTCCCTTGTAATTGAGTAGTCATTTCGCTTCAAATTGGTTTAGTGTGAGCTGAGAATTGAAATATGGCATGCGGCATGATTGCTTTTCCTTGCCTAGAAAATGCTTTCTCACAGTTTGCGGATTGAACGTGTAGTCATTTTCAAGTGCGAGGTGTGAGAATGTAATCAGTCTTTTACAATCAGTTGATGGATTTGGTGAGAGTGCCAGGAGTATGTGACACAAACTTGAAGTGAAGTAATATTTTAAAGCTACCAAGTAGAAATTAGGGGTGTAATGCAATAATGTCACTATGAGCATCTGTATGTGTTTAGTGCTCCAAATATCTATATCTGTATCCGGATTTATTCGTATTGCCCACGGAAATACTGAAGAACATAGGAAATGTTGTGCCCTGATGAAAAAGACATGAGAGAGACCACTTTGGCCAATGAGGACAGATGGCAGATCAGATGACCAAATTTAAGACCTGAAAATCAGACCTGAAAGTTCCTAGAATGTATTTATTTTTAGCATTATGTGTATGCTGGCTTGACATTGAATATTTGATTAGAAATTCAAATAATCCATGTATCTTAGTTTACAGTGGAGTACCAGGCTATCTTGTATTAAATACCACTGTACATTGCAGTCCTGGTACTAAAGGTTACTCATATTCAGTTCCAAAGAGCTGTATGAATGGAGAGCCTTGTGTGATTTATATCCTGTATATGACCTATTTTAGGACCTATTTTACTACAGTATTAAAAAAAAACAGCATCCCTGTTCATCCTGATAGTGTCGATTTACAGGGGTTAGACAATGAAACTGAAACACCTGTCATTTTAGTGTGGGAGGTTTCATGGCTAAATTGGACCAGCC
>JAOVYV010000040.1:14153965-14169182 GCA_025674545.1 Hassar affinis | reverse complement strand
ACAGTATATAGTGCATGTGTATGTCCTATAAGTATATAAGTAAGGTACTATTATAAGTAAATGCATCACTCTCTTTTAAACCTGGTACATCACCCAGTTTAGGCTTCTTCAAAATCCCTCAGGGCCATGTGAGATGTCTCATCTGCTTCTTTTTAAACAGAGGAAATGAAGTCAAAGGGCACTGAAATATTTGTGTTTATTGTCACTGCTCTTAACCGATAGAATTTCAAAACAACCAGCGAGGATGTGCTGGATAAGTTCAAGTTATTATAGACCATCCAATGGCTTTTGCACTAAAATGCTTTACTTGGCACATTTCTGTGTTTGTGTCTGCCATGATTCTCTTTGTGGTGTGCACTGATGAACCGTTTACAGTTTGTGTGTGTAGCGTGTAGCAGATTGTTTTTCTGCCTTCTGCTTTATAGCTGCTTTTTTTTCCAGGTCGTTTCTTGTAGTGTTTATTTACTAGAACCCTAAGAGCTTGATGTTGGGTAGGATTAATCCAACAGTGACAGTTACCATGCAATTTAATTTTCATTTCATACAATCTGAACTGTATGAAACACAATAATTACATGAAATGCAATGTTTTATAAATGAATATTAATGTTTTGTAACACCATTCGACTATACAGGTATAGTGTTATGTAATTTTAATCAGCTGATTTTTGAGCATCTTGGAAAACTTGCCTTTGCTCTTTGGTAGATGTTGACTATAAAACTTGTTTTTGTTCTGTTAGGTAGTTCCAGATATCATCAAACCTCCTATAATAATAAAAAATACAAAATATAAAATGTGGCCTTTTCTACAGAAACAACACAGAAGTCATAAAAATCTAAATTTAAGACAAACAGTTATAAAAGACTTTAGGACACCTTTGGTACAGTATAGTACAGTATTGCATGTTAAAGTGAATGTTGCATATATTCACAGTGCCAAAGTTACAACTGTGTCTCGCTTTCTCCCAGCCAGGTCTTTAGACAAACTGTACAATTTTGCTGACTGCGCCGGCCTGCACCTGATCTTTGGGCTCAATGCCCTACATCGGAATCCTGACAACTCGTGGAACGCTTCCAGTGCATTGAGTTTGTTAAAGTACAGCGCTGGCAAGAAGTATAACATATCCTGGGAGCTGGGCAATGGTAGGTCTGTTCATAATACTATCAAGACTGATTGGAGGTTGTGTTTGTCTGTGGCAAGGAATCGCATATTACCACAAGCAGTTAGCATTCTTGTCCATGCTGATATAGCATAACTGTGGAACCTTGAAAAAACAATAAAGCAGTACTACGTATTTATTCATCCCAATGCCATTTTGTGCCTTAACTAGACAAAGAGACAAAGATAGACAAAGTTGTGGAAACCATTACCACGGTTTGTGTGCACGGACTGCCAAAACTTTTTAGTCCGATGACTTAAAAAAAGAAACAAGTTATGTGAAAATTAATGCTGAAACCACAAAATAAGTATTAGTGGTGTTTCGCAGCCCAGTGTAGAGCTTTAATTCACATCACCGTATTTTTTAATATGAATGAACTATATTTTATATTAATGCAATTACTAACATGTCGTGCAGACATCCCACAACCCACATCCCAGTAAATGTATCTGTAAATGGATAGAAGTTCGATGTCATTCATAGATTGTTAAATTATAATTGGGGTAAATTGCTGTGCTATAAGAGCAAAATAATGTGGCACATGCTGTTTCTGAAAAGTAATTACCTTTGGGGTGATAATGCTTTGCTTTGAGACACACTGACTGGCTCACCAGTCCATCAAATGGTATGAAACGCAAAGATTCACACAGTTAATCACACCAAGGGACAATTAGTGTTAGACAGTTCACTTACTGGTATGTTTTTCGGAGGTGGAAGGAAACCAGAGAACCCAGATGAAACCCGAAAATGCTTGAAAGTACACGCAGGCAGTAACCCAAGATAAGCTCAAGATAAAACAGCAGGCTATGGGCCTGAGAGGCACCAACACTACCCTGCAGCCTCATTGGTCAACATTTTAACTTAATTTTTCTATTTGTAAATTCCAGTATGTAGGCTATATGAAATTAAGCAAGCAGGGCTTATGAAAAGCAGTTACGGATTATTTTGGATTGTTGTCATTATAAAGACAGCAGCCATCATGACTGACAGAAAATCTGTTAGGAATCATAGTCAAGTTGCCTGAATAAGACGCTTTTTCAAACAAATGAGCAATCCAAAGAAATAGAGGGAAACAAGCCTTTTTAATCTTGTGGTTCATGTTTATGAACCCAACACAATATATTAGAATGCTTTGGTATAATAAACACCCTGTGGCATATGGACAAGTGGTACATCAATAACAAAAGGGTTCCATTTTCGAACTGCTTTGAATAAAGATAAAATGTTGCGGTTATATTTTGCATGCCGGAGGCTTAACACTGGCTGAAGTTAGAAAGACAAAATCCTTCCAGTTTCATCCTCTCAGGGTCAGTGCAAATAATGATTGCATAACATCGTGCCTTATGAATAGCTTGAATAGCATTTTGCCTTATGAATAGCTTTTATGAGATATTATAAAAATACTTTATTGTTGCTGTTTTTAAATGAAAAGATTCTTAATTTTGAATTAATTAAGTTTAATCAACTCGACCACTTGAATCTTCAGTAAGCCGCAATCCAGACAGATCCTCGTTGTCGTGCTGCCAGATGAGTCTAACGTCACCATTTTCACACTAACAAACAGCTCAGATTGTTGAAAAGAGTTTTCTATTGAAGCAATTTTATTGTGACAGCTAAAAAAAAAAGCAAAAAAGTTTTTGGCCGATTGACTGGGACATCACTAAAAAACATGGATTAGGTTATCA
The DNA here is from genome assembly GCA_025674545.1 of Hassar affinis. Classification (NCBI taxonomy): domain Eukaryota; kingdom Metazoa; phylum Chordata; class Actinopteri; order Siluriformes; family Doradidae; genus Hassar; species Hassar affinis. The sequence continues at coordinate 14,166,337 of JAOVYV010000040.1, read as the reverse complement.
CAAGTCCATGTACTGACTGGCGTATTTGCATGTAACATTCAGAGTTTCCATGAGTTTCCATGTTTTATCAATTAGGCCATAGTTGTTGGCCAAATGTATTTTTATATAATGAACATGAACATAATGTCTCTTTTTCACTTTTTGTTTTAGCAACTTTAGGTCAGCTTGCTTGCAAACTTAAAGGAAATCTATTTTACTATTGTGCTTATACATCTGAAGATTACTTTCATGCATCTTATATCATATACTGAATACTATATATATTTTAATAGTTAACATGATTTTTAGAGAAGAGTTCTTTATAAAAAAAAATACTTTGAACTTATATATTAATATACTGTCAGTAAGTTTACATATGAGCTACTAAATAACTAGTTAATTACTTTACATGAGAAAATGAATGTAGTTGGTGTCCAAACCATTTTTCTACAGGTCAACGTAGTACAATTTACAGTAAGCAGTTTTTATATCATTTATTCATTAAATGCAGGTAATGACCTTTAGATCAGTGTTTCCCAGTGTTTCAGACACTCAGTTTTATTTGTTTCTTGTAGAGCCCAACAGTTACCGCACCATGGTAGCTCGTTCGGTCAACAGCAGTCGACTGGCTCAGGACTACATCATGCTGAAGACACTGCTGCAGTCTGTCCGCTACTACAGCCGGGCCAATCTCTACGGACCCAACATCGGCCGTCCTCGCAAAAACGCAATTCTGCTGCTGGATGGGTGAGTGACTGTGCCAGGATAGTGATTGTATTTTAATATTGCCTACTAGCATTATGGCTTGCCCAACAGATACCACAAGCCAAAGAATAACTACAATAAAAGCTTGTCTACAGCCATTCTGAATCTGTTCGCTTTGTGCATCTGGCATTCCCTCAAAAGTGAATTGTTTATGCAGATGTTCACATCAAGTTGGTAAATCTTGCCAAGCCCTGTTGGGAGAAGAGCAAAAACATCTTTTCCATCAAAAAAAGATGAAATGTTTTCTTTTAATTTTAATCTTATGCCTTCTGGCAAAGCTATAACCAGAGCAAAATAAATGTCCTAAATATCAAGCTACATGGTTAGAGATTCTTCTTCTTTTTTCCATATGCCCTTAGAACTCATGTTCAAACTAAACTGCTTGTAGACCTCATTAAAGTAGACTGGTTTATTCAGTTAAAGTTTTATCAAGGTGTAGCTAGCTTGAATATCTGGAGCAGATCAAAATGAAAATTATGAGATTTTTTTAACGCTAGCAGTTAACATATTTTTATCTATAATAAGGAATTGTTTAGATTTAATCCATCATTAAATAATTGTTGCTTGTCCTAGACATTTTATTAAGATAAAATGTTTGGATTAAAAGAAATTGTTTTGAATGGCAAAGCAATGCGATGTATAATATTCTAGATGTATGATATCACAAAGAGTGGGAATACTGATATAAATTGTTTATGGAAAACACCTGGGTGACGGTGCTAGTGATAGAACCAGGGACCACCCAGTCTAAGATAGTAAGATAGTGACTATTACATCTGAATAGTGATTGATATGCTACAACACCATTCAATGTGCTTTTCTCTCCATGTCCACACAACATTAAAAATTCTTTATTTTAGCATAGAGAAAATGAGATTTGAAATTTTTATTTGGTAATATACGAGTCAGTTGACTTTTCTTTCTACTCCGTGCACATGGCCACTTAATGTGAGCTCAGCTCATAAAATTAGTGTGCTGCTCTGGTACATTTCACTTTTTCAACACTCTTGTAATACTTAAATTATGAGACTCAGCTAGCGACTCCAAAGAAGGAATCTAGAAACCTGGGATTCATAATAAATCCCAGCAAAAGTATGTTTACCTGGTGATAAGAAATACATGTACTATGTGATTCTCATGAGCTTTAGCAGGAAGAACTCACTCTCATTGCTTATTCAAAGCAAGACACTGCGTGAAAATTCTCTTTTTACAAAGTACATTCATCTAATTCTTGTTGTTGTAATTTCATCACTAGTCCTAAGCTTGATCCCACACCAAAACCTGAATAAACTATGCTGTGTATCCCAGTGCTTGGAGTCTTCTGACCTTGGAGTTGGAAAGACCTATTACTTTTAACAGCAAGAGTTCCCATGTGCAGAATGATGCTTCTGTAGAACTCAGAAAAGTACAAATGTCCATGTAGATAGGTTGTTGCTTATAATGAAATACAGTGCTGAATGGGTTCATACACTTCATTGTGTTTCTCTTACTGGAAACTTTATTCAGCCATATAATTTGCTAACAGAGTCATGGCACCTTCTATTACACAGTGATATTTTGCCTTACATTTAGATATCACAAGCCTGTAATCTGAAACATTAAATAACTAAAAGTGCATTTGGACAGCGCAGACTTCTGCCAATTGACAATGAGTTCGTGCATGTGTGACAAGCTCATTTCACAATGGGAACATGCATACACAACAAGCCCATTTACATCCACAGATCTGCTCCAAACTTTAATGCATTCTTCCTTGGTAGATATTACACCCTTTCACAAAGTTTCATGACAATCAGCTATGTAGCTCTTCCGTAATCCTGCTGAGAAACAAACCAACCAACAAACCACACTTGAAAACATAACCTGCTTATCAGAGGTAATAAGCATATTGCTTACATTATGTTGACAATGCTAAAACTGCATTAACAGTTTTACTATAGTCCTACTACGCCTACTATTACTAATAATACACTGACAGTAGTTCTCCGTAATTTTTCACAATATATGTAATGCAAAATGCAAAAAGGGGCAATCTCTCACTATGGCCCACTATTATCTTCAAGACCAATCAGTTGCTCCATAAAGAAAAGCCAGGTTCAGACAAAGTTATTTAGAAAATGTCTGCAGATTTGTTTTCAAAATGAATGAAGTGAAAAATACATTTCTCATGCTAAAGCCACCCCAAGATGACTGAGCTATTTACACTATATCATGGCAAGATCTCCAAGCAACAAGGCTTAGAGAAGGTTACAGAAGTTAATATACACTGATCAGGCATAACATTATATACACTGATCAGGCAGAACATTCTCTACACTCGTTGTCTGTTTTCTTAGTTCCACTTACCCTATAGATGCACTTTGTAGTTCTACAATTACAGCCTGTAGTCCATCTGTTTCTCTACTTTGTTAGTCCCCTTTACTCTGTTGTCTAATGATCAGGACCCCCATAGGACCAGCACAGATCAGGTACTCTTTGGGTGGTGGATCATTCTCAGCACTGCAGTAACACTGTTGTGGTGGTGGTGGTGTGTTAGTGTGTGTTGTACTGGTGTGAGTGGATCAGACACAGCAGTGTTGCTGGAGTTTTTAAACACATCCACCATAATGCTCCACCCTGTATAATAAAGTCAGAGACAGTAGCTCATCTGTTGTTGCACAGTTTGAGTTAGTCATCCTAATCAGGATGCTTCCTACAGGATGCTGGTGACTGGACAGTTTTGGTTGGTGGTCTATTTTCAGTCCAGCAGTGACACTGAGGTGTTAAAAACTCCAGCAGCACTGCTGTGTCTTATCCACTCACACCAGTACAACACACACTAACACACCATCACCACCACATCAGTGTTACTGCAGTGCTGAGAATGATCCATCACCCAAATAGTACCTGATCTGTGCTGGTCCTGTGTGGGGGTCCTGACCATTAGAGAACAGAGTAAAGGGGACTAACAAAGTATGTTGAGAAACAGATGGACTACAGTCTGTAAGTCTGCATCTATACGGTAAGTGGAACTGAGAAAATGGACAATGAGTGTAGAGAGAAGGAGGTGGTCAAAATGTTATGCCTGATCTGTGTATTTTAGAACAGGGAATTTACATGCCAGAACCTTTGTGAAGTTCATTTTGTATATTTCATTTTCATAGCCATGCATGTCCTATAAAAAAACCCTTCATAGTTTTTTCTTTGTTAATGCTGTGTAACACTTTCTGTCTCTATGGCAGAGCATAGTGCAACCATGTTTATGCTGCTCCCAGTGGGTTATTGCTGGCGCTCATTGCACCAGGGAAATCCTCGGTCAGCTAAATGAAGTGTCACTTGATTTATAGTGTGGCTGAGCAATACTCCACCTGCATAATCGCTGTTCTCCAAATCAAGGCGTTCACCCTTTTGCGCCTTCTATATTGCTCCTTTACACAGTAGTGACTTATAGTAGTGACCCAAATGTATTCTTTTTATTGCCTTATATACTGTAAATGATCCATACACCCATTTGAGGAAATATATAGGTTTTCCTTTTTTTTTCTTTGCTTATCAGATACAAAAGAGTCGCCTAAGTGTGTTAGTAGAGGAATGGATTCTTTTTCTTGTTTAAACTCTCAGTTAAACTGTAACCTTCCAAATCCTGGACATGAGGGAACCACCTGAGGACTGATTTCATAGCATTGCCGTGAGAACAAGAACAAAGTCTACCAGCAACTGTCCCTTATTAATGCTGATTTGTATGGGAAAAAAGTCATTGTCCAGTGTCTTTTTACTGCTCTTTGAGAAGATTTCTCTCCATGTTTTTTGGCTTCTATTATCTGCCCAAAAGCACGCAGGACTGAAGTGCTTGTATTTTCCAGTTATTTGTGTTTTGCGGCAATTGGCTCTGACTTTAACATGTGGGGTAATGAGACCGTTTGGAGACAGTGAGAGTTTGCTAAGCTAATTGATTATTGTACAGACATGACCAAGCCACACATAAATATGTCATTGCCTTGTTAGGAAGTGACATGCATGAATGCCTCCTGCACACAATCAGTGGCTGTCAGCAGCACATGTTTGCACTGTCCACACACACTCCATTTTTCTAAGTGACGAGGGGGGAAATGCTCATTGCTAATGTTTAAGCTTTTACATTTTTTGAAAAGCTAGTTTTGTGCTTTTTGAACCACAGTGAATACATCAAAATAAAATAAAATAACTGAATTGAATTGAAAGTGAGTGATCAAAAGTGTTAAAAGTGTCATTTTAAGAGTCTTCATAAAAGGCTTGATGACAATTGCACAATGTGGCTATTCCCTTTACCAATTATCAAAGGAAACTCCTGCACCAGTCTTGAAGTCATGCAGAAATCTCCTTAGCTACTTTGCTTAAATTTCATTTATAAACATCTTGGTGGAAAGAGAGTAGACATTTAATACATGTTAAAGATGTAGCTTTATTTTAGAATTAAAGCAATTTTATTAGTTAGTAGTTATGTTTTCTTTAGGGAAAAAAAGTCAGGCTACACTGACTGTATCCAGGTGTGTTGTAAACCTGAGTCGTTGGCTGTTGTACATTTAAATGGGAACTTGTCTGTGTATATTGTGGGGTGTGTAGTAGTAGTGCATGTCTTACATAAAATCTGCCATCATTTCCCTGGCCATGAACTGAAATGATAGCACTTTTAGTGACACTTAAAGGAAAAACTTAACTGTATTGTGGTCTGTAGATGCCTGCCAGATCCTTGCCCTCTTCACTGTGCAGTTTCTTGTATTATATCTGACCTGCCAATAACCACAAGTGTTTTGCCAAAGACTTTTCTCAGAAATAGATGTCACCCCTTGTTGCTACCAGTTGGGGTTTAGCTGGAAGTGAAAAATTATCAGAGCTCTGCAGACAACAAGGTCTGTTTGGCTGGAGTGACTGTGGGGAGGAAAAAATGAAGGTGTGAACAGTTTTACTGCACACATCACACTTTTGCTTTTCCTTCATCAGAATGACTGTTTAGAAAGAGAGGCCTTCTCAGAGTGAAACATGTTGCCTAAAAAGGATTGTGCAGATTTTTTTTTGCCAAACTGTCAACTCACATCTGTTCAGAGCCAGTTTACACACTGCCTGAACGATCAACCTCCACCAGCCATATAAACAAGTTCCCCATGTGAGTGTGTCTTAGTTGGCCTTGATATCGGCTGCCTATGCCAAAGTCATCTACAATGGCAGGGCAGACAGAAAAAGCAGCTGTAAATAATACGTACTTCCACTTCTATATTTGTGCTCACCAAATGAAATATCCCTGTATTTTTTTCTCATAGGTTCATGAAGAACGGGGGTTCGGTTGTTGATGCAGTTACGTGGCAACAGTAGGTATTCTACCTTTATTTTTCTACATTTCATCTAATTGCAGTTTACTCACTAGAGCAATGCAAAACAGGTTGATAAAACTTACTTTAGGTGATTACCTCTGAAATCACCTATTTAAAAGTATAAATGGAAGTGTCTAGACTTGTGACTTTAGATTTAAATCATGTACCGCTTGATAATAACTCTTCCTCAACCATTTCACACTCCAAAATCCCCAAACTGCAGAACTCCTTCTAACCACTTGCTCTGTATACCTCAGTCCATAATTGCTGACACCTGTTTGATGGGAAAGTGTGCTTGGAGGTAAAGCACACACTCCCTCTAAAAACATGCACACCTAATTTAGTCCTTTCTTCCTAATCACATTAGGAACAATTACTTTGATGTGATGCAAAATAATTTACCCATGTCTGCATCTGGTTCCTATAGAAGTCAAGCTAGCTAAAGTCAAACATTTGTTTTTAAATTTCTGTATACTGACACACCAATGTACATCTGTTTTGTTGGTTGATTTTGTTTATTTCTAAGCAATACATTGTGTAGAATGTGTATGTGAACCAAAAAAAGAATGCTAACAGAAATGTGAGTGCCAACGTTACATAGGCTCTCCTGGGCAGAAGGTGTGGCCAGTGTTGTAAAAAGGTCTAGGGTTCTGTCAGTATGAAACCAGTAGTGTTACGTAAGTTTTGTCTTGACGTTAAAATAGTGTGTAGTTTCTTCAACTCCAGAATTCTCACTCCCTTATTTTCAGTAAGTGCTTTATCATGGTCAGGCTCATGATGGATCCCAAGTCTATCCCAGAAACAGGTATGAAGTGGCAATTCATCCTGTATGGGATGCCAGTCCATCTCGAGGCACCATGCACACATGCATTTGCACACACTTTCATATCTAGAGGCACTTAAGAGTAAACAATCTGCGTACTTGCACACTTCTGGGAGGTGGAAGGAAAGTGGACATGGGGAGAACATGCAGAAAAATACTGCACAAACAATAACCCAAGCCCACTGTGCCAGCCTACATAATTATCTCAACTGACACTTATAATCATCAAATCTGTTCAGGTTGCAAATATTCTTAGTGTGAAATGAGTAGGACACATATTTTGTGTTGCATTTGTTTCCTTTTCCATCCAAATTGATTGTGCATACAAATATGTTTCTAAGATATTAATTCAATTCTAGCATTTGACTAAGAAAATGCCCTTTCTCTTTAAGAACAAAAGGCTTGTTCTGGATTTTTAGTAAGTCGACAGTAAGTTGAGCTCTTGATGTGGATGACCAATCTGAGGGTCTGGGGCTGATTAATGTCATGTCAGTGCTGAAGTTGTTGAAGTCCATTTCCCAAAGTACATTTTGGCCTACAAACATGGACACTCAGGACTACAACTCCTGACCCTCATAGACTATCACATGTTCACACTCACCTGATTACTGATCACACTCAGCTGTGCACAGAGCTAAAGCATAAAATGACTCTTCCACATTCACACATCCACACACATATTGTGATGTTTATGCTCTGTGGACTTTTCTGGTATCAGATGGGATCTTGGAGGGAGCGTTGCACAGTACTCACACTGATATTTGTTGAGGCCCCAGCATTCAATTCCAAAGTTACTTAAGGCAGCGTTGCACGCCTATCACGTGAAATGATTCTTGTTGCCAGCCAACACTGGTCAAGTTCACCCAGCCACAATGCTGTTGTAAGTTTGAGTTTTGTTGCAATTCTTGTAGCCACAGTACACCATTGAAATGCACATACATGAAAATCCAAACTTTGCTTCTACCTCTGAAATGCTATAAGCCATCTCACAAGCTCCAACTATTAAACTGTGTTGAAAATCGCAAAATTGTGATTTGCCATTCTCATAATGGAAACAGCTCTAGAAACTTCCATAGACTGTCTATCACTCACTTGACCATTGGCTGCACTTTGACCTTGTCTTTAGACCTCTTTTTGGATTTACCTGCCAAGTTTAATAAAACCTTTTTTCCTGCACTTGCATCAGTATCACTCTACCTGTCACTTAAGTGCTAAAAGGATTTTTCTTCTGTGTTTTTTCTTTAAATGGATTTGTGCTTGTCTTTGGTTAGACTTTGTTGTGTATTTCAACTATTAGCTGGATGCCCAAACATGAGGAAACTATGTTACAGCTATGGAAATGGATGTTCTGCATGAACTGCAAAACTTTACCTCAAGGGAAGTTAAAGATCACTGCAGGCTGCCTGAGACAAACACAGGGTCATGGAAAGTTCTTCTTTGTTTCCCACCATGAGGAATCACAGGTGTTGTTAACTTAATATGCTCTCCATGTAGGTGACTTTGGGTCAAATCTCCTGCCAGAAAATTACTTCTTCTACAAAGGTTTATTTGTAATTATTGCTACATGCTCATATATGGGCAAGTTGCTTTGTGACATGGTTCATTTGTGAGTTCAGCTTTAAGTATTTTGTTCTTAATTTCTACATTATGTGCGTGGAATATTTAAAAATAGAAGGGCATATGTGGGTATGCTTTATCCCCCTCAGTTACATCATCCAAGTCTGTAGAGAGATTTAGAGTTTAGAGAGCTTTATTCCTAACCTAGCGGACTGTACTCATTAATCCGGAGGTTAGCCTTAAATAAGGGAAACAGAATGAAAAAGCAGTGTCAGTGGAATTAAAAACACACCACACACACTGGCAAACTCAAACCATATGCTTTCACACATTTACCTAAGGGATTATACAGTTTTTATACAGCCAGGACACCTTGACTTCCACCTTTCATGACCTGCTGAAATACAGCAGGTATTTAAGTTATGTATTTCCTTGACCAAAATTCGTCCTTGGTTGACTTTTTTTAAATCTGAACTATAAAAAATACAGCAGACTCTTGAGAATAGCCGCAGAGCTTTTCTTATCCAGTATCAACAACTTTCTTTTTTCGTGTATGTAGACTCACTATTTTACAGTGTCATGAAACAGATGCAAAGTATTAACATCACTCTCTCTCTCTCTCTCTCTCTCTCTCTCTCTCTCTCTCTCTGTTTCTCAGTCTGCCTTTCATTTTTCCGTTCTCCAGTATTTTATAGAACTGTACAATATGTTAAATAATGCCAACACTGTCTGTCAGTTGATTCTTACTGTAACACACACCCTGATCATGAAATACCACTAATGTGAAGACACACGCTAAAGATAATGAGGAAGTCAGACTGAATGCATGTTTAGTAATGTTTGAAATGGAAGGATAATGAAGATTGGTTGACCTCACAGTTGTGCAACCCTAGTCCCAGCGAGACTGTAAATTGTGAGGGTCACTGTCAACACATGCCTAATAGTTCTTTATCTCTCTAAGACTTTCAAATCATTTGCTTAAAAAGAGTTCACAGAAGCCTCCAGCTTTCTCGGCCCATTCGCCAGATGGTCAGCACCATCGCTACTTCAGTCTGAGCTGTTCTCTCCTCATTTAACATGATCAGAGTTAACTAAAAGCAGCCCTACATCTCTGCGCCCCATCTCTCTTGCCATCTTAATGCACTTCACATTCTAACTCCGTTCTGTTCAGAAACCCTGCAGCATGACCTGGGCTGAGTTTCCCAAAAGCACAGAGGTCCTAATTAAATGGTAGAGAAGGCACAGTGAAGACTCTCTCTTGCAGTTAAGGGCTCATGTGTATGATACATTTGAGGATCTAGGCTTTTAACTGTGATAACTTTTTTTTGTCAAACTGAGCATGGTATTGAGCATAGCATTATACATTGTCTATGTCTTGGGTCTAAAGTAGGGCCACTATCAGTATCTATATTTGTTTCATACAACAAATATCTGTATCTGTATTCACATTTAAATCTCAAACATTTTGTTTTGTTTTGTTTTTATACATGAACCCTACCACAAAAATAGAGGTACATGTAACCACCATAAACAATCTTGTAGCCTATTTTAAACAATGTAACCCTGACCAGGCAGTTACTAAAGATGAATGAATGAACAACGAAAAAAAAGCATTCGTATTATATATTGCATCTTCTGGCATGGTGCACACCTAAGACCTTAATCATTTTTCAAGCACGCTTTCTAAAATCAAATAAACAAACAAAACAGAAAGATATTCCTCCTTTCTCTATATTTGTATCTGTTTATTCCTAATAATGTGTTCATATTAGGTCACATTACTGCTGTGTATTTTCAGATTGCCCCTACTCTTAACTAATCTCTTATACACCACTTTATTTGAATGATGCAATGATGCCGTTCTCACTGAGCTTTACTCTGGTCTGCAGTTTTTACATCGATCGGCGTGTGACTAAAGTGGAAGACTTTTTGAAAACGCGCCTCCTGGACACACTGACAGACCAGATCACAAAGGTGTTAAAGGTGAGATTCTCTGTAAGAAAGCATTTTCAATAATGGAAGTCATATCATTGATTGTTGTTCCTGTTTTATTGGGAGAGTACCTTGTAGGCTGCTGGTTTATTACTCTATTTTTTCCTAGCACCAAAGACCTATGTTTGTTAGGGTCTGGCACTCAGACGCAGTAAACTCCCACTTGTCCTCATTAGCTCCATGCTTCTTAATTATCACACTGTGCCCTTTCTCTCGGGTGCAGCATCCTAAAAAACCATAGTCGGGGTGGGCTATTGCTAGGGGAGCAAGGGTTAAGGCACAGTAGGGGAGTGGGGCTTTGAGCTGGAGTTTCAACTTACTTAATTTGTTTCTGCGCCACATCACACCCTTGCTGTTTTAGGAACAGCTCCTCTGGGGATATGTTGTGCCAGGTTTCAAAAGAACGCCCTCCCCCATGAGTCTTTATCTCTAGATACACAGGTATCATATTTTACATTTGTGGGGCTCACATCTGGATGAGTGTTCCCAATAAAGCACAAAAAGAAAAGAAAAAGAAAAAAACGACTCAATTTACAACTGTCAAATAAATAAGAGCATCCGCTGTTCTTTTGAGGTTAATTCATAACCATTATCAGTTATGACATCAGAACAACAGTTAAGGTCAAGCACTTGTTTCAGCCAACGTTTAAAAAGACAGATTTATCAAGTTAATCTTGTCACACTCATATATAAAGATGGTCCAAAAAGATGATACATTAGGCACTTGGCCACTTTCTAGCAAAGAAGAAAACATATATGGTCCCAGGAGTGTTTTTCCCTATTCATGTACTGAACGTTTGGTGTGTTTTGAGACATTAAGCATGTTTGCCAGCCTTAATGAAAGCCAACTCATATTTTGTGCTTCTCTGACAGCATGTATATGTATAATACTTCCCAAGCTTCAATTAGCATTAACAACACTGAACAGAGCCTAATGTTTAATTCAGGATGAATACCAAATACAACAATCATTTATTTTTGTCCTTATCATTTAAGTTCGTGCTGAGGTACTCCAGTGATGTTACAGAGAGTTAAAATCAAACTGGGAATTCAATATGTCTTGAAATGCTGTATAAAAACCATATAGCACCATACTGTAAATACCATATAAAACATGGGTACATGATTTGGAAACAAGAATATTTATATATATACTGTACTATATGGAGTATAATGAAACTTGTGAATATTAAAGAATTGTATGTTGTGTATTCAAGTACTAGTACTTCAAGTACTAAACTCTCAAACATTCCACCCTGTGCCATTTTTCCTGAAAAGTATTTCATTCTCAAAAATAGAGAAGTGTAGATATTTCTTTTGGACTTAGCATTTGCAAGACATGTAAGTGAATATGTTTATTCTAAATATATTCATTCTTGTTGAAAACAAATGCATTCTGGTTTAGTCAAAGTGCATCAGTCTATGGATTTACGCAAATGTCAAGAGATTGCAAGTGCAGGAGAGCATAAATGGCCATTGTGCCTAATATGACAAACACCTAAAGTGAGAAAAAGAGCAAGAATGAAGTGAAATTAAATATCATTTGCTTTGCCCCATATGAATGAAATTTCATGGAGTTTGGCATGCTTCTAAAGAATGAACTTAATTTCATGAATTTTGAGCCTTTACATCCCAAGATATTGACTAGTGAACTGCTGCATTTTTTATTCATGCACTATTGAGTATGTGGCACAACTCCACAAATCAATCATTATGAACTAATGCACTTCCTAGAGGTGCAACTTGCCATAAAAACTTAATTTTTATGGCAAAACTGTTTTGAGCTATTGTCCAAAAAGTGCTTTAAGCCTACCCCACTTCAATCTGTGACCCAGGGACACATATTCTCTATCAGATACAGGGGTTAGACAATGAAACTGAAACACCTGTCATTTTAGACCACAATAATTTATTAGTATGGTGTAGGGC
>JAOVYV010000040.1:13966576-13977809 GCA_025674545.1 Hassar affinis | reverse complement strand
TGCACATTGGGAAACGTTGTTCTTAAACTGTTGGACTATTTGCTCACGCAGTTGTTCACAAAGTGGTGAACCTCGCCTCATCCTTGCTTGTGAACAACTAAGCCTTTTGGGGATGCTCCCTTTATACCCAATCATGACACTCACCTGTTTCCAATTAACCACATCAAATTCAAAATGAGTGAATATTTGCAAAAAAAAAAACAAAAAAGTTTATCCATTTGAACATTAAATATCTTGTCTATGTAGTGTATTCAATTGAATATGGGTTGAAAAGGAATTGCAAATCATCGTATTCTGTTTTTATTTATGTTTTACACAATGTCCCAACTTCATTGGAATAGGGGTTGTACAATAAGTTGAACCTGCTTTTATTTGTGGGATAAATCAATTTTAAATTGTGTTGCTCAGTGTCTTCTATGCGCTGCGCCAAAGCCTCAGTGCTCGCCAACACAACCATTTCCTTAAGTATTGCAATCATGGTAAAATCTGTTCTAGACAATCTATAGTGAAAAGCCATTTAACATTTTATTGTTGTTGTTGTTTTTTTATCTAAATATGCACACAGCTAGACACTGTGAAATTGGACAGACACAAGGCATGATGTTGCCTTTGTATTTTTATGTGGCTTTACTGGTAACAGAGATGAAAACTCATAGCCCTGCATTATCTGACACTTTCATCCTGTTTGTGAATTCGTACTGTGCTACAGTACCCAGTGCTGAGTATTCTAACATATAGTCTATGTCTTACTGAACTGCATTGAGGTGCCCTCCTCATCTGAGTCCTCCCTTCACTACCTACTGATCTAACATAGTCACTGCAACTAAACCAAGAGGAGATGGCAATCATGATTTGCAGTGAACTGCATTTAATGCTTAGCATATAGCCCACAGTGGACACAATATAAATCTGGGGCATTATTTATAAATAACCACTTTTTTAAACTTTTGATTTCTTTGGTTGCTTTAGCTGCCGGTGTTTGGCAAGGACATGCTTCATCTGTTGAATGTCAGCAGTGTGATTTCTACCTACTTGAATATGATCTAGCCCTGTATGAGGATAAAAATTGTTTCTTGAATTGCCTACACAGGTTTGTTGTAATACTGTACATGTTCATCAGCTGTTCAGTCCTAACAGGCATTAACAATTGTACTGAAATCCATTAATATATTATGCCTTAGATTATTAAATATTTGACATTTCTTCATGTAGTCTTATCTCTTTCATCTGTCTTTATTCTCCAGTGAATTGCATTCATTTTTTTTTGTCCTGAGTGGCATGATTTTTGCCAAAATATTTATTTTATATGATTGTATTCTGAGGTTCTTGTAGTGCAAAGCCACTTGCAGAGTGCCTGTTATTAACTTTATAACGCTGAAATAAAGATAAATTACTTTTACGTGTCATGTAGCACCATCTCTCAATATTTTATCTACAGGATGTGTAAGTTTCTTTTAAAGCCAACAGAGGGAGCCAGACTATTAAAAATTGATGCTTTCATTATCTGCTCTTTGAATCTCAGTTCTGCGGTCAGGAATTTTTTGCACTGTTGAAGGACTGGTAAATGAGCTAGAGTGCTGAATCAAATGTATTAAAAGCAGGAAAACCACAAAAATATTCAATACACAATTAGAAATGTGCCAATTTCTGCATTCCCTGTACATCCTCCAAGCAAAACGTGCAGCACAATTTCTCCCCATGACATAGGCCTAAAACATCATTCACTTCTTGAAAAGGTGCCCGTGATTCTTATCTACAGACTTGCTCGTGTGCCTGCATTCTTCTTTGTGCAATATAGTCTACTTTTGAGTTAAAGTTAACCAAGTGCAAATTTGGATTTCTGAAATGTTAAAATGATGACAGGCAGACAGACAGACAAGCAGACTGGCAGACAGACATACAGACAGACAGGCAGGCAGGCAGGCAGACAAACAGGCAGACAGACAGGCAGGCAGACAAACAGGCAGATAGGCAGGCAGGCAGGCAGACAGACAAGCATACAGACAGACAGGCAGGTAGACAAATAGATAGATAGATAGATAGATAGATAGATAGATAGATAGATAGATAGATAGATAGATAGATAGGAAGGTACCCTGTGCAACTTTTCATGTAATATAAAAAATACATATATTAACAATGCAACAGTAAAAGAAGAACTGGAGTGAACATTAACAATACTGTTCTTGCAGCCACTGAATTATACCTCTTGCATTTGGAGTCCCTGAATGAGGGATATCCAGCAGAAGAGCATTGCTGGCTGACAGCACGTAGAAAGTCTCATCATCTTCTGCTCTTGGTACTCTCAAGGCAGCAAGAATCACTGAACACACAGCTCACTGTTTGTCATTGTCTCTGATAAACATGCCTGCTGGAAGCCGCAGTATTAATGGCATATCTGAGATGATTTCCCGTCGTTTTCTGCCTGTCAGGACTCAACAAATCATTTTAGTCTAACAATGCAGTAGCAAAATGCATCAGGAAATGTGCAAGTGTGACTGTGTAGTGCCCTAAAGTTTGAACTGAGGGCTTTTAAAATGTGACTTTATCCACTGCTCCACGTAGACCTGCTTAGTAATGATGACTCTAATAACCTTTTGTTTTTAAAAATGACCAGATGGGAAGAATCACTGCATAAAATGTAGCTGCTGGGTCTCAAAGTGTCAGCTTTCTGTGAAACTGCATTTTTCCCATGCATTGCTGTGCTGAGCAGAGCCAAAACATACACACACATACAAACTGTCAAGTTAATACCTTCTAGCTGTTTAGGGGCAGGTAAAGTGGAGCTTACTGATAGCCTTTAATCCCCGCTTAAAGAGGTGCATCCTGCACTGTGCGTGTGTTTGGGAGGTGCACGTTATTGCGAGAGAGAGAGAGAGAGAGAGAGAGACAGAGAGGGAGAGACAGAGAGAGAGAGAGAGAGAGAGAGAGAGAGATCGTATCTTTTGAACTGTCAATTCTTTGCCCTCATTACCGACACAGTTGCACAGTAAGGAGGGGCGGGTGTCCACAAAGTGCACGTGTATAAAGCCCATGCTACTCTGCCTCCCTGCACACACGTTTTGTCGGACACTCTGAGGCATCCTCCTCCCGGACACTGATCATCCACTCACACGGCTTTATTTTTCCCGCGGCTACTTTGAACACACCGGCGGATTTAACTCCGTTCAGGATATGACCATGAGGCCGCTCTGGTTGTCTGCAGTCGTAGCTGTGCATCTCGCTGTATGCGTCGCTGACGCCGGATCGGCTTCCCGGAACTCCATCAAGAACCTGCAGCCGGGAGCAGCGGGAAGTCCGGCCGAGCCGGTGAGCGCCATGCCGCACGCGCCAAAGACAGAGCCGGGAGCCGCAGAGCGCACAACGGTACGTCGGTATTCCACTCTCATTATTTTCTCTGTCACTATCTAAGCTGAATTAAATGATCACCATGCCAGGCTTTGGGAATAAAAACGCACTTGTTTGATTTGCCCTCCAGCCTCAGAGCTGCGCCGGTGCTTCTCAGTGCGCTGGGGCTGAGTTCTGTTCCCGCGGAGTTTGCCAGCCGTGCCGCAAGCGCAGGAAGAGATGCGCTCGAGACTCCATGTGCTGCTCAGAAGATCGCTGCATTAACGGTGAGAATCGACCAGCGAAGTGCGCCTGAGTGTCTAAAGCACGCCAATACCAGGCATTTAAGCTATTTCTGAAGTTAAATTGATCTATTAATCTAAATAAACATTGTAATTGCTGTTGTGACCTGGATTGCGCTCTCGTGCAGGTGTTTGCCAGGCACCTGACGTGAACGCCACCCAGCCTGTCAGCACGAGGCCTACAGCCAGCACCAAGCAAACAGCCCAGGTGCGTGGCAGTCCTACAAGTGCACAAGGTGCCAGAAACAAGACAACGGCGCAACAGCAGGGTAAAAAGACAACTGTCGTCTCCGCAAGGCCACCTGACCTACTGAAAGGTAAACAGACTTCCCTTTTCAGTGACATTATTGAAGAAGTTCTTCTCCTATCATAATCACATTACCAATCCCGGTCTTTGTCTTGTGTCTTACAGGTGCTGAAGGGGAGACTTGTCTGAGGTCCTCAGACTGCTCCAAGGGTCTGTGCTGTGCTCGCCACTTTTGGTCACGGATCTGTAAGCCGGTGCTGACTGAAGGCCAGATGTGCACGCGTCACCACCGTAAAGACACTCACGGCCTGGAGATCTTCCAACGCTGTGACTGCGGTCAGGGTTTGGTGTGCCGAGCCCAGAAAGAACAAGGGTCAGACAACCAGCAGCAGAGTATACTGCAGCAGCAACAGCAGCAACAGCAGCAGCAGCAGCAACAGCAACAGCAACAGCAGCAACAGCCACGCAAAAACAATAACAAAGCTGCCAGAAAACTCCACACATGCCAGCCACACTGAGCCAGCAGGACTTATTTAGGACAACTGCCGTATGCTCACATACATATTCACAGACATTCACATACTGTCAATATCACACGTGCATGCATGGACACACACAGATGGGATACCAGAAAACGACTCCCTGGAAGGACGCTCCATTACAAAGATTGATCATATTATGAGGATGGATGCAGAATAAGCACACCATGTGGAAGACTGAATGCAGAACTGTGCTGCTGAAGACAGATATAGTTTGTTTGTTTGTTTGTTTTTTTTATCAGCGTCTTTACAAACGCAAAATAGTGTTTCCCTTTATAAGGGAACTATAAATATTTCTTGCAGTAAATTACTGTAATGTATGTAGCACTTAACTGAGCTTACCAATTCTGTACAAGTAGCATTGTGAGACCTGGTGCTGCATGACACTATGCTAATAATGTAAATATGCAAATGATATGATTTATATTGTTATTTACAGTGTCATATAAATACCCTATTTTTTATTGCAAACTTAATTGTTAAGATATCGCTTTTATTAAACTATTATAGTTTGACCAGAGATTGTCTATACAGTCTCACAAGTTCTTCCTGAGACACTGACTCTTTGGCTGTTCTCAGAGCCAAACTTTGCTGTAATGTTGAAATGTTGAAATGCAAGTTATCCCCGTGAGCTCCCAGGACTCATCAATGTCTCCAGACCTTTGATTCTTCACTCTTTTAACTACATACTTTTGCCAATAGTTTGACCATAATGCTTAGTAATAACTAATGATGAATGATACAAAAATAAAAATACTAAACAGTACTGAGTAATACTATGCTGAGACTTTAAGGAGTTTAAGTTAATAATTAAATAAAATAAATGTCCTTAACAAAATTGTTCTGTGACTCAAAGCAAGATGTCTTGCACTGTGTGCAGACGTCACACAAACATACAGTTCTTACAGTCTGACTGCACTGGAATAATCTGGATTATTTTATAAATGATTTTCAATTTAGTCTTAAAAAAGAACTCTTATTTAATGACTTCCTATTTAACTACACAGTATAATTGATGCACAAATGTAATTTATGGAAAGAAATTCTCATATTTAGCAATATATATAATCTTTATTAATCTCAACTGCTTTTGTGGGGTTTTTTTATTTCTTTCTTTCCCATTTTTAGAAGCTAATAATCGGTTCTCCACAGCTCCTTCCCCGTTAGGCCCTTTTTTATTTTGGTTATCATGAATCATTTAATTGGCATTAAGGACAGGACTTTTATAAAACATGATTTTGAATTGTCATATAAGACTGCGATGTCCTGACATTCTCCTGTCCTTAAAGCAGTAAAGGAGCTCCACACAATTATACTCCCACCATGCTTGGGAAATGGAATGAGGTTTTAATGTTGGTATCCAAAGTTGTTTTGGCCAAATATAACACCTGGTATATTTAACAAAAATTCGATTCATGCAACATTTCTCCAGTAGGGCTGTGGAATATCTGTCAGAATTGATATTGAGTGGTTTCCACCATGATAACCACTCAAATAAACAATCCACTTGTAGACTCACACACAGACATTATAAAGTGCAAGATCCTCAGCTGGCACGGTATATTTCTTTGTCGTTTGTTTGTGCATTCTGTGGTGGGCTCTTGCATTAAACATAATCCCAATGGTGCTGTTTTCTTTTCTAAATGTAGACTATCCTAAGTTCTTCGAAATCCTTTCTAACCCTTTCCATTCTTATGAGCCTCAAAAACTTCTCGTCTGAGGAACTCTTTCTTGATTGGGCCTTATTGTAGTGAAACAGTGAAGTCAGTTGTAAAGACCAGGTAGCCAAAACTGGGTGTTTAATATGGCACACCAGTCCAAAACCACATCTGACAGGAAGGTTTTTAAGAGGTCATTATCATTATTACATACTTTTTCTATTCGTGTTCAATAATGATATGGCAATGAAGAAATCATTTGTTGGTTGAAATATGTACCGTGAGCAGTTTTATTATTATGACATGGATGATTTCTTTTAAAGAGCCATTTATGTAGAAATCCACTTACTAATCCAGACTTATTTCCAAAGCAATTTATGTTAGCTGCTTGAATTGATGCAAATCTAACCTGGCATTAGCAAAGACAATGCAAATTAGTTATAGCAGTAGTAATGTGGTGAGTAATGTGAGCAAATTAGTGAAATTTACCTCAACCTGCATTTTCACATTCATATTGTCTAGGGTGGGAAAGGAAATACCACAAATCCTTTCTCCAGGATATTTAAACTTTACCTGAAGTAGGGCCAGGGAGCTCATCCTCAAGTTCAACAGTGCAAGACATTTTGATTCTTGGTAGATTTTTTTTTCTACACTGATGAACATGACTGGATGCGTCATGTGAACTGAGCTGATTTGATGGAGGTATAACGTATTGTTATTGCCTGGTGAAGAAATGACCTTAGTGATTTGTAACAAGTACTTTGAAAATCTAAATAAAAATCAAAGAACAAAAAGTAATTTTCCCCCTTGGAGATGTAAGAGTATTCAGTTTTAATAATTCAAGTAACAGAACAGTTCACAAGGCCTAGCTTTCCCATAATCCCAGCCAGCATGTCCAACAGGAGCCTCGCTATGCATTCAATTGTACTCAGCACTTTGTTATAGTTTATAAATCTGTGAACAATAGGTCTTCAGACCTTTTGAAAAAGGTTTGCAGTGGCAAAAATCTCTGAGTTTGTACAGAGTTTCTACATTATTACTTAAAACAAACCCATGCATTTAACCAGCACAGTGAACACATCTTAATATATTCTGCACTGAAATAGAAGAAACTACTTTAAATAGATTATCATGTTGCATGGTCTTACACAACATTTCCCCTGAGAACTACTTGCCTTTGGCCCCATGGAGGAAGTCATCATGTCAGATAAACAGGTTGCTGAGAGTGTTCTGATGGTGACATGTAATCCCATGGGCAGCCATATCCTAGTTTGATGGGAAAAAACACCCGACCACATGAAAGCTGAAACACAGCAAAACAGCAGGAAACTACAAAGCCAACAGGAGGATAGAAAATAAAAAGAGTCCAGAGGAAGTAGCAGGGGTTCAGCTACAAGACCTTCTCTTCCCTTCCTTTGGTGTACCTTGGCTAACTTCTAATTAGTCCTGCAGCCAGGCCTGGATTGCAGGTTAATCATAGAGATATCTTATCCTCTAATTACTTTATCATACCCCGTTGCTGACACACAGGTAGCATGTTCAGTAAAGAGTGTGTACTAGGGTGGTGTTTGAGAGGTTTATGTAAAGGTTGTGCCAGCAATTACTATATGCAATGGCAATAAGGTTAGGAGAATTATAGTGCAATTTTTCCCTTACTGTGTAATTTAATGTAGGCCTAACATGGAATAAAAAATATCTGCATTCCTTGTCAGAGTGTTCTTTTTTGGAACCGGGATTGAAATTGTAGTAAACAACCAGTGTGATGGGCAACCACATTAGCTTATGTGTAATCAATCAATTTAATGTTCATGTCGCAGTCTATTGCTAAAGACTTCTTGCCAAAGAAGGCACTGGGAGAATGAGACACTGCCGAAAGTCACAAAATCAAAGGGAGGAATTTCAAAAGCGCAACATTACAGTATTGCACTACTGCATCTCTGTAAAATGCCAAGCCAAGATGTTTTGCTGGGCAAGATACAAAAGAGTTTGAAAACAGTCACTGTGAAGTTTTCCATAGACTTGCACTCATACTGTAGGACCTCTCTCTCGCTCCTTCTCTCTGGTGACAGACTGTGGCTTAAAATTACAGACATTCAGATCTCTGTTTAATGATGTCGGGCGTCACAGATTCGAGGGCTCGCTAAAATGGACTATTTTAACTGCGTGTGCAGAGACTAGAGGGGGAGACATACGTCTAAGCGACACACACACACACACACACACACACACACACACAAAATTATGATCAGGCGTCCACTTTCAGTGGTTGTACAAGGGCCCATGCTTCTGTGCACATCTCCCTGAAGAGTTTCTCATGCAGCACAAGTACACACCTCAGATCACAGCCAAACCAGCAAAGTACTCATAGACGTGTCCAAATAAAACCAATGCAAAGCATTCACTCTCATTTCAGCAGAGCCGGCCAGCTGTGTGCGCGCGCACACGTAAAGAAGTGTCTATTTCGAATTCTGAATACGCTTTGAATATTTTGGCATAGAAAAACCCATTATGGCACAGAAATGCACTACAATGCACAGAGCATGCCGTTTTTAGCTCAGCACCGTCACGGCGCTTCTCTTTCTTGGCTGCTGCACAGGTGTAAATGGCAGACACTAATTAACTTGGACAGATGTGTACATTGGGCTACTTGATGCTGAGAGGGTTACACAGCAAGCAGCTGTGTCTGATGCGTCCATACTGAGCGAGTAGGGAGGGAGGATGTCCTCAGAGACACAGCTAAGTAAACACTCGGCAGAAGTGATGACCTCCAATAAGTCAAGACACTCTCCAGATCTCCTAAAAGACTTGTCAGGTTGTCAGAGAAAACAGTAGGCCCTTTGCTTCACAGTTAACATCACTGTATATAAATACATAATGTTTGAAAGTTGCATGCTGACATGACTTTCGTTCTCAAAAAAAACCCCATCTTTTTCAAGAATTATCCTATCATCTTTTCCATTTAAATAGAGTTAAGACCATAATACTGTGTGGTATATCTGCACACACAAACACACAAACACACACACACAGTGACAGACAGAGTATTGTGAGTGATGTAGCAGTAACAGCAGTGTGAAGGCAGTGCCAGAGGCGTTTGGGGTTTGGGACAGTCTGGAAACTGTGTTTACGCTGAACTGCTCGTTACTGGCCTGACCACAGACCTCTGCTGGCCACAGGCATGTGTGTATGTGTGTAAGTGTGTTTGTGGTGACAGCTAGGAGGGGGGGTTGGTTTGGGGATTTGTGCTTGAATACAGCAGCTAAACTCAAACTGGGCTCCAGGTCTGATGTGAAATGAAGAGCTGTGGAGCCAAGCCTGCTTTCTGTGACAGCACAGAACTATGACGCTTTCTCGCCAAATACATATTTCAGCCTTTTCCTTTTGTTTCTGATACGATCATGACAGAATAATGCAACATGTTTTTGTCAATGATCAATGATGTAGGACAGATGAAATGATGCCAAAACAATTTTCAATAGGTTATTAAACCCTTTCACAATACTTTAATTGTTCAGCTTGCTTGGTTGCCTAACCTGCTGTTCTGATTCCTCGAGCCACACAAACAAGCCCAAAGCACAAAGAAATAAGATCTCGTTCTCAGGAATATTAAACAATTCTTCAAACACTTCAAAGGACTTCTCATTTGGCACACAGTTTCCTATAAGCCCATTATCCAAATGGAGCACCCAGGAAGGGTGTCACTCCTGCTGTCCTTTGCTCATCTACACAATGCATTCCATTCTTCTGTGTATCACTATGTCCAAGTCAATGAGAAGTAGGTGAGCGATGCATTTGTGCAAACAGGTGAGAAATTTCCCTCACTGTGTTAGAATCCATAATAACAACCTGCTCAAGGGCTGTGCTTGGCATTGCTCTGTACAAATCTTGTGAACTGAGGACCTTTAGGCCAATAGAAAGCCACATTTTATGAGTGAACTGGAAGAGATGGCTTTGAAGTCCCTGGTTATCGTAAGTGGTTATTAACCACCGACCCACCCCTTCCCAACTGAGTCGCCCCAGAATGCTGTTCTGTCGTCATGGCGGTTATTTTTTTGTCTGTGATGTTGGCTGTCTCATGTGGGAGCCAGGATGCAGGCACTCATCCATCAGAAAGTGGGATGCTTGCTGGCTCCTGCTCCCCCAGAACCATGCTCAACTCCCCAGCCCTTTCCTTGGAGACTACACCCTTTGATCCCTGCTGGTGTCCTGACAGTCTGACGTGTGCATTTTTGGCTTTCCCACTGCCTGCCATACAAATAAAGAGGCAGGCATTCTTAGCCTCATGTGTCATTATGCAAGGAATGGTATTCACAGTTTCTTGGCAAGTTCCTGGTTCTGCCTTGCCTTCTTGAGCCCCAAGTTAGCTGATGCCATTAGGCATATGCCTATTAAGCATAGAAAGAAAAGACGCACTAAAATGTAACATGGTTTTTTTTTTTTTGCTGGCTGGTAGTCACCTTGATCATGAATCTAAGCATAGTTCTGTGTCCTCTAGTGACATAACCCTATATAAATGCATTATTCACTTTTAACAGATAATATGTTCGGATATAACTACAGATACAAAAAAGAGGGATTTTTAAAAAAAAGAAACCAGGACTGGAATCCCACAGGACACAACAAAAATGCAATGCATGGGGATAGTTTCTATTTTCACATGGGTACCAGTAAGCAGTCAGATATAAACTGTGTGATTGGGGAAAAAAACAATTCAGTCCTGTGCACATCTCTAAACAAATTATGAACTCAAGTGATATAGCTGAGGTCAAGTAACTGTCAGAGCCAGAATTCACAGACACATACTGACAGCTGGTATTTCTACATTGTTTTTCCTCCTAGTGTTTTTTTTTAACTGTTTCTGGGAGTAATATTATTAGGATTCATATGCTTATGGTTGGGGCGGCACGGTGGTGCAGTGGATAGCACTGTCGCCTCACAGCAAGGACCCGGGTTCGATCCCCGGGTGGGGCGACCTGGGAAATTTGTGGAGTTTGCATGTTCTCCCTGTGTTCGCGTGGGTTTCCTCCGGGTACACCGGTTTCCTGCCACAGTCCAAAGACATGCAGGTAGGTGAATTGGTGATGAAATTGGCCCTTAGTGTGTGAATGCGAGTGTGAATGTGTGTGTGTATGAGCCCTACGATGGATTAGCGCCCTGTCT
>JAOVYV010000040.1:13749402-13764792 GCA_025674545.1 Hassar affinis | reverse complement strand
CCACCACCCACACCCCCCAGCCATTTCATCTTTACTTAGAGATGCTAGAGAATATCTTTTTCCCATAGAGACAGATTTGATATTCTAGCTCCCGGTCCATCAATTCGCATTCATCCCTGCGATTATGGCCTGCCTGAAATCCCTAAGAGCACACTGAAACAAAGCTACAGACACTGTGTGTCAAACACAAAAGCAGCTGTGTGGCTTGACTCAGAGGGACTGATGAATGCTCTCATGGAGAGACTGAGTGAGGGTCAGGGTATGCATGCTGCGGCTTTTCATGACTCATTCCATTAACCAAGTTCAAAATGATGGAGAAAGAACAAAGAACAGAGGCCACAGCAGAGCCCTCAAAGTATATACTTACCCCAGTCTAGATCTGCTCTGGCTGGAACAGCAGGATGATTGAGCTTAATTGTGTTTGATTTCAGAGAGAAGTATACACAAGGCTGAGGCTGCAAGTCAGTCAGGCTACTACAAAAGAGGGGCTGTGCTCTCTGAACTATACTCTGTATGGCCAGAGATGTGTTGGAAATCAAATGCTATTAAAAACAGACTCACACTTGGTTCTGCAGTTCATTCACACATTGCAAAAACAGATGAGCTTTCCAGACCATACAGGCACATACCATGTACACAGCATCGCTACAGGCTTCTCATAAACTTTTTCACACTAATAACTATGTGTCAACATTCTTTCAACACATTAAGCCATCAATCATGGACTTTTGCCATACATTTTGCTCAAGGTTTCTCCAAACACAAAACAACCACATACCCTTTTATTTTAATATACTACTATATTAGTAGTAGCTCAGTTATTCTTTGGCTTCAGCTCAGGCATTGAATTATTCAGGTCAAATTCTAGCACTGTCAGTGCTTTCCCCCACTTAAGCCTATACTACTTAGTTGTGTAAATGTAAAATGTACCTTTCACTTTTGTAAGTCACTCTGAATAAGTGCATCTGCTGAATGGCATAAATGTATTTTAGCTCTTAAATGTAAGCAGTGTATAACGTTTTAGTTTTGTTTTTATACACAAAAAAGCATAAAGATTGCAAGGGAATCTTCTTTTGATGGATTTTACATTGAAACTTTAAGGGTTCAAACAGAAGAACAAAGAACTGTTTATTTTGTTAGATGGTTAAGCTTAAGTGTTTAGAAGTTAAACAGCTGTAATTTATCTGATCTTGAGGCTTAAAGGTTTTTTAGAGGCAACCTCCAACTATTTACTCACAGACCTCTGAATTACTAGGTAGGGTATATGCTTATATTTCACAGTGAAGCCTTGCTACTCTGCCTTAATCTACACTTTGAATAATAGCTGTGTGTGTATGGGTTGCTTGAGAATGGATTATATTCTTGTAGTGCATTGTAAGAATGGATTATATTCTTGTACTGCATTTTAAGAATGGATTATATTCTTGTACTGCATTTTGGGGATATTTTCACCTTCTCATTCTCTCTTCATTAACTTGCCATGCTGCCAAAATAAAAATGGATATGTTTCAGGTGTCCCAAATGATGAATGAAATCAGCTCATCATGATGAAGCTAGATCAAAAATCAATTTTAATCACTCAATGTGATAAAGCATGTCTACTCCATGCCTAAACCAATCCTATGCACCTGCTAATAATTTCCCATTTGAAAGCCACAATGTCACGAGAACAATAAACATGATGAATAGAGACTGCCTGTGAGCTTCAAGTGGGTATTAGTGCATAAAATGTCTATTAATCAAATGCCTTGCGTGAGATATGGTGCATATTGTACTGCACATATCATGCCCATGTATTAATAAACTATGGGAATGTGTTTTGTGGCTGTAGTGCCGTTTATGAGGCAGCTTTTGCCATTTGTTGTGGAAGACAAATGGCAAAAGCTATATAAAACTTTTTTGTTAATAGAACAGTGGAACAGTGTGTTTTGCTGTGAGAGAGGAACATAATACAGATATAGCTTGCCCTAACCTTGTGGCAATGTTTTACTCAACACAGCAATACATTGTATACACAGAACCTTTGAATTGAGTACATTTAGAATTAGGTCACACTAATGTGTGTAAAATAATTATACCATGCAGACCTTTTAATTTTTTTTTTCCATCTGACACAAATATATAATGCAGACACAAATATATAATGCAAACAAAGATCAAATGGCTCACTGCCTATCTAGAAAGCCAGCTGGTTAATAGGGCCACTCCACCTCGCACATGACGAGGTCTCAATCTGAAAACATCGACATGAGCAATCTTACTCAGGAGAGCACAAGAGAAAGAGAGTTTGAGAAAATGAAAGGAGTGCGCTTGTTTTTTTTTTCAGTAAAGATACTGCCAGATTATATCTTGCTCTAAGGGATGAGAATTCTTTCTCTGATGTATGGCAGGTACATACAGTTCAGAGTTTACTGAATCTGCGTCAAGCAGCACCTGACACACAGTGATATTGTAATGTCTGAAATATACAAAATGGATAAAATAAATAAATATATAATAAAAAATAGTATGTAATATACTTAACTTATTTATATTTTAAAATATTTAGTGGAATCTAATCATTTAAGCTGAAAAGCTGTGCCTTTTTGTTTAAAACTTAAATAAACAGAATGTTATAGCATTTAAAAAAATAAAGAAAGAAAGAATAGAACATTTTAATATTTAATACTCTGCACTATTTTAGATCAGTATTTAAAGTTAAGCAACTTTGTGATACTAACCATGTTGTACAAATGGTTAGATGTTTTTTTGAGTCTGAAGCATGTATTCAGATATATTGGGTTTTATACAGACTTGTGGAGTCCATGTCTGCTCTACTAACACTAACTTTAAAGCAAAAGATGGACACAAATACGAAGTATTCCAAAAATCATGTAATCAATAACTTGTATAAAAGTAATTGCTGATAATATAATGAAAATTTGTAATGAAAAACATTCAAATAGTGCTGTATAAGGTATTGTAATTTCAAAGCGTCTTCAATATTACAGCATGGCAAACAGCTTCTTTTTTGAATAAGTGAATCAAATTTTGCATTTCAAGTTAATTTGGGAGGGCAAAACTTAGGTTAGCTGGCTCAAGCAGTGAGAAGGCAGTAACCTAGCTAGCATGGCTCTGCAAAAAGCGAAAGATGTTCTCTCAAAAAGTGCTGGCATTCCTTCAAGTCTTGAAATAACACATTTCTACACAGATTCTGCCATTTCACTTTTGTTGCTCCATTGTCTTTTTTTATTTTTTTTCCCAACACCTGCAGAACTGTTGAAGTTTGGGGAGTGCAGTTCTATGTCTGATTCTAGTTGCTTGCTTATCTTTTGGCAGTTTTTAAAAAGATACTTCCAAATTCACGTTGAGTCTATTTGTACAGTCAGTCACACAACAGCCTGTTTTACCCCATTTTAGATGCGTTTTCATAGCATTCAAGCTGAGCACTGTCAGTAAATTAGTCTTTCTGTCACTCAGTGGGTGTAGCACAATGACTTCCAGCTACGGTAACGTCACGTGCATACCCTCCATTTCCTCAGCTAGAGCATGAGCTGAATTCTATGCAATATTTATTTATTAATATCACTCCTCATCTATATTCATCCATACATTCAGGAGACAGTTAGCTTAGCTATATAAACATTTCCTTATGAGAATATAAAATTAAGCTAAAGTAAGTAATGATTTAATGTTAGAGTGTTCCCCCTGAAAGTGTCGCACTATGCATCCACTCAAGCACTACATTAAATAAAGTCTTAATTTTTTTTGTTGCACGTGTCATTTTGCCTGCATGTGTGGGCAGTAGTAATATGCTTTTATTATATCCTGCCTATAAGATGGGTACTTAAGACAGACTTGATGATAGAGATGTTGATGCCACACTCTCCTTACCATTTCATCCCTCTGCACCTCTCTTTTCTTTTCTTCCATCTTCAAATTACAAAATGTTAACTGGCCCAAAAACAACAAACAGACTCCTATTTTGTCTACTACTGCAGGATTTGGACGTACACTCATCCTGTGCCAGCCCGAGGAACATGATCTGGCCTTTACTTAAGGCACTTTTAATCAGCTATGGTTCCCATGGCAACCCCTCCCTCCAACATGGCTCAGTGGCTATTTCTCATCAGCTTATCTGATAGCTCCTCATCAACATGGAGTGCTAGTAATGCCTGGGCCATAATCAGTGATGAATATGTACAAGGGATAAGCTCATTTTTTATATTCTGTTCAAAAGTCATAAGAAATCGAGTAGTAGATTAGGTGTTAGAGGGTAATATTTAATAGAGAACAGAAGAGTTGAGTGCATAACAGTTGCAGGAAAGAGTGCCATCATTGAGGAGCTGTGTGGCTACTTGCAGATTATGAGAGATTGGTTTATACACTCTCAATGTAAATTACTTGAAAGCTGCTTAACAGTTTATTGTTTCAGATTCCAGAAAAAAAATCTAAATTTAAGAAGGCATGGACATGTCAGTGTATTGGGCTCTCTTCTAACAGGTTGCTAAGTGGTATTTTAGCTCTGTGTCCAGCTAAATGTATATCATTCAGCTCTGAGAAATGAAGAGAATTCCTCCCCATGTCTGTACAAGACTGAGACTTGTATGACACATCTCATACAGCGATTTGCCTCAGTGGTTGATCTTTGAAAGGTAAGTGGCAAATGAGGTCAAATTTGTGTTTGATTAAAGTTTAATTACAGCTGCAAGGCATAAAATCCAAAGCAGGAACTCACCCCATCTCTTCATAGTAAAAGAATAGCTTAGCCATTGTAAAGCCATTTTTGGTTTCTCATTTGCATCTTGTCAAATAACTGTGTAGCAGTTTGATCAGGAGCCTGTTATGCAGCAGGTGATGCATTCCATAAGTATTGTACCACTTATTGAGGATTTAAACATGGAGTCTTTGTTGCATATAGTATTTTGTGTGTATGTATAAAATATTCTATTAGAAAAAATACCTTTAAAAATGTTATTAGTCAATTCTCATGCATACCAAGTATCTACTAAAAGTAAAAATAATTCCAACACCTCAAAGCTTTTCCTGAGACCCAATGAATAAATTCTATAGTCTAAACTCTGCTATAGTAACATGGGTTATCATAAAATGTACCTTCCATGTTGTACACTGTTGATTGTTGTCGTTTTTTATTTCAATAGCTTGCTGCTGGTCAAGCTCATTAAAAAAAAAAAAAAAAAAAAAAAAACAGATGCATGTCATCCAGTAATGAACTTTAACTAGCAACTCTGAATTCATCTTTGCCCTGAAGCCAGCTTTAGCCAGCTGGAACAATGATACTCTAGAGGGCAAACCACAAACAAAATCTAAGCCATTACTGTCTTCAATCACACAAGACCAAAATTCAATGTTTAATGAATGCTAGATTGTTCTCAAATTGAAATGATCAGTTCAATAAGAAAGGTGACCAACATGTTAAACTATTTTACTGACAAATGAATAGATTAAACACTACATCATCCCTCAGTTAGAAAATACATTTGACAGTGTCATAGTGTTTATCTGTTATTTTTCATAAAATTGTTTAACCATTTTCAAGATACATACTTGATATGTATTTGATTTTAAAATGAACAAAGCTAAAAGCACAAAATAGTGTAGTTAAACTGATAGATTCGCTACCACCTAACATCGTCTGATGAGTCAAAATGTCTTTGAGAAGGAGAGTGTGAGACATGCAGGGTAATAGTTCATGTCAGTTTCAGTTTTTTCGCCATTCATCTCTCCTGGCCAGTCACTTACATGCAGACATATCACAGACATTACTATTCTGGCTCGGTTTAAGCTATATTTATTTGATTTTAGACCTGATAGGGACTGTGCTGTGTAGGAGTATAAATGATGGGAATCAACTCTGATTTCAGGAGTGTGTTATTAAATGTGAGCTTTATAGGAAACTTTGTTGAAGAAGGTCACAATTTCACAGACATGGACAACATAATGAAAAGAGCTAAGTAGGCCACGGTCACGGTCTTGATGACCAAAGATCAGACAAAATAATCTATACATAAAAACCTTTGCCTAAGAATTTTGACATGTGGGCCTAAATAAATATGTGTTTATGGCTGCTGAGTGTTGAAGAATTTAAAGCAATTACCACATTCCCAGAATGCTGAGCAAATTCAGAGGACCTCATGTCAAAACACAACCAACAATAAAACTTAAACAGTAAAGTAGAGACAAGCATTTAAGATGGAGTTAATGAATACAAATAAAAACAGGAACACATTTCATCTCTAACTCTATCTGCCACAAGACTTGCTTTACCAAACTACAGCAATGCTAGACCCTGCCCATCAGCATCTGTCTGGCACCTGCAACCTTTTGGCAAATGAACATTCCCCATCACTGCTAAGTCACCACATACCTGATAGATGTGCATTTCTTTGAGACACCAACTGGTTTTGGTTGGGTAGCAACCAAAACAAACAAAAAACACATGCAGTCAATGCAAAGCTGGCTGGAAACCACACCGATGGAGGATTCATAACATAAGACTTTCTCAATGGTGGTTCATCCAAGGAGAAAGTACTACAGCCAGCAAATCCAAGATGACGGACAATGAATACAGAAAAAGACAGCTGTCCCTTGAACTAACAACTATGTCTTCTTTCATTTGCAGAATTCCCTGTGGAAGCTTACCTGTAGGACAACCCATCTTTAGCTTTCCTCCTTTCTTGGAGTCCCCAGACCACTACACCAACACAATTCACTGAACTATAAATTACATGCAAGCACTTACCATACACATGCTCCCCATTTGACCTTTACCAGGTAAAGTAGATAAATACTGTCTTACCAGATGGAAAGAGGAATTAAAGCATTGCCAAATAGTGTATGCACATGCACAAAAGCAGAAAAGGAGTGCTGAAACCTGTTCAAATTCTAAAGCAAAACTTCGAGAAACAAACAGCAATCCAGACTGAGCAAATCAAACTCATTAAACTTCTGTCCCAGTAATACATCTTTCAGCAGTCATTTGCCCACTGTTATTGAAGCCTTCCAGTGCCATTAGAGATGTTTTGCTTTAAGCCTCCTACACAGAGGTGACCAATATACCTCTCAAGAATGGGAAATGAAAGAGGAATACAAAACACAAAAATATGTGCAAGAAGCATTGCATGCTATAACCAGCACCTGTCACATGGCAACAAATAGACACTGGTGTCAAACGCATGACTGGATTCTGATGCTGTCCTGGCAGGCATTATGAGTGTATTATGCAGTGTAGCATTGCCTACTCAGAGACACTTTATGTGTTAATGGGCCCCAGTGTGCTGTCACAACATCAATACACCATCTGCAATCTTAGCAAGGACACACTCAATCCTCTCACATAAACACTGCCAATCATCATACAGGGCCACAATAAGAGACACAACAAGTTGTTTCATACTCTGTTCATGATCTCTATAGTTAACACAGCAGTGAGGTTTGTGCATTATAGATGCATTTGTCATAGTCTGCACATTTTGCTGGTTCAATTCAAGTTCATTGGTTTAGTAGAAAACCAGGTTAGAATGAACAGACCTATTGATTTCTATTTATTTATATATACAGTCACTCACAAAAATGAGTACATGCCTCACATTGCTGCAAACATTTTATTATATATTTTCATAGGACAACACTACACAAATGAAACTTGGATATAACTTGGAGTAGTCAGTGTACAGCTTCTATAGCATAGTATAGATTTACTGTCTTCTAAAAAAAAAACTCAATACAGCCATTAATGTCCAAATAGCTGGCAACACAAGTGAGTATACCTCACAGTGAACATGTCCAAATTGTGCCCAATTGTGCCATTTTCCTGCCCTGGTGCCATGTGATTCATTAGAGCTACAAGGTTCCAGGAGTGAATGGGGAGCAGGGCTGTTAAATTTGGTGCTTTGGGTACGATTCTTTCATACCGACCACTAGACATCCAACATGGCAGCTCATGCCATGTAATGTAAGAAATAGAATTGTAGCTCTCCAAAACTATGGCCTAGGCTATAAGAAGATTGCTAACACCCTGAAACTGAGCTACAGCACTGTGTGCAAGGTCATACAGTTTTTTTCCAGAATGGGTTCCACTTGTAACAGGCCTTGACAGGGTTGACCAACGAAGTTGAGTCCACATGTTTAGCGTCATATCCAGAGGTTGTCTTCAAAAAACAGATGTATGAGTGCTGCCAGCATTGCTGGAGAGGTTGAAGTGGGAGGTCAGCCTGTCAGTGCTCAGACCATATGCTGCACACTGCATCAACTCGGTCTTCATGGCCATCGTCCCAGCTGATGCACAAGAAAGCCTGCAAACAGTTTGCTGAAGACACGCAGTCCAAAAGCATGGATTACTGGCACCATGACCAGTGGTCTGATGAGACAAAGATAAACTTGTTTGGCTTAGATGGTGGCTAGCACGTGTGGCAGCAACCTGTTGAGGAGTACTGTGTCTTGCCTACAGTCAAGCATGGTGGTGGTAGAATCATGGTCTGGGGCTGCATGAGTGCTGCCAGCATTAGGGAGCTGAGGTTCATTGAGGGAAACATGAATTCCAACATGTATTGTGACATTCTGAGCAGAGCATGATCATCTCTCTTTTGTTTCCCAAACACTCCACCAAGAGGACAACTGCTTTGCTGGGGAAGCTGAAGGTAAAGGTGATAGACTTGCCAAGTATGTCTCCAGACCTAAACCCAATTGAGCACCTGTGGGGCATCCTCAAGCAGAAGGTGGAGGAGCACAAGGTGTCTAACATCCACCAGCTCCATGATGTCATCATTGAGGAGTGGAAGAGGATTCCAGAAGCAACCTGTGCATCTCTGGTGAATTCCATGCCCAAGAGGGTTAAAGCAGTGCTAGATAATAATGGTGGTCGCAAAAAATATTTACACTATGGGCACAATTTTGACATGTTCACAGTGAGGTGTACTCACTTGGTGTTGCCAGCTATTTAGACTTTAATGGCTATGTGTTGAGTTATTTTCAAAAGATAGTAAATCTATACTGCTATACTTTTATATACTTTTGCCCATATAGTGTGTGTGTGCGTGTAACAACTTGAACTGTTTTTGCATTTCTTTCTGCTATATACAGTCACCCCTACAGTAAGAGTGTATATAGCAGAGAGAAATGCAAAAACAGTTCAAGTTGTCACACGCACACACACTATATGGGCAAAAGTAATAGGATACACCCCTTAATCATTGAATTCAGGTGTTTCATTCAGTCCAATTGCTACAGGCGTAAAAAAAGGGCCTAGCCATGATGTCTGCCTTTACAAGCATTTGTGAAAGAATCGTTCATTCTAAAGAGCTAACTGAATTCAATCATAGTACTTGATAATAGGCTGTCACCGTTGCAAGTCAGTACATGAAATTTCATCACTTCTAGATATTCCACAATGGTGAAATAGTATCACAGCAACTCAGACCACAAAGTTACAAAGTTGGGTCACAGAGTGCTGAGGTGCATAGTGCATAAAAGTTGCCAACGTGCTGCTGACTCAGTAACTGCTGAGTTCCAAACCTCCTCTGGCTTTAACATCAGAACAAAAACTGTGTGGGATTCCATGGCTAAGCAGCTGCATGCAAGCCTTACATCACCAAGCACAATGGCAAGTGTCAGATGGAGTGGTGTAAAGCTCACCAACACTGTACTCTGGAACACTGGAAAGGTGTTCTGTGGAGTGACAAATCATGCTTTTCTACCTTGCAATCTAATGGCCAAGTCTAGGTTTGGGGAATGCTAGAAGAATGTTACCTGCCAGACCGCATTGTTCAAACTGTAAGGTTTGGTGGAGGAGGGATAATGCTATGGGTTGTTTTTCAGGGGTTGATCCAAGCCCCTTGGCTCCAGTAAAGAGAAATCTTAATGCTTCAGCATACTATGACATTTTGGACAAGTGTATGCTTCCAAACTGGCCCACACAGAGTCCTGACCTCAACTCAATCAAACACCTTTGGAATTAACTCGCAGATTGGAGACTGCGAGCTAGGCCCCCTCATCCAACAGGGGGGCAACTCCATATTAATGGCTATGTATTTAGAAAGGGATGTCATAAAAGGTGCATGTGTAATGTGTTGGTGTCCCAATACTGTTGTCCCAATACACTACAAACCAAAAAGGTTTTATCAAAATTGTCCCATTTACACAACGTCAGGCCACCTGTCATCCACCACAGTTATTTTCAATGGTCTTCTATGCATATTTTGTTGTGCCTGAGTTCATCAGTGTGTTCTTTTTTTCTTCTCATTTAAGAATGCACCAAGTGATTTGGCCACTTCTAGTGCCTTGGGTATTTCTCTGATGATAATTCTGATGCCTAAGTTTATTGATGGCTTGCAACATTAGCAGTGACTGCTCTTAAGGTTTCATGTTGAGAGACTGTTGAGCAGATTCAAAATGCAAATGGAATGTAGACCTAACTCACATTTGGCCATACAACAGCTGAACAGCCAAATGTCCAATTATGTTTACCCAAAATGTAATTTTTTTCTAAAGATTGGTGGAATAGCATACCTAATCATCTGTATTTCTTTTTCTCCTGCACCTCTGTCTTTCTCTCCCTTCCCCAATTCACCCATCCCCCACTCCACCCCTCTTACAGTTGAGCTACATATGCAATGCCCGAGTCATCAAGACACACCAGATACAGGATACAAGACACTCCTGCTGAGGATGGCCCAACATGGACAGCCTGAAAACTACAATGAGGGACAGTTTAAAGATACTTTTGGACACCATGAATTTCACTTTCCAGTTGATATAAGCAGCCTTCCAATGTTGATGGCTAGGACTAACTGCCATAAACAGTTTTGCAATTAATCAGTCATCAGCAATTAATCAATCTCCATCAGCAAGCAGTTTATATCTTCAACAGTGTGGACTACAAGTGAAATTTTTAATCATTTTACCGGGTAAAATTGCAGTTTTTCTTACTATGGAGCACTCAATTATAGAAAGGATTATTTATTACTGTACTATCCAGTGTCACCCAAATGAGGATGGTTCCCTTTTAAGTCCTCTCAAAGTTTCTTCTTCTTATCATCTCAGAGTTTTCCTTGCCATCGTTGCCACCAGCTTGCTCATTAGGGATAACCTTTACGGACAAAACCTATAAGCTATGTCCTAATTTCATGTCTTTGTAAATGTGCTTTGAGACAATGTCTATTGTTAAAAGAGCTTTAGAAATAAAGTTGAATTAAACTGAATAAAGTTTTGGCCCCTTAAATGGGGGTGGGGTTCTAGTAATTCCTAGATCATCCATCCAAAGTGGATGTAAACATTCAGTTTGAGTAAAACCTGAAAGTCCAATCATCATTCTTTAATTTCAACTCTTATATACTATGGTAGACAAAGAAAATAATCTATGTTGGTGTTCAAATATTAATGAATCTGACTGCATTTCCTTTTGAACTCTTGCAGATTCACATTTATTAGCTACCAATTTAAAGAAACTGAGTTGGTGAACTGAGACTGATGTAAAATCCTCATGATCTGAAGGCAACAAGCAGTTGTACACTGTTATGGAACCAAAGGAATTGCAAAGTACATACCATTTGGACTTTCTTCATCAATGGTGACAATGGTGGCAGGGGGTCCAGATCGATACAACTTGCACTCTGTGTGAAAAATTAACAATTCACAATTATTTCCCATTTAAATATCATACAAGGAATGTTTTTACATAGTGATGAAACTGGAACTTATAGTTGAATGATACAGTATATATTCAAAAGTATGCTGACATGTGACCATCACATGTGTGGTTCTTCCAAATTGCTGCTACAAGTTAAAGGTAGAAGCACACAATTCTCAAGTATTTCATGTATGCTGTAGTATTATGATTTCCTTTCTAAACATGTTCCAGCATGATAATGCCCCTGTTTTGCCTATATAGGTGAGGAAGACCTTACACATACCACTGACCTCAACCAACTGAGTGGGTTTGTGATGAACTGGAACACTGAAATGATGCTTATTTGAAAAAGGAACAGGATATTTAGCAAGCACATTTGGTTGTGACGGTCAGTTGTCCGCACACTTTTAGTCATATGCAATCTCACAATTAAGCAATGGAATTATAATACGATTTTTAATGTATGCACCTTTTTCATAATGACATCCCATTAATGCTTTGCAATAATGCAAAGAAGCGTAATTACTAAAGAATGCTAGAGAATGTAAGTGCCAGACTTCATTTCTTCAGGTCAGATAAAAGCAACATCTGTGTGATTCTCATTTTAAGTTTATGCTTTACAATTTTGAACATAAAGGTAAATATTTTACATGACTGCTAGGGGAGTGCAAAAAAGAACAAAAGTACCCACTGGGGCAGAATGATGAAAGGTTATTTGGCAACAGAAGAGGAAATAGAAAGTGATAAAGAGAATGAACACCTTACCATCATAATGCCAGTCTATGTCAGAGACAGGATTAGTTTCAGCAGCAAGGTGAAAAGACACAAGGAAAAGACAAGAATGAGAAGCTTGCTACAAAGATGTGAGATTTTATGTGTATAGGTCATAAGGAAAACATGCTTTTTTGTTTAAGAGTGGAAAAGACATGAAAGTTAGAAGCTGGTTAGAAGTGGTCCATTTTTCTGAGAGAGTTTTAGGGTGATTTATCAGAGTGTGATGCACCCAAACACAAAAAGGAATTGTATCTTAATTAGAAGAGAGGACACACACAAAATAAGGTTCTCCTGTTTGCCTGAGTCACAACAAAGCATCTGTTGCCAGGTGAGAAAGAGTGGCTCATTTTCACATTAAATATGGAACATCACAGTTCTGTCACCCTAGCACACAGCAGGACACCATGTCACAAACACTTCAATGCACATTGAATGACAAACATTAACTCCTGTGTTTACAAGATTCTCTGAATCTCTGACCAACATGAAGTGGATACTGAAGACAACTGAATGAATGAACGTTCTAATTATGTGTTTCTTTTTTACAAAGTGTAAGCAGTTGTCCTATCATCTATATACTGTACACAATTGCCATTAAAGGCTTATGCAAACAATTAAAACTTTTTGAAGGAGTGGTGAAAATAACCTGTTGCTGTGAACTCAGAGGACTGAAAAACCCATGTGTTATACAGCCATTCACTGTAATATTTAATTAACTGCATAGCCTTTGTTCCATTATATACTGCATTGTGAAGGCATTAATATACATTAACCTTCAGTGCTTTTGAATTCTCAAATATAAAGGTATGGATTCATTTTCTACAACAGCAGGATTGTCAATAGTTTTGTCTGCAAATAATAAATGAATGCTCATTCTCAGTGCCACAAAGACACAACACCACCCTGAAAAAGAAGTTTATTTCATAAAAAGAAATAGGATATAGAGGATAGAAGGTGTGCCAACAGTGCAAGCTGGCCATAAGAAAAAGAAAAGAGGCAAGTCACCATAACTTGGAGAGCTCAGTCCTCGGCCTCTGTCTGCTGTGTAGAAAGTGATAGGAAGGAGGAGAGAACAAAACAGGAGATTTTTGGATGAACAAAATGCTGCAAATTATTGGTGAACCTTTTGCTCTTCCCAGTGGCACACCTTTGGTGTCATTCTATACCCTGGACAACAAGACACCAGTGGGAGTGTTCTTTTTGCTGAGGTTTGCAGACACAATTTCAGAGTGGAAGGGTAGAAGAAAAGAGTGGAAGATGTGTCCCACAGTGTAGGCAGGCAGGAGCCGTCATCTGCATTGACATTCAGCAACTTGGCCATATGCTGCACCTGAGAAAAGAAATCCTGCAGCAACAAATACATTGTGTAATTGGAATTATATTTGGCTTTGGAATGGTCAAGTAAGCAGAAGTGCAATTCTTCAATATTTAATGGCCAGGGCTTCTTGTTTCAGGGCAGCATAGGGTTCTTCCACCAGGTTAGCTTCCTGCTGATATCAGCATGTGATGCTCCTCTCTGACAAACTCCTTGGCCAATACTGTCACAAGCACCATTTCAAAGGCATCAGTTTTGATGATGATGGGAGAAGTCTGGGTTCCACAGGACAGGACATTCTGAGGTTAGGCTGAGCCAGCCTGCATGCCCTTCTTTGTCACAGGCCTTGTGAAATTCATCAAGGCCACCACTTTCTTCTGCTTCAGGCCATTCTGTACAACAAGTAGTGTGCTTCTGTGATGGGACTGTGCATGATATCCATGATGCCCTGGAAGGTGGCCAGGGCCCCATGGAGGCCAAAAGGAAGAACCTGGTAGTGCCCCTGGCCTCTGGTATTGGAAAAGGCTGTTTTTTTCCTCTGGCCCAAAAGTATCCTTTGGTGAGATAAAGGGTGGATCCAACACATGTAAATGGGAACAAGGACAATGGGGCTGGACCAGGGGCTGTTGGATGCTTTAATTATCCTCACACCAGGCATTTTCCCTTATTTATCCACTATGGCCTGGTGTTAAACAAATCAAAATATATTTCAGATTTTAGATTCTGCAAAGTAGGCACCATTTGCTTTGATTACAGCTTTGCACACACTTTGCATTCTCTCAGTTAGCTTCATGAGGTAATCACATGAAATGGTTTGAAGGAGTCTTAAAGGAGTTCCCAGAGGTGCTGCTTTGCCTTCACTCTGCAGTCCAACTCATCTCAAACCATCTCAACTGACTGACCTACATTTCTTAAAGTAATGAACTGTCATTTTTCTTTATTTAGTTCAGTAGTTCTTGCCATAATATGGATTAGAACATTACT
This sequence comes from Hassar affinis, assembly GCA_025674545.1. NCBI lineage: Eukaryota > Metazoa > Chordata > Actinopteri > Siluriformes > Doradidae > Hassar > Hassar affinis. The sequence continues at coordinate 13,750,093 of JAOVYV010000040.1, read as the reverse complement.
CAAATAGGGCTCTCTACCTTTTCACAACACAACTGATGCTCTCAAACACATTAAGAGGGCAAGAAATTCAAGAAATGAACTCTTGACAAGGCACAGCTGTTAAATGAAAGCCATTCCAGGTGGCTACCTCATGAAGCTGACTGAGAAAATGCCAAGATGTGCAAAGCTGTCAACTAAGCAAGAGGTGCCTACTTTGAAGAATCTAAAATCTAAAATATATTTTGGTTTGTTTAATACTTTTTGTATACTAAATAATTCCATATGTATTTCTTCATAGTTTGGATGACTTTAATATTAATCTACAATGCAGAAAATTTTATATAATGAAAAACCACTGAATTTGAGGTGTGCAAACTTTTGACTGGTACTATATACAAGAACAAACTAATTTCTGCTGTTAGTACAGGAACTCTCCATCAGCTCCAAAGTGCAAGTGCTTGGTTTAAAGAGAGCCAAGTCCATTGTAGAATCTAGGATGCTTTAACACACAAACACCATGCCTAATCTGTCAGATATGTTTGCCATGGCAGTGTTAAAGAAGCAAGTGCATCTAAATGAGCTTAATTACCCTTTTAAAGAGAAATGCTTTCAGCTGGGCATGCCATTTACAGATGTATAACTGAATTATAAGTGACATATGGAGATGTGGTGGAAGATGAAGGAGAACAGGAAAAGTAGGAAGTGGTGCACA
>JAOVYV010000040.1:13650471-13665099 GCA_025674545.1 Hassar affinis | reverse complement strand
GGTCCAATTTAGCCATGAAACCTCCCACACTAAAATGACAGGTGTTTCAGTTTCATTGTCTAACCCCTGTATGTAAACAAGTCTAGCTAGTGTGTATCATATAGATTAATACTACTATTAAGATATATGTATATCTATCTATATATGATATTCAAAGTAGCTGTCAAGTACATGTGGATTTAAAGTAATGTGCAAATAAGATATATAAGAATGTGCAGATGCAAATGATAATAAATGATAAGTTTAGTACGTAGTCCATAGTGTCAAAGGTGTATTGCAGTTATTAAATGAAACCACAATCTGAAACTTGAGTGTTATGATGTTAGAGGTGTAGAGCAGGTGCTCTCAGAAGAGATGAGTCTGCAAGAAGTTCTTGAAGATGGAGAAGGATGCCCCTACCATCTGGTAGCTTGTTCCACCATCAGGAAACCACAAACAAGAAAAGTTTGGACTAAGACTGCCTTGTGTGAAGGGGTTGCACTGCCAGACAATGTTCCTTGGAGAAACACAGAGGCTGAGAAGGTGCCTAGGCCTGTATGATAGAGTTCAAGCAGATGGATGCAGACCCAGTAGTCATTCTATAGGTAAGAATTAGGGGTAGAAGGGCACTGCAGTAGTCAAGGCAAGAGATAACTATGACCTCCACAAAGAGTTGGGTAACATACTGAGTCAGGTAAGGCCTGATTTTCCTAATGTTATATAGTGCAAAGTGGCACAACTCGGAGACAGATGCAGCATGGTTGGTGAATGATAGCTGGTCATCAAATCATGATACCCTGGTTTCTGACAACTTTGGTTGGGTTGAGAGAGATGTTTTTTTTTTTTTATTGATCATAAAAAATGCTGGTTTGTTTTAACTTAAATGAATGGTTTCTTATATTACCTGTGATGCCATTTGACTACCTGTTGACAGTGGCTCCAGTCGGATTTAGCCCTTGCTACATCTCCTCCCAAAGAGATCAATACACGAGTGCTTTAGTTCATCCAGCTGTCTCAGCCAAGCAATATGGCAATTGCATTCGTGTGGCTATACTCAATAATGGCACGGCCACGACAAGGCTGTAAGCACGATGCCACTGGTTGTGCAACAGATAAACACAGCCATGCCGATATTCAGTATATTTGCACCATTTGAGTGCAATATTGCTTAAACACCAGACTTATAAATAAGAAATTAATAACAGGTAACTGAACTTCCATACACAGTATGGCTAATATGACTATAATTGTTCATATTTGCTCCACAATGGAAATAAATTCTAATGTACAATGATTTGTACACTTCTGTTAAAGGTTTACATGCCATCCAGTGCAATTGGTTTCCCTTAATCCTTTTCATCTGCTGAGCTTTTCAAATTAAAGGCAAAAGTCTATTCATGACATACATCGTTTGCCATGTCCACTGCTGATGTCCCTCCACTACTGTAGTAACAGTTTCAGCTCGACTGTTGCTAGAATTGGAATTTTATATGGAGAACAAAGTTAGTGGACATAAATTAGTGAACCAGGTTTAACTGTTGTACAGCATCTCTTGTTGTACAAGTTTAACTCTTAAACTAGCCGAGTCTCTGCAACAGCTGTGTCTTACACCTGCATTGCATTCTGGAACTCTGGTGTTTTCAAGTCAATGCTCACTGCTTTGTTTGTGTTTTTAGGGCCTTTTTATTACTAAATACTAAAAAAAATGCAGCATCAACCAACAAATTAGCACTAGAATTGCTAAACACATGACATGCATTGCAATATTTAACTTTTCAGCTGTCCCTTAAGTAAAAGGTACATCCAACCAACAGAATAATATGGACTATGTTCAGATTGAAGCTCTGAATGATTGAACAATAAAATAAAGTAACATTTTCCAGTGCTTTTGTGTTGCATATATTATAGATAGTTTTTCAGCAAAAGATTATTTGCTTTGGGCCAGGGCTAGACTACACTGAAATTATGAGATTATATATGGCAACCTTTTTTTATTAAAGGTGATACTGCCAAATGCAAGTAAACCAATACATTTTGTAAGTTTGTAATGACCCTACTGAAAGAAATCTTTTATTTATAAGAAATTAAGTTTTCTCTCTTGAACAGAATAATGGACATCTTGACAAAATCTGACATTTTTGCAGTCATCAGGTTACATTGTTCATGTGAATGCCTCCATTGTCATTATATGCACACTTGTTAATTGGGTGTAGTCTGTTGGAAAGTGTCTTGGTATTTGTGAACTAGCCCATGACGTCAAGCAGTTTGATAAAGGGAGGTGTGAGAATAGCATATGGATTATTGGACTAGCTCTTTTAAAATGTTGAGGAGCAGTTGCTTAATTGAATTTGAACAATAATTTTACCCTTTTCAGGCTGTTATGACTTCTTTACCACTCAGCAGATGCTTTTGATCTTCTAGAAGCAAGTGAAGGTCTCCATAGTTATTAATATGCACTTGGTCTGAATTCTGTCTTCTATAAATAACCTGTCACTGTTGCATGTATGGCTCTGTGCCATTCTGTTGCATTCTTCATTACCATTATTCAGTCTTCATTACCAGCATTCAGTCTTTTTTTCCTTTATTCTTCTTTTCAGCAGTCATTTATATTGTTATGCTATTTATGTACATGTATAGTATAAAGTGGGAGTAGCATTGTGGCCAGGACTGTGGTGCATTACAGGATCTCTCTGCACTGGACTACATAATATGCAAATAGATCTAGTACTGTGGTGTCCAACCTTATCCACAAAGGGCTGTTGTGGGTGCAGGTTTTCCTTCCAGTCAATCAGTGGATCTAATAAATGGGTCTTGACTTTCAGGAGTGTGTGACTTCTGCTTGGCAGGAAAGAAAACCTGCAGCCACACAAGCCGTTCTTGTAAAAGACTGGACACCACTGATCTAGTATAAGACAGGAGCCATGTACAAGGCTTCAGTTTCAGTAAAAAAATAGAGGTTTTCATTGTTAGCCCTGCAGCACTGGTTTTATTTATGATCATATTTATGCCAACAAAACATTTGTATATCTTATATTATTTACACAGATATGACTGGGGTAGAGGAGGTGCCACTGTGTCGTCGTCCTTCTCATAGTTCAAGTAGGGTGCATGAGTTAAGCCCCAACACAAATGGAGCTGCTCCGTGTGCTGTGGAGGAAGATCTCAAACCTGAGGAGGAAGAGCTAGTCACAGAAGGAGCTCGGCCAATACAGATTGTCGTTGCAAATGAAGACGACCATAAATTTGAATTAGATGCTGTGGCATTGGAGAAGATCCTAATGCAAGATCATATCAAGGACCTCAACGTGGTTGTGCTTTCTGTGGCTGGTGCTTTTCGCAAGGGCAAATCCTTCCTGCTGGACTTCATGCTACGTTATATGCACAATCAGGTTAGCAATGTATGCTGTCAATAAGTATGGCCCTTATCTTCACTGGTATGCCATGACTGGCAGGGGCAGGGGGTGGCTCAGTGGTTAGGGTGTTGGGTTACTGAACAGAAGGTTGGGGGTTCAAGCTCCAGCACCACTGAGCTGCCACTGTTGGGCCCCTGAGCAAGGCTCTTAACCCTCAACTGCTCAGCTGTATAAATGAGATAAATGTAAGTCACTCTGGATAAGGGTGTCTGCCAAATGCCATAAAAGTAAATGTAAAATGACTGTTTCCCTGAAGCACAAAACCAGCCTGGCCTGTTAATGTTCTTCTGTATAAAAAGGCAGTTATAAGTATGCTGTTCTTGTTCTTGTCGTTTTCTCTAGTCATCTGAGTCATGGATGGGAGGAGATGATGAGCCACTAACAGGTTTCTCCTGGAGGGGGGGTTGTGAGAGAGAGACAACAGGAATACAGGCCTGGAGTGAAGTGTTTGTGGTGGAAAAGACTGATGGCAGTAAGGTGAGATGTTCCATATTTACTCATCTGCTTAAGTCACAACTTGTTTGTTCTCAGTTAGTGTTTAATCAAAGCTTCTTACACTTCAGGTTGCTGTCCTGCTGGTTGATACTCAGGGAGCTTTTGACAGTCAGTCCACTATTAAAGACTGTGCTACAGTTTTTGCCCTCAGCACTATGACCAGCTCCATACAGGTGTGTTTAACAAGGACAGCAAAAAGCTCACCTGCCTTATGTACTCGGGCACATTTGCAAGTCCTTATGACAACTGGGTGTGTGTGTGTTTACTAAAGTGCCTTTTGTTTGCACTAGGTTTATAATCTTTCACAGAATATTCAAGAAGATGACCTGCAGCATCTCCAGGTATGTGATCTGTGTATGTGTGGTGACTTGGGAAAACCCTTTGTCAGATTCTGACATTTTCTGTGATGTTCATAGAAAATCACATTTTCCTAAACTGAATATTTTCCCTTTATGTCTGTCTTAACCATTAAAAAGGTTATAGCATTATAAATGTCTTTGGATTATTGTCCATTTATTGGATTAACTTCAAAAATGAAAATTTGCAATTAAACATTCTGTTCCACTGTCATTTAAAGGCACCCTGTCTACCTATCTGTCTACCCTGTTTACTTGGCTATCTAGTTATGCAAAAACAATTCTGCTAAATATTAAAAATTATAAGTTTACAATGTGAAATCTATTATCACTTTAATTATCATCACCATTTACGTGTCTATTGTATATCACCTGAGGTAAAAGTCAATCACAGCTTTCAAACATAAGCATCTTCTTTGACTTTTCACTTTTCTCAGTTTTTATCTATTTATGTCTGTTTTCCTAAGGCATATAACTATTTCAGATTGTGAGAAAAGTACACATGGCTAGCACTAGGTTCTCAACATCTTTCTTTACTTTTGCATTGGTTACCCTTGTTCCTCACCCAACATGACCTTTGCAGACCAATAGCCTAGGCAAGGTTAGAAAGTATCCTAACCTTTTTTGGTAAAATACATTTACATTTTTAGATGCAAAGCACCTATGGACCTGGATTGTAATGCTCAAACTCACTCACACACACACATCTAACAATAATATCCACAAGGAAGTGCTTTGGTACTTCACATCCAATGGCACTGTGTCCTTGTTTTAAAGTAGGGATGTCCATGTACACTTTATGGCCAAAGGTTTGTGGACACCTGACCCATCACACTCAGATGTGCTTTTTGATCATCCTATTCCAGATTTATTCCCCCTTTTTTGTTATAATAAGCCTTACCAGAAGCTTGAATCTTTCCACTATATTTTGGAGCATGGCTGTGGGGATTTGTCTTCAACCTCAAGACTATTAGTAAGGTTAGGCACTAATATAAGACTATGAGGCCCTGGGGAATCAGTGTTCCCAGGTGTTCAGTGGGGCTGAGGTCAGGGCTTTGTGTAGGCCACTTGAGTTTTTTAACTCCTGCCTTGGCAAACCATGTCTTCATGGAACTCACTTTTTGAAGAGGAGCATTGTAAGGCTGAAACATTTTTTAGCCTCATAGTTCATACAAAGCATTCTATAAAGTTGTGTATACAGTACAATTCTATACAAAAATGTGTTTACAACTTTTGAGTAATACTTTGGGGGTAATCCCACATATAGGTGTGATGGTCGGGTGTCCACAAACACTTTCTTCTGACAGATTTCAAAGACATACTTTGTTCATGTTATGATCTTTTCTGCCTGTCAGATTAGAACAGGACATGTATCTTTCTCCACCACATATCCAGCCCTTAGTTACAATTGTGTGCAATCTAGTGTGTACCATATTAAGTGAAATAATAAAAAAAAAGTATGGTGTCACAGTGATGTACCGGGTAATGTTGCTGCCTCAGCATTCCAAGGTCCTTGGTTTCATTCTGGGTTTGGGTTTGAGTTTCATCCTGTTAGTGTGTAATTTCACATTCACTCGTAATCTGCATGGGTTTCCTCAGGGATATCCAGTTTCTTCCCACTTCCCTAAATGCTGCTAGATGGATACTCTAAACTCTTGTAAATGAAGTGTACACCTAGTGTTCTGTGGTGTCCGATCCAGGGTGCGTTTCCATTTCACACCCAATGTTCTAAGGATTTTCAGTTACCAGTTTATTGGGTATGTCTAGATTATACCTGCTTGTACTATGTAGCAGATTGGCTGTAGTTGACATTTGAAATGACCAATAATTGCAGATATGGATCAAGCTGACTGCTGTGTGACTATAAGGATTTCAGTGCATCTGAGGCTCTCTCAAAAGCCCACTGTCTTCAAAGACTTCTTATTCACACGGTGCAGTGATCTCATGAGTATGTGAGATGTGGCATTGTAATCAAAAAACATTGCCATGGATTTAGCCTTTTTTCCCCCTCTCAGTGCAAGGAGGTACACAACCTAGTTTCAAATCAGGAAACTAATTAATGGCTCAGGTGATTGTAGGTTTCAAATTCATTTGTAACAGTTAATTATTATGCAATTGCTTGGTTGAATTAAAAGGCTTTGCTTTTGTATGGTTGATGATATTCTGTTGACTGTTATGTATATTATGTTGCAATACCAAAAAGATAGTTAGCATGATTTCTGAAGCACTTGGCCTTGGGTCTGGCACACTTTCTGCACATTCTTAGGCTGTCTTTTTATTGGAATCCGTTAAATGCTATGGTGGAACCAGAATATTTGGTCAAACATCATTCTTGAATGTCCAAGCATGTTGACTACATTACCGTTAAAAAATTACAATATTATTGTTAGTAGTGTTCATCAATCCACACTAACACTAAAAGACACTGAGCTTGGTTATGGAGAAGGCAATCAAACCATTCTACTTTAGCTCTACTTCCTGCTGCTGATATTGGTTTCTACAAGTCTTTTTTATACATGTCCTTTTTATAGCTTTTTACAGAATATGGTCGTCTGGCAATGGAGGAGATCTATGAAAAACCGTTTCAGGTAATAAACATTTGTTCATTGGGTGGGTTAGCTTGTTCAGCAAATGAATTGATCTTCATGCTTTGTCTTGCCTTGTTTAATATGTTTGTCTGGGCTGATCTGAATGAGTTTCTTTTTTTCCCCAGAAACTTCTGTTTCTGATCAGAGACTGGTGTTATCCCTATGAGCATGAGTATGGAATTGATGGAGGGAATCGCTTCTTGGAACGGCGATTACAGGTGAGTTCTGGAGAGCAAATGGGTTTCGTTGTGCATTCAGAAGTTATACTAGATGTATTTGTATTGATTGTGTAGCTGAAGCAGAACCAGCATGAGGAGCTACAGAACGTGAGGAAGCACATCCACTCATGTTTCTCAAGCATTGATTGTTTTCTGCTGCCTCATCCAGGCCTGAAGGTTGCAATTAACCCCTACTTTGATGGCAGACTGAAAGGTTGTAATAATCTTCCTTACTAAACAAAATGCACCCAAACACAAAACAACAGTGCTTTAATCTTGCAGTACGTTTTGCAGATATTGATGGGGATTTTAAGAAGGAGCTGCAGAACCTGGTGCCTTTGCTACTGGCCCCTGAGAACCTGGTGGAGAAAGAAATTAATGGGGCCAAGGTGACATGCAAGGACCTACTGGAGTATTTCAAGGTTAGGCTTAATTTTAAAAACCTATAAAGTATAAACATAATTTCCATTGTATTTATTGCTATAAACTTGGTAGTAATGTTATGTACTAAATCAGGAAATCTTGACTTGGAAATATAGCCTCTTGACAACAATTTGCTCTTTATCTCAAGGGCTCCATGAGCTATCACTAATTAGAACTTTAGGATTCCATGATCATGTAATGCTATGTGACTTTTTGTAAAAAATGATTAATGTACTGCATACAGCTTCATGGTCCTGGGTTCGACCCTGAGCTTGGGTTACTGTCTATACAGAGTTTTGCATTTTCTCACCATTTGTGTAGGTGAGTTTCCTCCTACTATCCAAAAAGACTCGCAGATCAGCAGATTGGTTGTGCTAAATTGCCCCTAGTATCTGAATGAGTGTGTGCATGTTTGTGCATGGCATCCCCAGGTGAATTCTCCTGCTTTGTGCTCAATGTTGCTGGGATAGGCTCTGGATCTACTCTGGATCTGCCACCCTGACTAGGATAAAGCAATTACTGAAGATGATTGAATGATGGTTTATTGTTATAAATGGATAATCTTGTTTAAATATACACAAAAAATGTGTTGTTGAGGGTCATCACATTTATACAGCATCTTATAATTCTTATTTACTTATTTACATAAAAAGTTCTTTCTCAATGGCTTTAAAAAAAAAAGTTCTGACTTGGAGGAAATATACATAATCAGTCATATCCAATCAAATGAACATCTGATCTGCTCTGTGTTTTATATTTTAGGCATACATCAAAATCTACCAAGGTGAGGAGCTCCCTCATCCAAAGTCCATGTTGCAGGTAGGCTTCTACTATGCTACAGTTCACCTATAATCAGAAATGATATGAGAGTGACAGCCCACAGCATAAAATATTAATAGGAAGTCCTTTCTTCTCTAATAAAAAGATCCAATCACTGTGTTGGTTGCCAGAAAATGTCAGATTCAGAAAATAACTTCCCAGTAGTGCTGCCAAGAAGGCTGCCATGTGTACTAGAATGAGTTTGCTGTATACTGACAATTTGATTCTTTCAACTCTTTCACCCCCTGTTCTATTAAACTCTAGGCAACTGCTGAAGCCAACAACTTGACAGCAGTGGCTGGGGCAAAGGACACGTACAGCCGAACCATGGAACAAGTAAATATTTTTTCTGCTGACTATGTACCATTTGACTTCAAATAAACCACAAAATATTTATTCCTTTTAAGTAACTTTTATAAAAGTAGTCCTAAGAAATATAGGGACTAGATTTCTCTCTTTACATAGCTGGAATGTGATGTGACGAGGTCACCTAGATAACTCAAAATAGTATGAGGCCATTGCACTAAAATAGAAAGTTTTAATGTGGCCTAGATAACTCGGTCTCAAACACTGAACCACAGTGAATATTTCTTATCTGGGATGGGTCTGGGATTTTAACACTTAAAATTTTGTACTTATCTTTTCTTTATTCCTCCTGTTCCCCATGTGTAGATGTGTGGTGGAGACAAACCATACATTGCTCCAGTTGACCTCCAGCGCTATCATGATGAGCTGAAGCAAAACTCTGTCCAGCAGTTCCGTGCTGTTAAGAAAATGGGCGGTGTTCAGTTTAGCCAGCGGTACCAGGAACAGCTGGAGTCTGAGCTTGATGAAGTTTATGCTAATTTCATCAAGCACAATGAAAGCAAGAACATTTTCTATGCAGCAAGAACACCTGCGACATTGTTTGCTGTCATGTTCGCCGCCTACATTGTCTCCGGAGTAACTGGGTTCATCGGCTTATCAATGATCGCTGCGCTGGCCAGCCTTGTGATGGGGGTATCCTTAATGTCACTGTGCGCATGGGCCTATGTGAGATATTCAGGCGAATATCGAGAAATAGGTGTAGCTATAGACCTTACAGCAGAAGCCCTGTGGGAGCAGGTGGGTGGATCTCCATTTCTATTATTTCCTTTTTTTTAAGATGTGTTTTTCCACAATGTAGATTCCAAGATTATCACCATTATATTTGTGTGTATGGTACATTGTAATTACTTAGATTATTTGAATATATAGTAATAAGAAGTGCTATAAAGTAATAATAAGTGAAAAGCTGACAGTACATGTCTATGCTTGCTTTGTATACCAGTCAAGAGCTGTGCTAAATGTGATCAGGCTGAGAAACTGACTAAACTATGGCAGTAACTAAACTATAAAGCAGGTGTCAACCAATTATCAGGCAAAATATAATGTATATCAGAAAACAAGGAATTACTCTGTACTCTTGAGCATTAAATGTTAAGGATGATCAACGGCCGCATATAATTACATGGTGTACATTTCATTGACATAGCCAGGGAAGTACTGGGATCATGTTCTCCAAGTGTTCATCCCTACTGTAAGACAAGGAGTCCAGGTTTATTTTAGCATCACTGCATTGCAGCTTAAAGAAGCTGCACTCTTTATGGAGTATCTTTATCCTCTCAGTTTTGACTTATCTTGTATATGGCTTCCCTATACCTGCCCTTGTTCACCTTGCTGGCCATGGTGCCTGTTTTGGCAACAAGGTTTTTTTGTCTGCCCATGGCCCTTATCAAGAATTTTAACAGTACAAATATTTAAACAAGTTAAAAATGCCCATCTGGCTGACATTCATAAGCTGAAGGGTGATTCATGTTATGTTGGAAAGGGCCAATTAGCCAGTAGAAATTAGGTGCACAACCACACACCCAAGTATGTGAAGTAGCAGTGGTCAGTGACGCTGGCAGTCAGGAGAGTAAGCTTGTTCTTATTATCCATATCTGCTAGTTTAAATTCAAATCTGAACCATTATAATATTTGATGTGACACAAGTGAGCTATTTGCACACTTTCATACAGAAATGTTTGTGATGTTGACAGATGGAGAGTTTAATTTATTTCAGAGCAGTCTGCTGAACCCTCACCTGTTTGCTTTTGTCACATTATATTGAGGCCTTTAGTATTATGCTTCATCTGATGGTACACCATCTGATCATCTCACTAACAACCTGAGAGTGGTCTGCAGCTGAGTACAGGTCAAATAATAATTATAGTAATGCATTCTGATAAATGCTAAACTCTTTTAAGGTGAATGATGTATGAAGTATGATGCAGTTTGTTAGAAGATTGGTTTAGCTGGTGTTCTGACATCTTGATCCATCTGACTCTTTTTAAATTTGAGCCCCTCTAAAGGTTTCTTCATGGCCAAGTAGAGGTATCCCTGCCATCGCCATTCACACCAAATTCTACTTGTTATACATCTTTATTTATTTGTGCCTAAGTAAAGAATATCAAACCTCTCCTGAACTAAAGCTAAAGCTTTTTTCCATGCTCTTCTGACCTCTCTATTAATGGTTCTTATTTGGAGACTACAAAATTCCCTCTTGTGTTATTTCCCCTCTCTCTACCAGATTTTCTCACTTTGTAAACTGATGGTATTCTTTTTACCTTCCTTCTCTTGTTGTCTTTATCTTTAATTCTCTTCAGGTGCTGAAGCCACTGACCGAGCAATACATGGAGGAAAATATTCGTCAGACTGTAGTTAACTCTATAAGAGCCAGTCTAACTGAACAAGTGACACAAACGGCAAAGTTAAAGACTAACTGACAGCTTGCTATGTCTCATGTCTTCCTGTTCTGTGTGTACAGAATGTGTTTTTGCACAGTTTTATTGTGGACTTTTGTAGGTTGAAGAAGCAAAACCAAAGTTTACAACCCAGACTATACATGCTGTACAAGTTTAGTGAGTGACTGAAGCTTCGTTACTATAAAGTAACAAAACATACGTATACCTCTGTGGGTTTTTAATGCTTCTTCTTTTAGAAGTAATCATAAAAAATCAGATATGAATTTCACACATTTTACCAGTTTCAGTTAATACCCTTTTAGATTTATTCATTCATGTTTTGTGTTTGAATTTCTCTGTGTCCCATTTGAATGTTGCTGACATCAGGAATACTGCGGTGCAATGTCTGCTCACTACCAGAATTTTTAATAGTTTAAAAACTGACTTCTTCAGTAAATGCACTACTGAATGTAAAGCCATCCAAAACTGCTCTATCTCCTCCCTCTACACCTTAAACTGTATCCTAACCTGCAGCATGTACATGAATGTATAAATGTAATTTTTTAAATTTTATTTCTAGAAAATGGTTGGGGTTGGTTAGTTCCGAATTGAGTAATTAGAGATTATTCTATACTGTATGTGAATTCATCTGCTCACTTACTGCCACAGAACTTGTCACAACATACACAAACCTGCACTGGAATGTGTGGGATAACTTGCGTTGTCTGCCTTTTAAGGATGTGTTGTAATTTATTTTTTAAGTGATTAAAAATATTTAAATAAGTTTCCTGTGATGTTTACTCTGCCAGGTACATTTTATGTTTAGGCTTAGGTTAATCTCACTAAGCTTTTCATAAATGCATTGAGTCAGTACATGCCAGAATGTTTGAGCATGCAAAAGTTGTGTAGCCGTTAGGCTTGGTACTGAATAGAAGGCCGTTGATGAATGCACAATAATCCTTTTTGCTCCTTTATTGCATAGCTATGGCCGTGTTTCATGTTTCTATGGTGACAGACATTTTAAACAGTTTGAACAATAGGGTTTGAGTGGCTCCATAGCCTGTTTTCACACTCTAGTTTAGGCAGCAGGAGCAACGGCAAGACTGATAAGGTAAGGGCAGGAAAGAAACATGCCTTTTAGCCGTTTTTTCTTGTTTAACTTAGCTTTAACACATTTAAATAGCAAAGGCTCCAGTGAAAAGCATTTAAGCTAGTGACTTGAATATCTTATAGGCTTCATGGTTTTATGAGCACTATTCTATAGGACCTAAAGTAAAGTGTACAAATTAAATTCCGTAGTTAATGAAACATTTTTACTTATGTACCCTTCGCTTGTGTTTGAAAAGATTTTCTAACATTGCTGAACCTATGGCGGCAAGTTCTAAAACAACTGATGACTCGCACACCCTTCAAGGACAAGTGGACTTTGAAGGAATGCTTTCTGAAGGCTTGGTAAAGATTCAACATGGACTTTTAAGATCAAAAGCTAAAGGTGGAGATTTTCCTTGTGATGACTCAAAGTATGATTTTATTAATAATGTTTCTGCTAAGTACACAAAACAATCTTGGGCTTTTCTCAAGAATCACTGGAATATGTATCATGGTTTGGATGAACAGACAATGGAATTGATGCAGGATATTTTGTCCAGAACAGAACTGATAGAAGATGATATTGGGATCTACACCTTGGGGCTTAAAGCTCTTACAGCAATGTCACCACAGGCAAATCCTGATAAAATAGAACTGGAAAACTTTCAGGTGGACCTTAAAGCTAGAAGAAACTCTCATCCAACAAAGAATTGCTCTGATCAATCAGATGTAAAAACTGCAGTGTCTGTTTCAAGTGAAAAGGGATGCAATGGTAAAGGGATGCAGCCTGAATTGATTGGAGTTCTGAAAGACAAGCCGCAACAAAAAGATGTGGAAAATCAGCAGATTGTTCGGTTACTCCTGCTAAAACACCATGAGCTGATAGAAATGTCAAAGCTAAGGGGAGTAGAGGCCCAGCTCATGATGGAAAGGCTGAAATGTGAAGAACGGAGGAATTTTGCAAATACAAAGAAATTTAAACATGTCTTTGAGGACATGAGAGACCAACTTTGCATGGCCAAGAGCAAAAATGATCACTTTGTCAGGCAGCTCAGAGCAATTCTGGAGAAATATGAACGGCTTAAAAGACGTGCTGACTACATGAAGAAACGTCTCACAGAGGAACGCACAGAAAGAAAACATTGTCAAAAAGCATTAAAGAAGACACAACAGATGACTGAAGAGTTATTGATCAATCAGGCTCTTCTGGAGGAACAGAGAGATGCTGCAAAACACGAACATTCTGAATTCAGGAAGAAAATAAAGACAATGGAGGAACAACACAACCAACTTTTTAGCACTATACAGAGACTTGAAAAGGAGGGATTGTCTATGAAAGCTGATTACGGGAACCTTAAAGATCAGTTACGTAATACTCAGGGAGAGAACCAGAAGCTCACTCAAGCACTTCAATCTAAAGAGCTAGAAAAGATACAACTTGAAAAAAGTGTACAGGAATCTCAAAAGCTGGTTAAACAATTGTATGAAGAACTTGATGATTGTAAAATGCAAAGAGAAGCTGCTGAGAAACAGCTGGACACAATGAAAAAGGAATTTAAAATAATTAATCACCAGTATAAAGTGAAGACGCTTCAGATCCAGGAGCAGCACAAGTCCTGTATGGAACAGTTAGAAGCCAAGAAAACAGAGTGTGAGGCTTTAAGTGAATCTGTCTCTAAATTGAAAAAAGACAAGCAGGTGATTCAAGAGGAGCTGCAATGCCTGCAAAAAGAAAAGACAAAGGCTGAGATCGAAAGCAAACGGGAGGAGAAGAGAATGAGAGAGGCTGTGAATCTGCTGGAGCGTGAGAGAAAACTACTTCTGGATGAAATGGGAGACTTAAGAAAGGATTACTTTAGTCTCAGTGATCGCATAACACAGAGACTTGAACAACTGGAACAGACAGACATACCCATGTGCATAACAGACATATCATCCAATCATCAAATCACATCCGAGACAAATAACACAGCTGGCCAAATCACATCAAATATGGACAGTAAGTATGACAAATGTGAATGATTTAAATGATTATATTGAAGTGATTTAACATCATCTTGGTTTTTTTCAGTGATAGAACATATAAGGAGGAAACTAGAGGAAGAAGAAAACATCCAGCAGAAATAAGGTGCTTCTAATGCAAATGTTCCAGAGCACTATTAATTGGAAAATGTGTGTGTGTGTGTGTATGTATATATATATATATATATACAGAGAGAGATAGATAGATAGATAGATAGATAGATAGATAGATAGATTGATAGATAGATAGATAGATAGATTTATATTGCATTCAGAGATGTAGGTTTTTGAACAATATCAATTTAACAGTTTTACCTTTCTTGTTACTTTTGAGAATGAAGGAACAATTTTGTAACAGCACACATAAGAAGGGCTTAAGGGTGTAGACCCTTAATATTTTTATATACACATACAGGGGTTAGACAATGAAACTGAAACACCTGTCATTTTAGTGTGGGAGGATTCATGGCTAAATTGGACCA
>JAOVYV010000040.1:13636718-13648075 GCA_025674545.1 Hassar affinis | reverse complement strand
ATAAAATTGCTGGTTGAATAAAAGTAAATTTAAGTCAGAATTTGCCAGGGGTATGAATACTTTCAGGCTTGACTGTACATTCACACACACTCTCTAGAGTTTATTTAGCCTGATGCAAAAAAGAAGAAAAACACCTTGTTGACAAGAGGTCAACAGAGCTTACATAGAGGCAACAGTAACTCAGGTAACCACTCTGTAAAAAACACAAAAGCATCTCCAAATCTATGTCAAACTTTGTGGCAGATAAGCTACAAGGGCAGAAGAAAGCATTGGATTCTACTTTTGTCATCCAAGCTGAGGCTGCAGTGAGCACAGACTTACCAGACCTGGATAGATGAAAAACAGAAAAATGTAGCCTGGTCTAATCAATCTTGATTTCTTCTGAGGCACATACATGGCAGGGTCAGAAAGTGGCACCAACAGCTTGAATCCATGGACCCAACCTGGTGACCCAAATTGTGGAGGTGGAATAATAGTGTGGGGAATGTTTTCTTGGCAAACTTTGAACCCATTAAGATCAATCATTGCTTCAATCATCACTTGGAAGCCTGTGAGTATTCTTGCTCGCTATGTGCATCCCTTTCTGGCCAGTTTACCATCTTCTAATGGCTACTTCTAGCATGATAATGCACCATGCCAAAGTAACAATATACTCAAACTGCTTATCAAGATGAGTTAATATTCTTGAGACTAGATATGAATCCAGTAGAACCCCTTTGGAATGTGGTAGAACAAGATTCTTGTGAAATTGTACCTGAAAAATCTTACAGGCTCGAAGAAATGTTCCCACCTCGTGGAATTCATGCCACAAAGAACTGAAGCTGTTTTGAATGTTGCTAGTGTTGTTAATAAAGTGTCTAGTGAGTATATACACAATATTTCGTTACATTTTATCTGCTCATTGTACCTTTTATAAAATACCAATAGATGGAACTTGGGAGGCATATTGGAAGCAATACTGCTTAAGCACAAGATTCCAGTGCTTTAGCTTTAGAAAAGAAGTAAAGGAATCATAAAAGAAACTTTCAGCATGGCAGTTGCTCAACATCTTGGCATGATGACATCTTTAACAAAAGTTTTTGCTGTACAAAACTATTTATTATATTTTGTATACATGAACAAAATAAAATCAATGCAAAACAGCATGGTCCATATTAAGCAGTACTTGAAAAACATGTTCAAAGTGCTTTTGAGTTAACAACACTTCTATGGAAACATTGAAATACACAGAAGGGGAGATGATGTTTCCCAAGAACTGGCTTTAAAGTAGAGAGTGGCAGCAACCCAGAAGGATTTAAGGTGCATGAATTACAAATTTCCATTGAAATGTTTCAATTTTCTTTGCAAATTACACTGCATTCTATGGAGATGTGCATCACAAGAGCAGCGTTTAATCTGAATCTGGGCAAAACTTCTGAGATCGCAGACAATTGTTCAAAATCACTACTGTAAGACAGCATGTTACAGCAGCAATGTAAATACAGAAAAGGAAAAAAAATGCAGTAATAACACTAGCAAAAGACTATACAGTTTGCGCAAACAGCAGATTGAGACCACAGTTTGGTTGACAGGTGCTACCTACTTTGTTGCATGTGCACTTTTGCTCAGTAGGCATTTATGACAGACAAATCTCTGCATTCTCTTCTTTAGTTTCAACCACCCTGAACACTCCATCCTTCTCTTGTTGAACACTCTTTCGGGCTCGGTCTGAAACATTGTTCACACAATATTAGTTGATTAATATAAAAAAATACCTAACTCTATTCATGTCTAAAGCTGCAGTCACACTAGACATATGCAGCTGACATCACTTAGGCACAGTCAGAATATTGGTGAAAAAAACTGGTGCAATTTGCAGCTTTGCCTTGGAAACACTGGAGAGTATTAGCTTTACTTTTGCTTCAGAGGAGAGGGGCTATGAAAAGGAAAGGCTAATTAATAAAATCATACAAATACAAGAAGTTTTGTATATTGCAAATGTATTGCCAACTTATTGGAATCTACTTTGCTTGCCAACCTACCTGCTAATATGTAAACACACACACACACACACACACACACATGCAAAAGTATTCATACCCCTTGAACTTTTCCACATCTTTTCACATTACACCCACAAACTTGTTTGCATTTTATTGGGATTTTGTGTGATGGACCGACACAAAGTAGCAAATAATTGACATGAAAAGAAAATACATAGTAGATACAATAGAAGATACATAGTTTTAAAAATTCTTTTTAAAGTGTGGCACGCATTTGTATTCAGACCCCCTGAGTCCACACTTTATAGGACCACCTTTCGCTGCAATTACAGCTGCAAGCCTTTTGGGGTATATCTCTACTAGCTTTGCACATCTACAGGCTGAAGTTTTTGCTCATTCTTCTTTGCAAAAAAGCTCAAGCTCAGTCAGATTGGATGGAGAGCATCTGTGAACAGCAATTTTCAAGCCTTAATACAAATTCTCAATGGGATTTAGGTCTGGACTTTTGACTGGGCCATTCTAACATGAATATGCTTTGATCTAAACCATTCCATTGTAGCTCTGGCTGTATGTTTAGGGTCTTTGCCCTGCTGGAAGGTGAACCTCTGCCCCAGTCTCAAGTCTTTTGCAGCCTCTAACAGATTTTCCCTCCAGGATTGCACTGTATTTAGATCCATCCATCTTCCCATCAACTCTGACCAGCTTCCCTATACCTGCTGAAGAAAAGCATCCCCACAGCATGATGCTGCCACCACCATGTTTCACAGTGGGGATGGTATGTTCAGGGTGATATGCAGTGTTAGTTTTCTGCCACACAGAGATTGTGTGTTTGCTGTGTCCCCTACATGGCTTGTGGCAAACTGCGAATGGGAATGGCTTTCTTTTTGCCACTCTTCCATAAAAGGCAGATTTGTGGAGTACACGACTAAGATTCGGTCCACAGGTGGATCTCTGCAGCTTCTCCAGAGTGACCAAGGGCCTCTTGGCTGCGTCTCCAATTAGTGCTCTTCTTGCCTGGGCTATCTTTTAAGCTGGATGATCATGTCTTGGTAGGTTGCAGTTGTGCCATACTCCTTACATTTTCTGATGATGGACTGAACAGAGCTCTGCGAGATGTTCATAGCTTCGGATAAACTAACCTAACCCTGCTTTACATTTCACCACAACTTTATCCCTGACCTTTCTGATGTGTTCCTTGGTTTTCATGATGATGTTTGTTCACTAATGTTCTCTAACAAACCGCTGAGGCCTTCACAGAACAGCTGTAGTTATACTGAATAAATTACACACAGGTGGTTTCTATTTACTAATTAGGTAACTATGACTAAAGGCATTTGGTCATACTGGATTTTATTTGGCGGCATCAGAGTACAGGAGGCTGAATACAAATGCACACCACACTTTTCAGATTTTTATTTATTAAACATTTTGAAAGCTATGTATAATTTTCTTTTCATTTTAAAATTACTTGCTACTTTGTGTTGGTCATCATATAAAATACCAATAAAATACATTGTGGGTTCTGTTTTGTTTAAAAAAAATAAAAAAATAAATTTATGCTTGGCAAGTCACCCAGTTTGATAGCAAGCAAACGTAGATGCCAGTAAATGGCAATAAATTAATTACACACAAAACATTTTGTATTTGTAGTTGTATTGTATTGTATTTTTATTTAATTAACTTTCTCCTTTTCATAGCTCCCCTTCTCTTCCAAAGCAAAAGTAAAACAAGTAATATTATCAGATGTTTTCTCACTGCAATATTACTGGCCGAGGCTAATATTAACTCACTGCAAAGGTACTTTCACCAAAATGGACAACTGTTCAGATTGCAAATCTTTGCAAAGTGTCAAACTACTATGAATTTCTTTTAAATGAATGTGATTTCTCTCATGAAATTTCATGATGCAAGTCTAGTGTGACCACATCTTAACTCACATAAAATATATAAACAGACACACAAGCCAGAAGCTTTGAATGTCAAAATAAACTTACCCAACAAGTCACTGCGGTCAAGCAAAATCTGTAGATCTTTGTCACTGATGACCTTTCCTTTAGTGCTCTTCACAGCCCTGCAACACAAATACTGCTCATTAGAGGCACACAATTACACTTTTGCCATGATGGCACAGGCAGATGTTTACTTTAAATAACCATATTTGTTTTGTACCACTGCCACATTGTGCTACATTTAATGGCATAAGAAATTAATTATGAAATGTTTCACAGGTTCACTAATGACTTTTGTATTCCATTCAATAGACAGCAAAACATTGCATTTATTTTTATAGCCAATATTCTATGAACATAGTGGCTAGGATTTTATTAGAGACAATATTAATTATTTTGTGACAGAATAATACAGAAACTGTGAACACAAACAGTAAATGAGCCTGAACACAGTACCTGTCATAATCGCTGGATTTCAACAGGTCCATCAGTTCATTCATATCCACACAGCTTCTGGACTGCTTGAGCTCAGCTTTTCCTCCTTTAAACTTCTCTGTGGGGGAAAACAAATATTTAAAAGATCATGACAAAAACTCAAACAGTGCCATCCTAATACAAGACTGATAGTAGAATCTTCAGCATCAACCCCAACAACCTTATTACCTTACCTTTGATCTCAACTGATAAAGTTTTACTTCTTAGATGGGAACAAGCTGTAGCTGCTGCTGTCCATCAGTAGGAGAAAATGCACTGATGTAAAAAAGGGGGCCTTAAAATAACCACAGAGGTCTTTTCATTAAGTACCTATGGCATTTTACTGGTATCTGTTAAGCTGAAGATTCTCACTGATCTATTACCAAGGCAGTACAGAACACTATGTGCTGTGAAAAGGGCAAGATATGAATCTCAAATAATTATTACACATAAATGCTAGCAGTCTGAGACCTTTTACACCACTTACAAAAATTGCTAATGAGCATGTGGATGTATTTTGGTGATTAGAAGAAAAGCTGAAATATCAAATTACAATTTCTCACCCCAGCCAATAAACAGCATTTTAATTGCTCTTCTTTATTGTAGGTACTTTGTAGTACCACATCCTTGAACAAATGTCCTATTAATATGGCCCTTTAAAAACAATCTGTGCTGTCCTGTATTTAATAACTTACTTTTATGAATCACCATCTTCTCTAGTTTCCTCTTAGCAGATGCCCGTTCCAGGATCTTTTCATCAATAGTGTTTAGTGTGATGAGACGGTACACCACCACAGGCTTGGTTTGTCCAATGCGGTGACACCGATCCTGAGCCTGCAAGTCTGCCTGAGGGTTCTTCAGTCAAAATGAAAATACTTTAAGTCTTGCACTGACATTTCACGGCCATTTTACAGATGTACAAAACGCACAAGTGGATTTGTGGGAAAACACTTACCCAGTCACTGTCAAATATGATAACTGTATCTGCAGCTGTAAGATTGATCCCAAGGCCACCAGCTCGTGTGCTCAGGAGGAAGAGGAAAACCTCTGGATCTGAGGAGAACTTCTTCATCTGCACAGAGTAAATAACACTTGTATCCATGTGGCTAATACACTTGTTTCAAGAGTAGTGCATATAGCAGCAAATAACTGAATCAAATACATGCTGCATACATTCTCTTCTCTTTCAGAATATTTCATGCTCCCATCTAGACGGCTGTACTCATATCCCCGGAGGTAACAGTAGTCCATCAGGATGTCCAAAATGGAGGTCATCTGGCTGAAAATTAGGACCTGGAGAAACCATCAGAAGCATATGAATAAAATTGAGACATGAAGTAAGGTACTAAAAAGACAATTGGTTTCAAAGAGCCACAAAGACTGTAGTTCACCTTATGTCCTCTTCTTTTCAGTTCAGGAAGCATTCGGTCAAGAATTAAGAACTTCCCTGACGTCTCCACCAGCTGCTCGTCAATCTGCAGAAGAAAAACACAGTTGCATATATTAGAGTACTTATGTTCTCCATGCCACTCAAATATGATAGATATATTCATACAGGAGATATTACTTTAAACTCCTGAGTTCCAGGGACAAGCGGATATTCGATAAGATAAGGATGATTGCAGCATCGCTTCAATAGCATCAGTACGTTCTGTAGCTTCAGGTTGACCTGGGCATCAGCAGGTATTTGAATGTCTACCAGAGGAGCACAACTGTGAAAAGAAGAAAAAAAAAATCTAACATTGGATTAAAATTTATTAAAACCAAAAACAATTCTTAAAAAAATAAACAGACACTGACTCCTGCTGACTTTCCATCTCCGTCTGAACTTTTTTGATGTATTTTTCTAGGTCATATGGAGAGTCATTGCTTTCAGAATAGTCCACCACCTTCCGAGCCCTGCGCTTAGAGCGCCCAGTGGATGATTGTTGTACTGGTACCATGTCCCCCTTGATTTAAAAATAATCAAATGATTAAAAGTGAAATAATGCATGAACTGAGTACAAGCATAAAATAAGTAATTTCCATACATATTACAGTATCTGAAGCAACGTATATATACACATGTAAAAAATAATAAACCACTCCTTACCTTTTCCTGCCCCAGCACCTTTGCAATGGTTTTGTCAACAATAGCCCTGTAAAAGACATCCTGCTTGGCCGTCATTGGAGCATAGACCACAATCTCTTTTTTTGGTGGAACTTCCAAAGTCACATCTGACTTCAGTCGTCTCAGTAGAAAGGGTGTGAGAATCTGTACAACAGAAGATCAATCAATGTAAAGAGAACACAAATTACATACGGTGTACAGTGCAATGTTTAAGGATATCACTGCAAATGACTAACTTTCAGTTTCTGCTTTGTTCTTACCTGGTGAAGCATATTCAGGATGTTTTGCTCTCGTTCATTAGTTACAAGAGTCTCAACATCTGAGGTGATGGTACTGATGTCAAACCATGACTCAAAGCTTAAGAATTTGACAAAACATTTAAAGAAATCGTATTACTACAAAAATAATCCAATTGGACGGTAAGAAATTCATAATATTCATTAGTCAGCTACATTTATGAATACCTTTTTAAGTCATCAAATACATCTGGGAGAAGGAAGTTGAGTAGAGACCACAGCTCAGAAAGGTTATTCTGCAAAGGAGTTCCTGTCAGCAGCAGTTTGTTGTCAGTTGGAAGCATTTTCAGCTCTTGCACTAAACGACAGTTCAAGTTCTTTATCCTGTGACCCTCATCCACAATCAGGTATTTCCAGTGGAAACGCTAAAGAGAGAAGGGGAAGAGACAAATCTGAATCATCTCAAACACAAAAGAGCTGCTCAAACATTTAAAATCATTAACAGACTAAACTGCAGTACTACTATATTTAGAACTGCCCAGTCCTAATTACTGTACATTCACTAGTGTGCAGGAATCAGTTCCAACCTGAAGATATTTCCTGTCAATCATGGCTATTTCAAATGAAGTGACAACAACAGGGCACATATTGAGGGAACCCTGAGATTTTCGGATTTTCTTGACGAGTTCCATTCTCTCTTTCTGGGAGCCATGGTAGAGCATTACAGACACCTAAGAAAAAGAGACAATTTATCAAGGTTTTGTAATGTACAAAGACTGCACTATATTTACAGGAAACAGGATATAAAGTGTAAAAGATAAGCAGAATTTTAAATGGAGCATTTGTTGAATGTTTTTCTCCACAAAGTTTGTGTTTACAACCACAGCTGGGTTGGATTAGTCACAAGTTTGTCCTGATATTAAACATCTATTCAATTCTATACGAATTCTATCATTACCAGTAAGTTATCGTTGTAAATCTAGCATTGAGCATGGAGTATGACCCTAAACCTTACAGCTGTCTTGAACTCAGGCATTACAATGCAGCTGTCCCGTGCACATTAATTTTCTCCTCATTGTGTCTTGCATGCAACTAGCTAAATTTAGCTAGCCAGTTCACCAAAAGTTTAAGGTTGGCCTCAGTCTGAAATCCCAAAATTAAATCTAAAAAATCTATGCTGGAGAATATGAAAGAGACCACTTGCCATTGGCAGGTTGCTGAAATGGGCCTTTCACTACACACTTTAATCACTATAATGTAAAAGTTGATGGACTACATTTCACAACTATTTGGCTGAGGAAACAGTGTCGAGTAGTGCAACCAAAAAGAAAAACTAAAGAGCATGGTGGAAATAGGGCTAAAAGAAAATTAACATACTTTTTAATGACACTGGATCTTATCCAGTTCTATGCCTGACAAAAATATTTTGCCCAGTAAATTGGCAGATAATTTAATTTTGGACCCAGCTATTTCCCTCTACATGTTTTGCTGGATAGCTTTAAGCACACTGACTCCTTTGATCATGCTGTAGCTGTTAGCAGGTTTAATCAGTTACTATCATTTTGTGTTGCATAACGTAAAGTCATGACTACATTTTTCTACTTCCGCTTTGACTCGGCATGGTGTAGGTATGTGGTTAGAGGCAAGCGTTCATTTAACTAAAATAAGGCACCTCTTTTTTTTTCTTTTCTTGTTTTTGTATCTAGTTTAGTTTTACATTTTTCTGGTGGCAATTTTGTACAGCCGACCACTCCTGAGATAAAAATTTCTAATCAAAGTCCATATCAGTGTAACAGATTTTCAAAATGCAAATACAGTCCCCAGGTTAAACCCCATTTCAGTGGCCTCACCTCCGGAGTGAAGCGCCTGAACTCACTAATCCAGTTGGGCAGAGTGGACAGAGGACCTACAACCAAGAATGGTCCCAGGACTTTCTTCTCAATCATCATTGCAATATGTGCAATGCACTGTATGGTCTTTCCCAGTCCCATCTCATCAGCCAGAATACCATTTATTCCATTCTCCCACAGCATCTACACAACAAATAAGACAAGTTTGTGTGTATAATTTTCCTCAAATATATGATACACATACATATACATTCTTCTCTCAAAATAACTCAATATACAGCCATTAATGTCTAAACCACCGTCAACAAAAGTGAGTACACCCCTTAGTGAAAGTTCCTGAAGTGTCAATATTTTGTGTGGCCACCATTATGTCCCAGAACTGCTTTAACTCTCCTGGGCATGGATATATACATCATCTCAAGTTCTCATGGCCTGCACAAACTGCTGTATTTTACCTAAAAAATGTGCCTTCAGCCTAATTTAAAGAGTTAATAAATAGATATTTGATTAATTGCTATGAGAGAAATAAGGGAGGAAATTGGTCTTTAGTGAGAGGATAAGTATATTTTTTCCATTGCAATTAATCTTTCTACATCCTTGGTGAAATGAAAGATGGCAGTCTTCATGAAAGTCAATTTGTGAAGATGTTTAGCAGCTTAAATCTCACTGGATGAACCTTAAGTGTTACTGTTCATAATCTGACTGGCAGTACAGATATCTGCATGTTATATTTACGAAAACATCCAAGGACACCACCTGGTGTAAAATGAACAGAGAAACAGTAAAGAGGCATCATGTATGCAGGGTCACTTTAGCCATATATCTGCTAACCCAAGCTGCACTGTAGTTTAATCCTTTAAATGAAATTGTAAATAATGTTGTCGGAAATGTATTCTCTCATGTCCTGCAAGCTTCAGATCAGACTGCCTGCATGACTGAAGATGCTGGCTGCTCTTAAGACTTTTCAAGCCCAGATCTCTAACCTGTACACCACAACAATACTGTTCTGTTTTAAACCATATCTTCTAACTGACTTCACATGAATATTGTGCATAAGGTAAAAAATATCCATGCACATTCCTAATTTAAAAATTTATTTAAATTAATTAATTTACTTAAATAAATTAATTAATTACTTGTATTGCAATTCTGTTTAAACAATTTCTCTGCATCCTGTTTCTTGCTTACCCTCAGCCATTCAATGCCCTCCACCTGGTACCACCTCATCACACCACCGGTGAAGAGTTTGGGTTGCTGCATAGGCACAGGCTGCCCGTTCACTTTCCTTTCTGGGTCCAGCATCTCCTTGGCATTTTCCCGCACAACCTCAGACAGTCTCCCTTTTATATCCGAGTTAGAGTCACTTAGTTTTTCTATATCCTCTGCCTCGAGTTTCTTCTGGCTTTGAGACTCCTTCAGAATACAGAGTAGGAACACTCAACATAAAAATCCTGATGCAAACAGGTTTCAAATGTCAAATTATCTTACAGATTAAATTACAGAAATTCACTAAAATACTGTAAAACAAGATATTACATTGTTTTGTATTAGAAAGAAAAAACCTTCAACCTTACCTCATCCACTTTCTGTTTTTTGGCTTTTGACAAAATTTCCTATAAAAATATTTTTGAAGAAACATTTCAGTCATTAGACACACCACAACATCTTCATAAGAGAACATACAAAATGAATCACTTACCTCTCTGGATATAACATCAGCTATTTTATAATCTTCCTCCCTTTCTCTCTTCTTCCTCTCAACTTAGGACAAGAAGACATTAAACATTAATAGTCCACCATATCAGATTTCCATTTCATCTACTAAAAGCGTGCAAGTTACTGAACATGGCCTAAATTGCAAATATTTCATTTACAATTGAAATAAAATAAACCCTATATGTACAGGAGTTGTAATACTCAATTAAAATATAACTACCTTTTTCTGTCTTCTTGCCACTCGTCTGTGGAATTGTGGGATAATTAGTATTAGTTGAGTATCTAATACTACATGCATTTACAAATACCAGTGAACAATGATATGTAAATCCCTGGACAATAAAATAGTATTACAAGTTTACATGACCATAGCAATGATTTTAGCAGCCTCTTACCTTCTGCGCTGCTGCTTTCTTTTCCAATTTCTCCTTTCTTAATTTTTCCTGTGTTGAAAAACATTTTAACATTAAAATATAAATATTCCCAAACTTAAAGATGAGTTGAAGTTCTGAACATCTATCACTTAAAAACAAACAAAAGCTTTGGATAATCTGAAGCTTGAATAATGAAAGCTGTCCTTCAGCTTTACACACGGCATGCCTGCTTTCTCACGTTTCACAGTATTAACTTTAATCCATAAGACTGTCCTGAGGACAAACCAGGAAGCAGAAAGTATTTTATTTCTTGCCATCTCCCCCTGAAGGTGACGTGAAACCCCACCTCTTGCTGCTGCTGTTCCATTTTAGTAAGCAGAAATTTGGAGTATATGTTGCTTTTCTCCAAAAGGTGCTGCAGCCTCTTAAAGCGCATTTCTTGTGTGTCTTTTTCAAAAGACTGTCTCGCCTGCAAAGCACACACACGTACAGGGAGTGAATAAGAATAACAGAACACAGATACACTGCAATACTGAATAGAAACATAATTACACCTTTACAATTTACACTTAAAGCAAACCCTGACAAGTCATTCATTCATCTTCTTGGCCACTTATTCCTTTTCAGGGTCACGGGGGAGCCGGTGCCTAGCCGGCCACATAGGGC
>JAOVYV010000040.1:13614776-13628874 GCA_025674545.1 Hassar affinis | reverse complement strand
CTAACGTGCATGTCTTTGGACTGTGGGAGGAAACCAGAGTACCCGGAGTAAACCCACGCGGACACGGAGAGGACATGAAGACTCCACACAGAAAGGACCCAGACCGCCCCACCCGGGGATCGAACCCGGGACCTTCTTTCTGTGAGGCGACGGTGCTACCCACCGAGCCACTGTGTCAACCGTGATTCACTTATTTTACATGTAAATGTAGGGCATGTGTTTTTTTTCCACAGGTAAACCCATATATGTTTTCAGGGCATAACATGGGAATTAATAATCATGATGTAAGCATGAAATGTAAATTTTGTGCATTTTTTTAAACTTTGGTTTTAGGGGTTATCAGAGGCTATAATATTTTCAGGTCTGTTAATGATGATCAGTGCTTGGTCACAGATAGTCTGGCAGTCTTGGGGCATTCAGAGCTGCTTCATTTTGTCTGTTACCCCCACTGTTGTCCTCACCTGTTGCTTACTAAAACAACAGTGAGTGCCAACAAGGCATCAGATGTCCATGTGAGTGCTAAAAGAAAACAGCAAAATATTTTTGGATTTCCTTAGAGAAATCTGACTATTAGCATAGACATAGATTTTTAAGACATTAGCTACTAATCACTTATATTTACTGTAGAATAGTACCACACTGAAAACTAAAAGAATGTCCCAACAGATAACTTACTATTCCTCCCACTTATAAATGAGGGGGAGATTATGAAAGTATGGCGTTACAGCTCAGTTGACCCTTGTAGGTGTGGCTGAATTCCTTTTTTTTTTTTTTTTTACAAAGAAACTATTATAGGGACTGAAGTTGTATCAGTTAATTTACTTGACATTCTTTAATGGTTTACTATAAAAATATTTCACCATTTTCATTTAAAAGCACATTAGAAAATAATCATCAAAGGTTTTTGGGATATTTCATCACTTTTTGCTTCCTAAATGGGTTCTACTTGGAACTCTCTCTGATAGGAAACAACTCTGTTGTTAGCATCTGCATTGAAAGTTTAGCTGTAAGGACAAAACAACGACCTGTTAATGCTCCTCATAAAGCTGTATGACCACACTGATGCTGCATGTTTGATTAAGAATAACTGTTGTAAGAAGGTTTGCTTTTTTAAAAATCATAATGAAATACTTTATGAGCAAATATCGAGTGTCAAGAATAGACAGAAACCAGTTTACTTAATGATTGCTAGTCTAATGATGCTGTCTACAGAAGGAATCCAGTCAACTATAACTATAAAGGACACTAAGACATTCAGATATTCTTTAATATCATTGAATCTTATCAGGGTTATACCTTTTTGGTATATCCTGATCAGTATATCAGACAGTTGGCTGGTGAAATAAGGCTTCCTTTTCTCATTTTCACTGAAAAGAAACTAAAGATGTCCTATGCACTAGCACATTTCAAAGTACCCTACCTCCCTTCTGGGTTCTCCTACACATTACTTCTCCCTCCTCCCTCCCCTTGGCGCTCAGGCACCCCTCCTCCTAGCTGCTGAGTGGTCGTGCTGCTGGAGGCCGGCGTTCACATTCTCCTCACTGAGTGCAGAAGAGACTCTTCTCACAATATCACATACTCTCATAAAGACAAGGACACAGAGGCTTTTACACACTGACATCCAGATAGGTATTTTGCCAACATGTCCAAAAAAAGAATTTCACACTGTAGTGGATCCTGGTGGGTTATTTAACCATTAATTTGATTGAACACTTAACTCAAGGAAATGGAACTTTTGCACTAATATACTCAAAATAAGATGATCATCTAAAAACTTCAAAAAGGAGGTTTTCTTTATTACCATCAGTGAAGACTGCTGGAACGACTGTACTGGACTTCCACGATGAGCTTGAAAAGAAGAAAGAGCACAGCATTTAGCTGGCACAAGTCATTTACCATCCTCACACCTTGGAGGAAAGGTAAGACTCTGATTACCTGCTTTGCCAACCTGTTTATGTGAGATCATGTTACCTCTAATTGGCAGACAAGAACAACAGATGGATTAGTGGCTGCAGGGAGCAATTTTTATGGCTGTGGTGTCAGATTTTTTTTTTTTTTTGCAAGCAAACTGCAACTGTGTGCCAAATATATATACAGCCATTTGCCATAACTTTATAACTTTAATTATATCTAACTAAGGAGATTTTTATTTTATTTTAATGTCAATGAGATAGGAAATTCATAATTATTAATTAATATATTGATATATAATTAGTTATTAAAATATTTTGCATTCTAAGAAATGCTTCAGGCATCTATGTGAAACTTATTATTCACATTTTGTATCTACACAATGAGATTTGAAACTTACAGTAAGTAAAAAACAAAAATTAGGCAACATTAATACCTAATTCCTAATTCCTAATACCTAACAATCTGTTTTCTTGTGGCTTTGTAGTGATCAGTAAAGTATGGCATACTGAAATGAGATTCTGTACAGAAAGTAATCGGTTCACTATAATTAGTGAGCTTTACTATAGCAGGCTTTATCTTTTTTGCCATCTGTTACAAATGTAAATTGAGACAACATGTTTATGTGTGGAATAAAATAGAGTGCTCACACTATAATGTGTTATAAATGTAGAATGCTTGGGGGTTAAATTAGAGTTTAACAAATATCAAGGTGAAAGCAAAAGATTGAATAATCGATGTAAGTTTAAAGGCCTGCTGTGTTGTTATTCTGTAATCTGAGATGAGATTTCATCAAGAGAAACCATTTCTTTTAAGGATATAATTGTACTTTAGCTTTAATATTTTGGGGTGAGATCAGGTTTATGCAAGAGAAAATTTGCAGACAACATGTTTTTTTCTTTTAAAAAACTATTTTCTTTTTTTTTCACACCTGTGAAATGACAGACAGTGCCATGACCTTTTTTGTTTCAGTAAATATCTGACTCATATCAAAGCAGAGTTATAGATATAAGTTACTCCCTTAAACCAGGTGCTGACTGCAGAAATGATTGTCCTCAGTTTTAAGGCATTTTAGGTTATTTGTCTTATTAATTTGATTTATATTCTTATTATTGTCTTATTATCTGATTTATTCTGAATATTATCAGGTTATTATCTGTTTGACTGTGAATTCAGAGTATAAAATGTATTACAATAGTTTCTAATGGTTTTGAATTCTTCTAGGACTGATCCATTAAGCCAGTAATTTTTGGCAGTGAGAGATTTAGGACACATCTTTGGGTATATGCACATCTTGGGAAATCTATACTGGAGTTACTGCTCCTGCACATTCTTTTCTTATCCTAACAACGTCAGATAATGAAAGACTGGACCCTTCCAACTCACATTGATAATGTGTCTGGAAGGGCTTCTCAGGATTCCCATCCTAACCAGAGAATGGAGGGGAAATACTCCATTATCGCACTGAGAGACAGACAGGCGAGAAGTGCTGAGCTTATAGAAAGAGGGTGGGGGAGGCGGGAAGGTGTGCAGCCACATTTCGCACCTCATGAAACGTGACATCTGGTCTTTGTCATCCAAAGTGATGATACACAAGGCCAAAGAAAAGCAGCAATTGCCTCAAACTGTTTATCAGCGGTTAGCTGAGAATGACTGTTAGTCTGAGGCAATATGCTCATTCAAATAGGCAGAATAAACTGATCATTTTTAGAGGTAATTAAAACAATTTGATTGACTGTGGCTCATCAATAGGCTTGGTGAGGAGTGAAAGTAGCATTTCTTATTTGAATCTTATCTAAACTAATCTTAATGAGTCACCTACATTTACAGGAAATTTTATTACTGAATAATTCGACAATGCCCATTAATCAATATTAAACACAATGTAACATTCAAATCATGTATATGTATTAAAAAATTCAACTCAGTTCAGTCAGAAAACAGCTCAGATGATGTACAAGAATGAGCATGTTGCGATAAAGAAATTTCATCTTGTGGTCATTGGGTCTGACCACCCATAGTGCTAGCCAGCTTCTGACATTCTCTTAAGCTCTTTTAACCATAAAAATAGCAGACCTGTCTTGGCCTGCCTCTGACCTCTCCACCCAGGAGCTCAGTGTCTGAGCCATGGGACAGCCTAGCCCAAGGCTAAGAGAAAACTTTACTTACGTGAGAAAATATCTGGCTTGGCCAATAAGCTTACTATAACAGATTTAAAGATTGAAGATAAGAAGAAGATAAGATTTAAAAAGTTTTGGTTTGGATTTTAACCCTGCTCAATATAACATTTTTGTCTTATACAAAAACATACACAAGACACTTTAGGTATAATGCATCTCTGTTCAGGGCTGTCTCTTGTCAGTGGTCACCTCAGAGACAGACTAGGTAAATCTGACTAGGGCACAGTCTTTAGCTGAAGACTCCATATCTGTGCTTTTATCATGCTCATCATGGGGGCACTCAACACTAAGTCAGGGACGTAAGTCAGCACACCATGGGACTATTTACTGGTTGAGAAAATAAACTCTTTCCAACTACCTTTTTGCTTAGAGCAACATACTATCTTACCTGACATATAACAAGCCATAGCATTACATCATTAATATATATTAGAGGCATGTGAATGATGTACACCAACACCATAATAAAGAACTTTACACTGTTTTTTTTCTGGATGTAACACCTGCTTCAAAAAAAAAAACAGAAGGCAATGCTGTACAGTCAGACATTGCTGTACATTGTTGCAAGAAGATTAGTCAGAGTGTAAGACTCTTCATATACTCTTCACCACTCTCTAATTTCATGCCTCTACAACTAAGAAGCTGTAATTACATACAAGTGAAATATCACATTGACTAATGAATTCCACCTGTTCTTCAATGGCTAAGCAATCACTCTTGAATTTTTGGTCAAAGGAATGAGCATGACCAATGTTAATAATTAGTGACATATGTTTTGAATTGTGAAAGCTCACAAAATGTCCACAAGGAAAAGCTATTAAACTTTGCTTAAAGATATCTAATGCCCTTCTGTTTCTTATCAGCTGCCCCACATTCCTAATCATTGGCAAAATTGAAAAACCAAAGCAAAAAACTCCATAACTTTTTTATCAGCTTAAAATTGTGAGGTATTTTCCAGTAGAATGTAGGGCAAAATCAGGTCCCCTAAAGTCAAACTACTGTCGCAGGTGAGACACATCTAAAATACTTGCTTTACAATTCATGTTTATGGATTCAGGTGCTTTTGAAATAATTTACTTGCATGAAATATCCTGGGCAACAAGAGACCAGAAAAAGTGCATCACGTTCATCTATGGTATAAACCTTCTTTTTTGCTGGTTATTATTTTTAATGGATTCATACTCCGGTGCATGTAGGACCTCAGCATTAATCACATTCCTGCCTGCCAGGGTCTGGATGAGGGCCTGTTTGATCTCTCTATACCAGCAGCCAGGTCTTGGGGGTGTTAATTGAAAACCAAGGGGGATTGAGATGCAGATTGCTTTCTCCTACAGAGTGGCACAAAAATGCTCCACCATCAGCAGTTCTGTATTTCTTACTGGCATACACTGCTGCATGAGAATCTGGATAGGCAAACATTTCTGATTGACCATTTAAATCGAATTAGCCCAGTTTGTCCCAGGCCTTTGAATCCAATTAAAGCATGTTTGGCTATTTGGTCTGCTTGTTTAGTGAGATTATCAACTTCACACATTCCACTGGGAGATATAAAACCTCCATGCATTCACTGCTCTAGCAGACAAAGAGATGTGTACTATAGTATCTACTATGCATATGTAGTGTTTTTCGCTCAGGGCTAATGTAACCATCTTACACCTAAAGCCACCACCATGGCAGAAAAAAGTATTGAGACTATCAATTGAGTTCACTTTAGTGTTTTTCCAGGGTTATGAAAGACTTGAATTAATGTGATTCATATAAATTAATGTATGGTGTGTTAAAAACAATGTTTAATGGCAGCTTCAGATAAATGGAACATTGATAAAAAACAAAACAAAACAAAAACAAACCTCACAGTGGTAGTCAGGAACACATACCATCCAGGTTTATGCTGTGGCGCTTGTATTGATAGCCTGAGGGGTCCTGTCAGGAGAGTTCATGAGAAAAAGCTGGCAAAACATAGCCATTGTTTTGGATTGGGGAAAAAAACTAGACCAGGAGCAAAGTTTTTATGACCTTGAATGATTGAAATGGTATCATTGTTTGTGCAGAGCCGCCATCCAATCTGAAAACATCTACCCATCTGAATGAAAAAACACATTCTTTTCCCAAAGATGTTAAATGACTAATTATTTTTAACTGAAAAACTGAAAACAGATATAATTGTGATCCTGACATCATAATGTAGTCTGCTCTAAATACATTTAATTAAGAGTTCAATGAATGTAGCGACAAACCAAAATATATGACAACGTGTTGTCTTTTGAGAGGCCAAATCTACAGCCATTGCTTAAAGGATCAGAGGCAGCAGTCTAATTACAGTTTCCAGATAGGTAATTTCTGAGTCTGCTGTTAAAACGCTTAGTTGCTTGGGGTAGGAAGCTTATTATTTAGCCGGACCTAGAACACAGGTAACAGGTCTTTAAATTTCTGACAAAAAAGGAATACTTGACAGACACCTGAAAAGTATCAGATTGCCAAAGGCTAGAAATAGGAGAAGTCACATATGACTGAACCCTGTAATGTCATTAACTAAGCCACAAGATCAAAGCTGGACAGTTCAGTGCAGCAGACAGCCATAACTATAGGCTCAGTGCATCCTGAGCCTTTTTTGGATCTCTGATGCTAAAGAATGCTTTATAGTATAAAAGACAAGCTTTCAGCACTGTGAACAGATTTTTGAATACATGCCCTCACATATTATTTGAATACTGAGTTTGTGTCTGAAGTAACATGTCAGGGGCCTTCCTAAAGGAGAAAAGAGCATTTTTTTTTAAAATACCTATTCTGTTCTTGTCACTAAGTGCTTACTTATCTTGAAGAAACAAACCCATTGTGTTGACATAAATTATAAATGCAATCCCAATCCAATGTTCTTGATATATGATTTAGAAGTTTCTATTATTTGTTTAATAATTCATTCAAAAGCTGGGTGGTCACAAATTCCTCTTTTTCCTTCCTTCCTCAACTAATGTCAAACTGGAGCATGCCCCTCTGTTTTTTTTGTATTAGTACATAACACGATATATTGAATGAAGTGAGTAAAACATTTTATTCTTTTTGCAGGCAAAGGAGACATAGCTTTAGAAAATGAGGTTGTGCTGACGAAGATGAAGCTCTTCAAAAACGTCCATGAAAAACTTTTAAATACAGAGGACTCTGTTTCAAACATGTCCATGTCTGAGCTGGATATCCATACACCACTACAAGCTGAAGAAGCAATCTCTGTCAGCAGTGCAGCACCCGAACCAAACATGGTGGAGTCAAAGAAAGACTATTTAGCTGTGATTTTTTCCAGTTCCCAGTTGCCAGGTTTGTACAAATTTGAATCGGAGGACTCTGGGGTGGAGATGCCTAGTGGAGCGAACTCACCATCTACTCCAACAGGTTCAGAGCAGAGCTTTGTCGTTCACAGCAGAGAGTCTTCATGTGACTCTGGCAATCCAAACACTCTTATAGGAGCCAGCAGTCATTTCCTCTCACTGGAAAAGAGTACAGACTCCTTACACACTGAACCAGCATCATGTACATATGCCCAAGAACCCGATCTCACAGTATTACAAGACAGGCCGGAAGACGAGATGAATAATGTTCAACTGGAGGTTGTAAGAGATGAAGAAATGGTAGAAAATGGAATCTTGGTGAAAGCCTCAGAAAGCTGTGATGATGGCTCTTTATGTGCAGAGACAGCAGATACAATAACAGAGGGTGATGGTGCTGAGGACACAGGACCAATTATCCTTGGCATTGATGAATATGACGGGAACATGGAAGTGGATTTACACCAGCAGCCATTAAGAAAAAGTATAACAAGTGACAGTCTGGATGAATACATGGAGGAGTGCTGCAGGCTTAGTGAGGTAAATATAACAGTTTACAGTCTGGTTGGTATTTACTCAAAGTCTATGTAACTTCACAGAAGCAAGATGCTAAGATGAATGTTACTTTCAGAAGCAAGATACAACATTTAGGCAGTAAAACTAGGCAGCATTCACAGCCATTTCTTTTTTCACATATTAACAGGTATTATGCTAGCATCATGATTCGGACACATAGCTCATTATCCTTCTTTCTTTTAACAGTCACTAACAAGCATAGTTCTGCAATTTCATCTTACATTACCAAGTTGGTCTGGGATTTCAGGGTGGCAATCAAGTCACACGTAAACACGCCATTAGGAAATTCATACCTGGTTTGTGAAATCGCTTAGAAGTCAAAATATGCATAACGCAATAACTCTGAATAAAAACTTAATATAACATATTAGTGTAAGAATCAGGGAATTTAAGATATAATGCTTGATTTCTATAACATTAAAAAATGTATAGAAGCACATTTATGATACTCTGAACAGTGTTCTCATTCATGTACATGCCTGATAATGAACTCCACTTATTCTGCACCTGGCAGCTGTGCTACATCCTGTCTGATGTGTTGAACATATCTTCCTTTCATGCTTCATTAAACTATTTACAAGTAGCCACTGCCTCAGACACAAGAGGTCTAATCAATGCACTTCACTAACAACTATTATAGCAGTAGTTAAATAGGTTGCTGTTTACAGCATATAGCCATTAGCAAGCTAGATACCTAAAAATCATAACTGAATTTACATCCAGACACTCTCAAATATTCTTTGCACAAGACCCCAAAAAATAAGGTAATGCTAAACATGTGAGGGTCATATTGATCTTTAGCACTGTCAATAAATTGAAAATCAGACAGAATTACTACTATTATGTTAATGTGATGATAGAATTATTAAATACCTTAGCAAAATTGGGGCTAGCTAGTATATTACCAACAATAGGGAAAAAGAGCCGACTGGAAAATCTAGCCAACTCTGACCGATTTAGTCAAAATGGTAAAATGTCTTTGCTAGCTGGTAAGTGCTGGTAGAAAGGAGACAGTTTCTGATTATTACAATTCTAATATAACACTATTGTTAAAATAGTGTTAAACAGTTAAACAGTTAGTGAATCTCAAACATCTATTGATTAGTTTGTTCAGGTAATAAGAATTACTTGAATAATATAAACTAACCTACAAGCATTCCAAAGATGGCCCACTAGCTTGATCCACAATGGATGTATTTTAGTAGCTGGTAGATGCTCATACCGGATTTTTCAGCAGTGTTATCATTGTTAATACATAAAACATTAGATTGTAATAGTATCTGTCCTGGTGCTGTCCTGTCAAAAGTAGGAATTTAGCAATAACTCTGGCAAAACATGCACTGTATGGTTGAATCGAGACTGTAATTTGCTAATCCAACCATTAAGCCCAGACTGAAATCCTCAGGGATGCCAGAACAAATAAACGATAAAAGTCTGCCACACCTTACTGATGAACGGAATGTTTGCTTGTTTTCTCCCCAACATCTGCTGCTCCAAATAACTCAGTGACAGACAGCAGTAATAGCACTTCAGTTTGACTGAGCAGGACAAGCTGCTATTAGGCGGCCAAATGTAAATTTTGGATAAGATAAAGATGTCTTTTCTACACCTTTTAAAAATTTCCCGGTGGCCAAAATCTACAAGCTCCATTATTGTCTTTTTGACATTCTCACAGCATACTGACTGAATTTTACATAGTACATCATAGTTATTTACAAGAAGCAAAGAACAATTAGCTTTCAACAATATGGACTTTTTAAGGGTGATTTGTAAAAGAAATAGGAGCAGTAACAGATTTAAATCTACTGTATGTAGTGCTTTACTAAGATCATAGAATATGATAATATGTTGGTTTTAAGCCAGTTTTAAACAGTAAGAGTAAATAAAACTCATGTCATTCCTGAATAATCTTTGCTTTAGCTTAGAGACCACTAATATCTCCCAATAAATAGGCTCACATGTTCACTTGGACGACATTCAGAGGCTCTTATAAATAGCTGGAACAAGGGTAATTGCTCAGTTAGTTCAGTGCACCACATGTAGCCTTTTTAATACAATAAAAGTGATTAATAAAAGATATGTGATTAAAATTAATTCCAGAAAGAACATGTACGGAAAGATGTTTTCACCTCCTTAGGACAAACTAATAATACTGTATTAGAGTGGTTTTCAATATGGTTTAGTAATTCCTTAGAGCAGGAAATTCTCTGGAGTAGGGAGTAGATTCCTTGGGAATCTAAGAGCATAGTGTTCTCCAGCATGGTCATGGCATTGGGTATGTTGTGTTCTGCTTCTGTACAGTACAGTGCTGTCGTTCTGGATTGTGTGCTCAGTGTAGTATTCTCTTCTTTTTATGGAGCCGCACATCACCCAGCACCTTTTCATCTGTGCTGAGTGACTGTGCAGATGTCTGAGATGAATGAAAGCAGCATGGCCAAACATCCCTGCTGTCTGGGCCCTATCCTTTCTTAGCCTACCTGGATGCATCAAGCAGGTGTTAAAAAGCTCAAATTACTCATTTATGTACCCAGTTAGAACCTTTGCTAGTAGTTTGATAAGCTTTCAGGGGCTGGTGACTTGTATTTTTGAAACAGTTTTTTATAGAGCTGAGCACAGTGACGACAGGCAGACTGGGCAGTCAGCTCTAGCTTCGTCATTACCTGTCAGCACACCTAATAAACTAATTCCTGTGCCCACCAAACAGAGCTCTTGGATTAAAAAAGGGATATTGGAACAGGGCTTTAAGATATTTTCCCATCCACTTCAACTATAGCAACTTCAAAGGGTTCCTCTCTACCTTTCTGCTAATCTGATTGGTTTCCTCCTTATGAGAGTTGAACATGACTACAGTGCTGCTTTTATGGAAAGGAAAAGGAGATATGGAGCAAGTATTTCTATCTAACCTGGCAACATTAAGGAAATGAATGCTTTAAGACATCAGGATTGATAAAAAATCATCATATGTATGCGGCATTGTCTGTGTAAGGATCCATGTGACATTCAAAGCATGTCTACTCTTGGCATAGCATGTGTAAAAAATGTATGTATATAGTGTATGATGGGAAAGAGGGTTATTACCATGCTGGTCCCACCAAGATTTTGGAGATCATGGATTAAGCACATCTAATATTGGATGATGTATGCAGAGCTCAATTGTGTATATCACATCTTATATCTTACTGTTGGATGTCAACAACACTGGTTTGTGACCATAGATTTTGTTATGGCAGGACATCATTAATAATTACATTAGGTTTAGAGGTTATCACTCTTGATTTATTAGGCTACTATCTAGTTAAGCTTTTATGAGTAACCCTGTAATAGGAGGTTCAGAATACAACATATCCAGTATACTCTTTAGCATGGAGTCAGCAATGAAGTTGTGAATGATGACCTTATGAAGCTTAATATTTGTTTAATAGCTAATAGTACCTAAGGATGAGCCACCACTGTGTGCCACAGTACTGTCTGCTTATTCACTTTGCACAAAACTGCAGAATTTACAAATTTACAACAGTTTACAACAGTCACTACACCAAAGTACACAACAGTAGTTTTTTTTTCTAAATTCTTCAGCATCACACCAAGTTTCATGGATCTTCCCTCAATCATTTATTTGTCCAGAGGGGAAATAAAGACGTACTAGGGGTTATCAGTTCCAATAATGGAAGACCAAAGCCCAGCACAGTTTGTGATTTCTCTGCTCAAAGACACCTCATTGAACTCACCAGTTAATTACCAAGCTTACTAAGTGTATTAGAGAGGATTAGCAAACGTTGCTGGACTCCAGCAGTCCAGGACTGGAACTGATGACCCCTGATGTAAAGGATTGTAGCTTGCCATAAATAAACTT
This sequence comes from Hassar affinis, assembly GCA_025674545.1. Taxonomy (NCBI): domain Eukaryota; kingdom Metazoa; phylum Chordata; class Actinopteri; order Siluriformes; family Doradidae; genus Hassar; species Hassar affinis. Next base: position 13,617,034 of record JAOVYV010000040.1, on the reverse strand, counting down.
TGACAGGTTGTGGAATGACTGCATATCTTTTTGAGGGTTGATTCTGGCTGCATTTTTAAAAAAATTATTTACAGAAGAAATTTTGAAATATTTTGAGTCTAAATGTTTGCCTTACATCATAAATACTCTAACAGAATTATGTAATCGGTAAAAACTAGTCAGCATGCACACAGATAAGTGTTTACATGAGAGAAAAACATTACTTGCTTATCTCAATACATGTGGAAGTATCTGACAGTTGTTTTGACTTAGTTTGTTCTGGTTTCTACTAAAAATGACGCACACCTTTTTTCCCCCTATCTCTCACCACACCCCACATCTGGCTGGTCATTCCACTCTGATAGAGTCACGATTAGGAAAGTATTTGTGCACCAGCGGTGTGCTGCATATTCTCTGAGGAAAAGTTTTTTTCCCCTTTTACTTTTACTTGGAACTTGTTCATGACAGTCTCCTGACCTGAATTTACAGGTCTTAGGCACAATAAAATAACAAAACCCTGACTTTTAGTCAGTTTCAGTTTTTGTAATACATGTTGTCTTCTTATTTGAAGGGGAGGAAGTGAAGGGTGTGGGGCTTTCCTGAGCACTTCCCCTTTCCCCTTAGCCAGCACACTTGGGATCCTGAGAAGGATAAGATCTAGTAAACTTCATCCTTAAGGGTCAGGAAATAATAGCAAGAACCTTATTACTGGCTTTCCCATGTTCTTGTTACTCAGTTTGTGAGAATGTTCACATCACCTAGCTAATGTTGCACCTGTTCAAACAGAGAGGTGGTTTGATACACATAAGTATTCTTCAACCCAGTATACAAAAATTAGTCAATAAATATATAATTAGACAGTCACAATTTTTGTTCTGATGCAAACACTAACATACTCACTTTTATAAACTGCTGTACCCTGGTCAGTGTTACACCATGCACATATACTTTAGTACAATTTCACCTAGCTGGGCATATTTTGGGAGGAAACTGCAGAACCCAGAGGATACCTACATGGAAACAGGCAGATCACACACACACAAACTCTGCATAGACAGTAACCCAAGCTCAGGATTGTATTGGGGTCCCTGGAGCTGTCCCTGCTGTGTCATCGGGCCACCCTTAAATTAAAACAGTTAATATTAAACATAAATTGACAGCTGTGCATGCCTTCAAATGTAAAGCAGGAATATTGGTAAACTATATACAATGATGTAATATATAAAGGTAATAGTCATAAATGACTATAGCTCATGGTCATAAGTGTGAAAGTGTCTCAAGTTTTCTTAAGAATCCCACACTCCATCAAAGGAAACGAGTGATGTCAGCTCCCAGCATTTTTGCTCCCTGTTATGATTTTGTCTCCTATTGTTTAGCTTCTGTGCTTCCACTGATGGTGGGCTTGGGGATGTAAATGGCACGGAAAAGCTTTCTGAAGAAAAAAAAGCTCTGGACCTGAGTTCATATCCTGCTTTTGTTGGGGCAATTTTTGGAATGTGCATGATTATATAAATATTTGTTCAAAATTTTCTTTTCATATTTCATATAACATGGACATTTGAAACTTTTATGCAATCAACCAACAATCAATCATTGCTTTGTACCACAAACAAATCTGGATCTTCTTACCCACAATTAACTCACTGACTAAGACCTGAGAAGTGAGAACTGTAATATCTGCAGAATTGTGACACTTAAAAAAAAGGCCTAGCAGTATGGCCCTAGGCCTAGCAGTTACTAGTGTCCCTCAATGCTGAAGAAAAATGAACACTTGACAAAAATGACATATTTGAAAGAAGTGAATGCACACATGGCGTTTACAATGGTTTTAAGACAGCTAATACAAATTCTAAACACCTGCTTCAGATGTGCTTCTAAAGCTGTTAAAAGTCCAAATAAAATCCCATTGTGAAAGTTAAAATACCTTTGTAAAATGCTGGTTGGGAATTATCTTATGCACTGGTATTTACATTCTCACTAACATACCGCTTCATACTTGGTTCTTCATGCTTTGTTAAACTTAAAAATATAGTAGTTAATTTCTAATGGGGCGACACGGTGGCTCGGTGGGTAGCACCATTGCCTCACAGCAAGAAGGTCCCGGGTTCAATCCCCGGGTGGGGCGGTCTGGGTCCCTTCTTTGTGGAGTCTGCACGTCCTCCCCATGTTCGCGTGGGTTTACTCCGGGCACTCCAGTTTTCCCCCACAGTCCAAAGACATGCACGTTAGGTTGATTGGCGTCTCTAAAGTGGCCCTAGTGTGCGAGTGTGTGAGTGTGT
>JAOVYV010000040.1:13601648-13614318 GCA_025674545.1 Hassar affinis | reverse complement strand
CCCTATGTGGCCTGCTAGGCACCGGCTCCCCCGTGACCCTGAAAAGGAATAAGCGGCCAAGAAGATGAATGAATGAACGAATGAATAATTTGTAATGGCTTATGCCAGCTAGTCAATACACAATATTGTGTCTACAAATTATGTTGCAGGTCTTTTCTTGTCAGTGCTATTGTGAGCAATTCTAAAAATAGAGTAATAGATTTTTTCCCTTTCTGTGTATCAGGTGAACCAGGCTCAGTCCAACCCACTGGGCTCAGGACTGGGCTACCTGGAACACATCTGCCAGCTAATCGAGAAAATCGGACAGCTTCAGGAGCACAACCTCAAATTGCAGAAACAGATCTGTATCCTGCAGAAGGACAGCAAGATGAAGAAAACTAAAGAGGTAAGTACAATAAATGATAAACTATCATTCATAGTGGATGAAAATCCTTCACGCATTTAATCATTAAAAATGTGCATGATTAAAAACAGTCACACCTTAAACACAAGTCAGTTGAATAGTTAAGGTACATTAGGTTTTGTCCTAATAAACCTAGTAAACTAATCAAATAGTAAACCTAAACTAACTCTCTGATATTGTTCTGTCTATTCTTAAGTAGGGATTTAAGAATATTGCTTTAGATTAAATGAGACACTTAAACTATTGTGTGTAAACTCCAGGTTTTACATCTACATCCTCGACTGAGAGATTGTTTGAACATGCTGCCTTTATATAATCCCAGCATTTCTAAATGGGCCTTAGACACGAGCTGTTTCGCAGATAAACTTTAATAAAATGAACATCTGGGTTTAAGCCTTACACACATATGGTCCCCATACTTCAGGACATCCCCCCACCCCTTCCACAAAACAGCTGAGGTATTTGCATTGTCTCATGCTGATGTTATTTCATAATATAGTATGTTATAATAGTTTCATACTTTCATATTTTCAAAACTGCGTGAAAGATATTCTCTTTAATCTTTACATTTTTAGATTTTTCCCTTCCTACAAGGAGAAGTTGGATTGTTATCTTCTCATATTCAGTGGGTTGAATATTATTAAAATATTTCTACATAATAAAGGAATAGTTGTTTTAAAATGTCCAATTTTTTATGTTAATATACATATTCCTGGGAAAATAATAAAGACCATACTGTTTTCATCTATGGGAGATACAATCTTTTCTATTTTATTTTTGTATTTTTATCTAAAATGGCAGCAATAGTACAGTGACTGATCATGTGAAATGTGTTCCACCAGTCCCAGCATTACAAACTTGGAATTAAAATGGCCACTATTTCTGCAGTAGAAGTGCAACTTTGTAATGTATTCTGCTTCCTTGGTCATCCTTCACCCACCTTTGTCCCACTTTAGACATCTGCCCTATGACTAAAAACCCATGCCAGCACATTGTGTAGATGTCTGCCTAGCCTTTAAAGACTTTAGCCACTGTGAGAGCTGTTTTGTTCACGGTTTTCTAGAAAGCCTGTTCCAAACTGGCTCTGTCAGGTTGGGCGCTGGGTCCGGAAAAGCTTTTTGCGACACAGTGAGTGAGCTCAGCAGGGAGCCGCACTTCAAAGTCATCAAAGAAAGAGAGCGAGGCAAAAGTGAGGGATTGGCATAGGCAGCCATTCTGAATTCAGACCAAGAATCCTCTCATTTTCAAGTTCCAGAGATTCATTAGCACATTCTGGTAAAGGTCATATTTAAATGTTTATGAATTTTTCAAATGGTTATACTCCGTTACTGTGTACATTTCTCCTATTCTGGAAGGCTAAGTTGCAACAGTGTTGTCTTTTCATGGCAACTTGATATCTTGTACATGTTCTGTAGCCTAAATAAATGCTTCATTTTTGCCCCTTTTTTGACAGTTGTATGAAACTTTAGTAAACATGGGTAGAAAGTAATCAGAACAATGCTGTCAATGGTGGGCAAAAGTTGTGGACCACACTGCTTGTTCATTCTCTCTGAGACAACAATTCCCCCTGTTATGTGTGTGTATGATGGATGAAAAGGCAAAGGGGCCACAACACGCCATCACACACATCAAAGGACAGGGGAACTCTGCTGAAACGTGCCCCAGTCTCTGTAATAATGGGCCCAGCTGACACGCCAGTCTCCTCCCTGCTGCTTCCAGCCACCCTCCTCTGCACCCTCAAGACAGCCTTTCATTTGTAGTCATTATAATCCTTCACAACCCAGACAATAAGCAGTTACCACCTACATGGTCTCGTCTCTCTTCTACTCCACTACATATTACTTATGACCAATCTCGAAAACAGAGAGAGTCTATGAATGGGAGACTTGGCACTGATTTAACTTTAATATATATTCTATGTTGATGATGTACCACAGTAGACGTGTCACTTTACTACTCTGCAATTCATGAGAATGCAGGGAAATGTTTTAAAATGCCTTGGATCCACCAGACATAAAATTCTCATATATAGATTGATGGCTTCCATTTCTTTTTCAAATATGAAGACTATGGTTTTTTCCTGTCCATACAGTATTTCAAACCATACTTATATACATGATTGATATTGTTGATCTAGATGCGGTAAATGTATGTGAAATGCACCACCAATGCAACACCTCGTGAGGAGAGCATGTTTCAAAGATAAAAACAAATGTGATGATGTGTTAACAGTAAGGATGGATTACAGCCATTGTATGAGAAAATAAAATTAGATAGACTATAAGAATGTATTGTCTATCAAAGGACAGACAACAGAACCATAAGTTTAGTTAAGTTAAGGTTTTTATTTTTGAAAGAATAAAAGGCTTATAACCCTCTTTGGGAAACATGGCTTGGGCATTATGACTTGAAATACATAAAAAATGTAAATCATGAATGCAGCTGCATAAGTCCCTTAGTTGTGTGTGTGTGTGTGTGTGTGTGTGTGTGAGAGAGAGAGAGAGTTAGTTTGCCTCCTATCATTCATATTAAGCCATCGATGCGACCTTGATCGTGACCGTGATATAATGCTCAACCCAAAATACACCAATCAGCCGTAACATTAAAACCAGCTCCTTGTCTCTTGTGGACTCTTTGTCCATTTTATCAGCACTGCTGACCATACAGGTGCACTTTATAGTTTTGTACAAAGTGTTTTGTATCTGTTTTTCTGCAGACTTTGTTAGGCCCCTTTTATGCTGTGCTTCAGTGGTCAGGACCCCCACAGGACCACCACAGAGCAGGTACTAGTTGGATGGTGGATGATTGTCAGCACTGCAGTTACCCTGATGTGATGATGATGTGTTCGTGTGTGTTGTGCTTGTATGATTGAATCAGCCACTTCAGTGCTACTGAAGTTTTTAAACCCTTCAGTGTCACTACTGGACTGAGAATAGTCCACCAACCAAAAATATCCAGCCAACAGTATCCTGTGGGTAGCATCCTGTGAGCATTGATGAAGGAGTAGAGGATGACTGAGTTACTGTCTCTGACTTTACATCTACAAGGTTGAGCAACTAGGTAGGTATAGTGGACAGTGAGCAGACACAGTGTTTATAAACTTCAGAAGCACTGCAGTGCCTGATCCAATCATACCAACACAACACGCACTAACACGCCACCTCCACATTAGGGTCACTGCAGTGCTGAGAATCATCCACCACCCAAATAGTACCTGCTCTCTGGTGGTCCTGTGGGGGTCCTGACCGGTGAAGAACGGCATAAAAGGAGGCTAACAAATTCAGCAGAAAAGCAAATGATGTACAGTCTCTATCTATAGAACTACAAAGTGCACCTGTATGGTCAGTGTAGCTGATAAAAGAGTGTAGATACACAGAGGTGGTTTTAATGTTATGGTGGATCGGTGTAATTTGAGCTATTGACACAGATTAGATTTTAGCCTTTCCATCTGATATCATGGCCAACCATCAGTGAAAATAGCCATTTCCAGAGATATTCACAAATCATGCTCAAGGACAGCAACAAAGCATTCCTACTTTGCTACAACACACTAAAGGAGACAACACAAGTATGTGTTGGCTTACATCATTCTGCACTCACATAAATATGAAACAGATGGTGAACATACTTGGCTCAGCAGCCAAGCATGCTCTGCTGAGGGGTTTCTCTTGACCCATGGGTGTGAACAATATCAAGCTGAATTATGCTTTTGTGTACTCTGACCCCTGTGGTTCAGTAACATGTCATTATTGTTTCAGAATCTTTTCACTATTAGAAAATGAGAATTCAGTCTTAAGATGCTAAAACTATTCATGAATAAATTGAACTTCCTTATTTTCAGTAAATTTGCTAATCAATAGCACAAAATTGCTGTTTGTTCCAGGATTTCATCCTACAGCATTGTCACTGTGGAGCGGCCAGCTTGGCTTTTCAGGAACTGAAGAGAAATTCACGCAGTGACTACTGCAGCCTAACAGCATCCAGTGGCACACTGTCTGACCTCACCACCATTCCCGAGGGCCCACATATTCCACTCCAGCCAGCCTTCAGCGGTCAGTACAGCACCAGTGTGAGATAGTTGGGTTGCTAACAAAAATGAAATAACACACAACAGAAAAAACATATGCCAGGATTGTTTGGAGTATATGCTTTCATTCTCAAGAGCAACACCATTTGTTGAAAATTTCCTGGAACCAAGTTGATTAGCACTTTTGAGACCATAACATGTGTGAAGTGTTAAGATAGTACTGAGTACCTAAAGCCTACTTAATGGATTTTTGTGTATCTTCACTTTAATGTGATGATTGAGTAAAATGTTTGTCACTTCACACGAATCACAGGGGAACCGAGGTGCATAATCCCTTCAAGTTTACACCGGGCGTGTCTCAAACTGAAAGTAATACTGCCCAAAACAACACTAGAGACATTTCCCAATGTTTTTCTTGCTTATTATCTAAGCATTAGACATTCCCTGAGGTGTGGGGATGGAGGGTGGAGGAAATGTTGGATTGTTACTCATTACTTCACTGAAAGGGCAATTCCTGACCTTTGATTTATAACGAGAGAATCTCTCTCTATAACTGTATAACTGTGCTCCATCGCTGAGTAGGAAATCAGAGTGTGTGCATGTACGGCTATGTGCGTGTGCCAAACCAAATCCTGAGATCCCAGTGGATAACTGATTCACTTGACCATCTGTCATAACAGTTCTTTCCTCTTAGTGATAACTGTTTCTGACTGTGTAACCGTATCCTACAATAAGGATCCATATCTGCTTTGATTTCTGGACAGACTGTGACGGAGCTTGCCAGCAGTATGTGCCTGTGTGGAGAAAAGGCTTTACCAGGAGGAGCTATGCAGAGGGGGAGGCCAGATACCTGAGCGACAGCTCAGAGGTTCTCTCTGCTCCCCATAGACGGGTGAGTCATCTGTGCTGATAAACTGACTCCTCTTTGACTCACACTGATGATTTGTCATCATGCGCACTCTTGCATAGTACACATAGAACAATAAATGAGGGTATGGCAGTGCGACTCATGCAGTTATATATTTGCTAACATGAAATAGAAGCATACAGTATACTGCTAATATATGGGCGAGGGTTAAAAATTAATTAAATAGAAGAATAATAGGCATGTAAACCATTTCCTATAATCACAATTTATTGAATTCTTCCTCATAAGTAATTAATATAAAAGTGGTTAAAAACACAAGCTGTAAGGTGGCTTGCTGTACCGCAGCCTTACATTAGGGGGCCGTGGCAGCATGGTGCTTGTGCTGGGAGGACTCCAACTTCCACCAAGATTAGCGCTAATCAAGGGCAAAAGGAGACACCTGCTCATCACCCTATTTAAAGCGTTTTTTGAGCTTTTTGCACATTTCAGCTCGGTATTGTGGCGATATGCCATGAGGTATCAAGGCTAGGTTGGTAACATGGGGCCTTAGTAGTGGTTTTGCAGTAAGGCAAAGCCTGAGGTAATATTGATGAGTATTACTTCTGTGATCCCCCGGCTTTGTTTTGCTCACATACGGCACACGCTTAATACTCGTAAGTGAGCTTTTCTGCTTTGTTATGCACCCCTCTTTTTATAATTTTAAATATATAAAGTTTATATATATTCCCTCATGATTTATCCCTGTGTACTTACTTAACCCTTGGTAATGGAGATGCTCAATAACTGCAACATGAAAATTGAACTTGCTTGACATTAAACCGCCATTCAGATTTCTTGTCATATTATAAAATGTATTTTAATACACACACACACACACACTCACACACACACAAAGAACATACACATAGCTTCAGAATCATAGGAACCATTCAGAATGGATGATTGTATGAAATAAAATTTATACAGTAACTGAAATCTTTCTTTCAAAGAATTGGATAAACTATTTACACTTTCACTACAAAAAAAAATCCTGGCAGAAGACCCTTTAAAAGTATTTACATATCCTGTATTTACATCCTGAATTTAAACTCTATTGAATACCTGAGACCCAATTTGAATATGGCAATCCATACCCACTGGCCCAAGAACATAAAGGCTCTTCAAAGTGTCAACATTATTACACATTTTGGGAAGAGGCATCATTCTATACATTGGAGTCTACAGCTAACATTTAATAAATATTACATTATGAGCCATGTTTTTTTAATTATACGCTGTGTGTATATGTAGCCAGAGAACTATGCATGGGGCAGGGTGAAGGAGTTGGTGAAGAAGAGCAAGCTGAGGAACCAAAGTAGACAGGGTCTGTCCTCCAGCTCCTTCAAGAGGTCATGTCCACAGTTATACAGGTATGTCATAACATTTGTAGGCATATTTTTGAGTGTACTGATGTTATTAATGTAACAAATTAAATTTACCACAATCATTTTATCTTAATCATACAATCTAGGTAAAATCTGTCCCTAGAAACCCAGACACATACAATCTAATAGTGCAAAATGAGTTTCATGATGATTATATGGAATATGTACATCTTTGAAAGGAAATTAGGATGTATATTAGGTGAAAATCATAAACAGCTTCACTACACCTTTTATTAAGGTGTAAAATATGAACATCATGCATTAACTCCTGTTATATCGTAACCTTCAGTGAATTTCATTTTATTTGTACTTCCCCACTTTTTAGATTGTCAAAATACAATTTAAAATAAAATTCAAAGGCATTACAGTGAAAGAAGGTTATACTTATCATTGATAATTGGAATGTGTAGGTTTTATACCTTTTATACAAATCTTTATTGCTTAAAACTACATTTTTTAAATCCTTAGTGGAAAATGAAACCGATTTCCACAGAGAAATGAAAAGTGATACAACAATTAAGACATCTGCTGAGAGTCTTGTATGATAGCAATTCATTCACTATAAACCACCTGTGCTTCCTAATTTCAACTGTACACTAATTCCTCTCTCATACTTTGGCACTGAACTCATGTGGTAACCGGTGACTAGTACTGCCTTTTGTAGTTGAATAGGGAATGATTCATCAGGTCATGCCATGTCATACAGTCATTTTATACTTTGTGTGCTAATTATACTTAGTGATAAAGTCTTAATTTTTCTTCATCAGTAAAGGATTATGCTTATGCTGTAATTAACAAATTACAGATTTCAGTTTTTATTGCATTTCTAGAAAGTGTCCCAACTTTTCTGGAAATGTAGGAACAGTGGCCTGGCTTTGTTTAAGGGTCTGTTAGCAAAAGGAATCTGGTGGGAGTCACTCAGCTTGTTGAAAGAACAACTATTTCTCTGCCCCCTCAACCTCATGTGCAAGTGAGCTTCAGCCCTCCTCACACGTGCTTTGGCATCGTCTCAGATGAATAGTTAGGGGCTACAGTGTCAGGTTCAAGGTATGCTTGGAGGAGTAGGAGCATTGCACTCATTAGATGAGATATGGATGTGCCAGTTGCACATTCATCCCAGAAAGGGTTTCATTACCTGTGGGAAATAGTCAAGGGACAGCTTAATTCTTTACATGTGTTTAGTCATATGGATGAGAAATGTAGAAAGTATTAAAGATACTGAATAGTGAGAACTTAGTGTATAAATACGTAGAATTAAAATGAATAATAATTATTCCTGTGCATGCAGACTTAAAAGACATATAGAATAATAATGTTAAGGATATTTGTCTGTTTTGTCTACAGGCCTGAATTGGGGCAAATGGAACTGTCCAGAAGAGACAGGAACTCTATGATTATCCTTGGGCATCAAAAATTGGACTATCATTGGCCTCACTAGCACTGATCAGGTCAGTCAAACAAACCTGTAATAGAAAGTAGTATATTGTATAATTATATTATATTGTAGAAAATATTGGTTTATTATCTTTACCACCACATTAGGTTTAACTTTAAGTTGTGAAATATAAAGGTTCAGTGAACTGTAGTACAGCCACTGGGCACTAACAGTGCCTCACTGCAGTGTTATCTTTTAATAATATTGCTTAACTAGAGCTGATAGGCCCTCATGCATTCGCAGCTTTACCCTTTGTTTCTGTTTTCCAGCTGGACACTGAACAGATGCAGTATGATGAGAAAACATTTCCCTGAAAAGGAGGACATGCTGAAGTTGTACAGAACATGGGCAAAGTAAGAAAAGGAACGGGAGGACAAGATGATGTTGACAAGAAAGTGACCTGTGATTGGTGAGAGAAGGGTACAGATTGAAAATTGAGGTGACCCATGTAGCTCACACCTACAATGTTCAAGAGAAATTTTTGTATGTTTATATGAGTGTACAATGGACCTACGCATATGACTGGGTCCTTTCCACTTTGAATGATGCATGCTATATATGAATGTTACAAAAAGTAGTCATAAATGGTTTGGGCATTTGGATAGTGTACACAATGCCATGCACAAGGTGTTACCAGAAAGTAGCATGACAAATGAGATTTTTCTCAGAATAATATAAATTTAAATATATTCACATAAAAATAAGAGAAATGTCCTTTAATTCAACAATATACAGAGAATTTGTTCTATCAGCTGATTTTGCTTGGGCCATTTCTTTGGATCTCTGTTTGTTCTGAACATTTCTGTAAAATATCTAAAAGATGCCCTAAAAGCAACAAGAAATGAAACATGAGATAATGTAAAGCAGCTTATATTTTGAAAAATTGCCTTGAAAATAATATTGTAGAAACTGGCGGTTTACACTGCAACTACTGGTCCTGTGGTCCACCTTACAGTTAGGTGTTAAGCAATGTTCATGATAATATAGATATGGACAATAAATGTAAGTATTACATCATAACCAGTCAGCCAAGAATATGTCCAGAAAGGTAACTGCTATGTTATATAAATATATTACATTTACATGACAGCATACAGTGATTTGAGAAAGACAAGCTGGCAGGGGTTTTTATGCCAATGCAAAGCCAAGTCAGTACACAACAATCATACTGTATGTCAAACATTGAGTTAACAAAGGAAGAAGTGTAATCATTATCCGAACATTATCCGTGTTTTGCAGTGTTTATTTTGGTTTGGTGAAAGAGCATAAAAAACACTAGGTTTACTGTATACAAGCAATATTGTATTTACGAGTTTACATGCTGAATATGTCAGATGGTTTCTATGAAAAACATGTATGACTGTTGATGTATTGAAAATAATTTTGTTGAGAGATCTCCTTATACTGTGCATTGTACTATATCAAAATGGATGGAATATTTCAGTTTGCATATTGCATTCCTATTCCATATTATTTTATTAAATAAAATTGTGATATTTCTAAACAAGTATTAGTCCTACTCGTGATTCACAAATATAATTTTTTCCTTCATCTGAAATTAAGTTTGAATTTAAAATTTATGAATTTAAAATTGGCAGGATTCTGCAGGATGCTGTTACATACTGTTCCTTTTTTTTTACTTGAAGAACAAGAGTTTTTTCAAAAGTTATATCCAAAATATCAAAACCATTGAGTTATATCAAAAGACATCAGTTGTCCTTTTTGACTTTTAAATTATATGAATAAATGTATTGATCTTTGCTTCTATAATAATGTGATTTATTCTTACATGAATTGTATCATATTGTCGCATATTTATTTTATTGTATATTCATTAGTTTTAAAGCTTTAGGCTCAGAGTTCTCTTGAGTCTCTGTTTGTTCTGAACATTTCTGTAAAATATCTAAAAGATGCCCTAAAAGAAACAGGAAATGAAACATGAGATATAGTAAAGCAGCTTATATTTAGAAAAATTGCCTTGAAAATAATATTGTAGAAACTGGTGGCTTAAGTTAGCTGGCAGCTACTGGTCCTGTCGTCCACCTGACAGTTAGGTGTTAAACAATGTTCATGATAATATAGACCAGTCAGCCAGGAATATGTCCAGAAAGGTAACTGCTATGTTATATAAAATCTCTTGAATGTACAAAATATCTTGATTCACACACTTGTCTGTCATGTAACAATGGTTTAATAAATGTAAACTTAAACATACATTCAACTTTAACAAGTAATATTTATGCTTGACAAATATTGTTCATTTGTTCATCATTAGTACCTGCTTCAGCCTGCTCAGGGTTGTGGTGGATCTGGAGCTCATAGCCTACATAGCCTGAGCAAACAGAAGCTTGCATCTTGTGATCTTGTATCAGTTTTGGATAATTTTTGAATAGATGTGAATAGATGTTGAAGTAGCACTGTAATTGCCATGCCAATCTCTGTCAGTCAGAGTAGATGGGCTCATCTTCTTAGCAGGAGACTCATACCAGCTTCTTTTCAAACTAAAGAGGTGTCTAATAAAGGTCAATACCTGACTAAAGTTAAAGAGCAGTGTTAGTTTTTAAATGCCTGATCTTACTGGCTGATGGAGCAGCAAGATCTTTTTGTGGGTTTTCTCTCAGTGTTGTAATCCTTAACAAGTTTGCTAATACGCACTATTTCCATTTCTTTTTTAAATAGTGTGAATAAAAGTTTAAAATAAAGTAGACAGATAATAATTTTACGTTTAGCTAAAGCGGAAATCTACACAGATGTGTTCGTCTCAAGAGTCTCCCTCTTCTGCCTGAGCTTAAGATCCCAGCTTATATAACTAACATTACGTTATTTAGCTGGAATGAATGGGAAGCATTTAGGAGCAACGTCACACATTTAATATAGTATTCTGTATTGTGGAAATGACCTAATTGGATGCAGGAAAGGCTTTAAAAGCAAAGGCATTCTCTAAGTGAAAATAGGCTATTAGAAATGCCAAAGTGATGAACATCATGTTGGAAAACAAAGAGAGGAAATGGTTGTGGGTTTGCACAATTCTATCTACGTTAGGAGAGAAGCAGTCAGAGCTTTAGCCAACATCCACTCTTGCTAATTCATTGGTCTTGATGTGATATGATAGTTCAGCAAATAAAACAATGAAATATTATTAATGACAGTTATTTCAATAGAAATGGCATATTTTGTTAAATTCCACAGTAATCATATATAGGTGTATGAGAAACATGTCTAAGGAAAGGCCTGACTGGTCTGACAAGCACTGTTCTCAATAAATGGAAATAGTGTCAACACACATTTATGTATTTTTACACATTTATGTACAAGTGTATTTTGTACACTTGAACACTTTTGTGCTTTATGGCAGGCTTGTTTTCACTGACAAACCTGACAAGTAATACTGTTCTGGAAGGTTCCACAATTAGCAGTTTTAACTGTTAACAGGTGAGGTCAACAAGATTGAGCATCCACCAAAGTCTTAAACTTTACAAGCAAGGATGGGTCGTGGTTCACAACTTTGTGCCAAACAGAATGAGAGAATTGTCAGTCAGTTCAAACACAATATTTATCAAAAGACTGCAAAGAATTTAGTTCTTTCACCATCTACAGTTCATAATATCATGAAAAGATTCAAGGGCTCAGGGGTCTTGGTGCATAAAGGCCAAGAGTGGAAACTGCTGAATCTGCATCTATGTGAAGGTACCATTGATGCAGAGGATAATATTGGTGTTTTGGAGAGACATATGCTGCTATCTTTTCCCAGGAACTTTATGTATATGTCAGCAGAAAGATATCAGGCCTCATTCTGCATGAGTTACAACAATGTGGCTATTACAACAGAGTCTGTGTAGCTTGACTGGCCTGCCTGCAGTCCAGATCTGTCTCTTACTGAAAATGTATGGTATATCATGAAGAGGAAAATCAGACAACAGTGACCACAGACTGTTGATAAGCTCAAGTCTTGTATACAGCAAGAATGGGCAAAAATTCCACTTGCAACAATTAATATCTTCAATTCCCAAAAGTATAATTAAAAGAAAAGGTGATGTTACCCAGTGGTAAACATTCCTTCTGTCACATTTTCTTCAGTGTGTTACAGACATCAATTTTTTAATTTGTTTATATTTAACAAATAGATTTAAGTTTGTTAATGAAAACACTGAAAATCCTTTCTTTGTCCTTTTATCTGTTGAATAAAGGTTTGAGTGAATTAGTTTCAGAGTTCAGTTTTAGAATGTGTCCCAACTTTCTGGAAATGGGGTTTGTATAATTAAGCAATATCACATGAACAAGAGGGCTATTCTAGTAAATATCAACATCTGTGTTTTGGTTGTGGACAATCACATCTATATTGACATTCAGTACAGCAGCACAGGCGTCTCACAGCAAAGAGGTCCTGGGTTCGATCCCCGGGTGGAACGGTCTGGGTCCTTCTGTGTGGAGTCTGGATGTCCTCCCCATGTCCACGTGGGTTTACTCTGGGTACTCCGGTTTCCTCCCACAGTCCAAAGACATGCACGTTAGG
>JAOVYV010000040.1:13569201-13590241 GCA_025674545.1 Hassar affinis | reverse complement strand
TTGATGCTGTATTGGCCGCAAAAGGAGGCCCTATACCATACTAATAAATTATTGTGGTCTAAAATGACAGGTGTTTCGGTTTCATTGTCTAACCCCTGTATATATAGTACATATAACTGAGATCACATATGTAAGTATACATTCCCTACTGGACATGTGTAGTGGATATTAAAAGTCTACACAGCCCTGTTAAAATTCCAGGTTTTTGTGATGTAAAAAAAGAGACCAAGATGAATAATTTCTGAACTTTCTCCACCTTTAATGTAACCATTCTGATAATTCAATTGGAAAATGTCTTGAAATCTTTTAAAAAAATAAAAAGCTTTTTGTGTACCAGACTAACTTTATATGGGGTTAATCAGAGTCAAGTTGATTGATGGCAGGTGTGTACTAAATACTGTTTAACATGAGCTTGAATGTGATTGGTTAATTCTGAACACAGCCACACCCCCAATTATAAGAGGGTATAATTGAAATGATTTCAGTTTGTTTTTGCAAATTATAGGTCACATTAAAGGAGGGGGGAAATTTGGTCTGATATTTTTACAAAAATCTGGCTTTTTAACAGGTGTATTTAGACTTTTTTTTATCTACTGTATGCATCAGTGACTATTTCTATATAATGTATTAATATATACATTTATTTTATTTTATTATCCATTGTTATCTTTTTACTCAACATCACCTTAATTCATGTGGCATGCTGTAATAAAAGATGCTACAAGAACCAGTTGCCTCTGCCTCTACACACTTAGCCATGTCCGCCTACGATTTGCTCACAGGGCTTAAGCAGAGCACCTGTATTTCAGGCACTAACACTCTGATGGTTGCTAACACATCAGCCAAGTACGTCAGCATCACCCTTCTCTCTGTAGCTTCACTGTTCTGCTGAAGATGGCAACAGCTGTGCGTCTCATTCTGGCCTCTAATTGTTCCCTCTGTGAATGTGCTCTTGGTCTGCATTTGACAATTCTGCCAGAGAGGGGCTAATTTGTAGAAGGCTTCCATCTGCTATCCATTGTGCCAGGACAAACAGAGCGAAGCAGACCTGAAGCCGATTTAAAATATATCGATAAAAGGATTGCCTAGCAACTATGACAGATATGATATGTTAGCCAGAAGTGAGAACATAAATAAACAGTGGGATAAATGTTGTAGGGTTTTGTGGCAGAGGGTGAACATCAAAGACTGTGATAACATTGACTATAATCTCAAGTCAGTGAGGCAGAGTTTTCTCAGTAAAATGTAACCTACTTGTGTTTCTTGATGTCAATGATGCCATTTTTCTTATTGCCAAGTCGTTCTGCAGGACTGAGCCTACACATAACAGAGACAGAAAGGAAGACTGCAGTGGTTCAGAGAAAAAAACATCAGTACCTAATATACTGTATGTAGGTTTAGCTCTAATGAGATTATATCAGATATTTCTGGCAATATATATAGTATATATATATAAGTTACAAAACTGAGTAAAGTCTGTAATGTCATGTTAATGCTGTGTCATTATAGTATATATTATTATGTATATTATATATTATGTGTGGTGAACTGAAAAAAAAAGCAATTAGCACAGACCATTTTCAACGCAACCTCAGAAACAGAAATTGTTTTCTAAAAAACAATCAAGCCACATTACCAGGTTGTAAATGGATCATACACTGTATCTAATGGTCAGTGTAATTATATTCTTCCTGATGTTTGCATCAGTCACTCATGATTATGGGCTATGAAAACAGCTTTTTCCCCCTTTCTAACTGCCCTGATTGGCAAGTGATGCATTAATCAACAGACAGAGAAAATGGCAAATCCTTCTCATGCAAAGAACAGAGCCAGTTATTCTCTCCTGAAAGCCTGGCCACGAATGACTGCAGGGTTGTTTGGATTTCATCTCACAGTCTATAATCCCCCTGTATAACTCCATAGATAAGAAGCTGAAAATCTGTATAGTTAATATCTCAACACTTATGACTAAAATGATGTGATTCAAACATACATCTGCAAGAGCTAATGACATATGACAGGTAGATATATAAAGATTTACCTGCAGAGCCTCCTGACCAAGTCCTCTGGGCGTTTGCTGATCCTCTTGGGAAAGTCCACCTTCTCTATGCCATGTAGCACCATCGTGTAGATCTTAATGGGATCAGATCCTAAGAAAGGAGGGCTAGAGGGACAGGTGGAGAAGTCACATGACATTAAGTCATGTGTACACAAGACGCATGCAGGCTTAAGTACAATTTGCTGATATGCTAATTGGGTAAGGTGTAACAATTTATTTAGCTCAGTTTCAGCATTTGTGCCTATAAAGGCATCTGGGCTAATTAGGGTAGAATGGCACAACAGAGGGTGTGCTATTTGAAATCCTTCACCACAGTGTTTAGACTGATTATGCGTGTATTATGAACTGCAAATATAATTTTAAAATGGCATTTACCTAACTTCAAGCAAATTCAGGTGCTGATTCAGCATGAATTGGCTATTTCTACTAAATAAATACTACTCACTGAAATTGTTTTACAATAACAAAAAGCATTTTTTGTCAATAAGAGAAAACAACTCACTGGTGGCTTCGAAATGTGAATCAGACAGTTTCTTGAATATTAATCAATAAAATGGCTAACAAACCCAAATGAATACCAGACTCACCAAATTTATTGCCATAAAAATTAAAAATAAATCTAAATAAGCACTCATACATGAAAACCCCAAATAATACATTTGTCATTATTACATTACATTACTAAAGCTTATTGTGTTAATATGTGTACATCACTGCATGAACATGCAACCTGCAAATATAAGTAAGTGTTATACAGTATTGCTACATTTCACATTCTCACTACAAACTGTTCATGTTTATGTGGATTCAGGGATAATGAGGCACTGAATGACCATAAAGCCTTAATCTGCTCATCAATTACACAATTACCCAGATGCACAACACATAAAATATGAAGCTTCAGTGCAGCACTAATAATTGAGATAATGAATGTCACAATAAGAAAGAGTAATAAGAAAAAGAAATAAAAAGAATGGCATAATTTTGGTAAGATTACCTGCCAGTGAGGAGCTCAAAAATGAGGATGCCTAAAGACCAGCAGTCAGCTCCAAAGTCATGGCCTTTATTCATGATGACCTCAGGGGCCACATATTCTGGTGTTCCACAGAATGTCCAGGTTTTCTTTCCCAAACCAATTCTCTTAGCAAAGCCAAAATCAGTCTGGAACATACAAGCAGACAACGAGAGACAGGGGACATGCTATATGACTATATATTTTTCACCTTCAGGCAATAATTTAACACAATGAATATTCTACAAAAAGGTAAGAAAGGATGTTAAAATGACCATTTTGATATATCCCTCAGTATCCAGAAGAAGATTCTCTGGCTTCAGGTCTCGGTAAACAACACCCATTCCATGCAGGTAATCAAAGGCCTCCAGTACACAACCAATACAGAATCGTGCTGTGGCCTCCTCAAAGAAACCCCTAAATCACATTAAAGATGGAAAAATCCTAATTAATGAACCTAAATTTCATTACTGTTGCAGCAAAGTAATGTTTATTTGAATCATTACTGTCAGTAATGAAGTTACCATATATCTGATAAAGAATATTAGCCATAATGAGTTTAGTGGGGTGTAGAAATAACCTACACTCACATGTCCCTTAGAATGCTCCATAACTCTCCACCAAGACAGGCTTCCAGCAGCATGTACACATATTTTTTATCCCGAAATGTCCGAAACAATCTGAAAAACAAAACATTTTCCATTCCACAGATATATCTGTATCTCCACATTCAAGGGCAGAAAGGATATAAACACATAGTATCATCTGATGTTGCACACAGTAAACTAACCACTTTTTTCTAGAAAGGTCAGAAAGATGGTAGCAAATATCAAGCTAGAGCACACTCCTTTACAAGAGTAAATGACATTCTTCAACGTGTTCCTTAGTAACTTCCCAAAGCCTCTGACACCCATATTTGCCACCCTAACACGTGAATGTACACTGGGGCCACTTTATCCCGAGATAACAATACTTAGTGTGCTGTATGAGACCACTGATATTTTGTAGCCTTCCAGAGGTGCTCCATATGCAAATCAAGCTCATCATCCAACTGTGAATAATTCACATTAAGAATATTTATTCTGTTATGCAACACTATTATTGACTTAATTAATCAAGTCCTGACAGTTATTCAAGGTATAAGCAACATAATGTTTATTTTCACAGCTAATTTAAGAAACAATTGAGAAAGTTTTACGTAAGATGATTATAAGAAGATGTAAGCAATGTAAATGTAAATATAAACAACAACTGACAGGTTTCACAAGCTTTACTACTGTATGTCTGCTAAAACTGACCTGACTATGAAGTTACAGTTGCTCATTTGCAAAATATTCTTCTCAGAGTAGATATGGTCCTGCTGCTTAGTGTCAACAATGTGCTTCTTCTTAATGCACTTCAATGCAAAAGCAGTGTCTTCATCTTTGAGCTTCACCTGTGACACACATTGCGATCCAAACATATACGTAACTGTAACTGAGTTTTTCCTCTTTCAAAGCTAGCATACATGTTAGAATCTGTCTGGTGAATCAGTGTTGTTTAGGGACATAATCAAGCTTTGCTGTAAAGTGGTAGCCATGCTCTCACCAGCTCTACTCTGCCAAAGCCTCCCATGCCTAGTGTGGCCACAATTTGTATCTCGTGTAAGAAAGAGCAACTGGACAGTTGTGTGGCTTTTTCCCGCAGATAGTGCAGCTCAGCTGCCTCTGTGCCTCGCTCACGCAGAGGAGATTGGGTTCTGCATACCACAACACACACACAATTAACAACAGCCACACACAAGCTGAGCTATATGTTCATTCTAAGCATGGGTGGCCCAAAAAGTGAATCAGTGAATCCAATATAAAGCTGCTTTTCCTCTGTTTGCAATAGACTAGCTCTTACATTGCAGAATATGCTAACATATATGTTTAGCTGCCCTGTGGTACAGTCATTTCCTTGTTACAGAAAGACAGCTTAGACAAGTATATATTCCATTAGCATGCTTATTTGTGCTGGTTAGAGTTGGTCTAGTAAAGCTTGTCTAGCTGGTTATGTGGATCCATGCAGTGCCTTTTACTAATACACTTCAATCACTTAAACAATATAACTGAATAGCTTACAAAATCTCAAGGTTATCATTAAATCTATCTCAAAGCAGTGTATCCCAAAGTTCAGCTGATTTCTTTGCTCAGGAGATTTTCTTTGCTTTAAACTACTGAATAGTTTTTCAGAGAACACAGGCATGTGACAGGTTTATAGGTGTTTTCAGATCCAGATTAAAAATGATCTTGGTTAACTTGGCCTTTTGGATTGTTTTACCTTGTAACATATTTTTCATTATTAGCAGTAATTCTCATAGATTTATAGTTCTTTTAATTACTATCTGTTTCATTATAGTGATTTAGACTAAATCTGACTGTATAATACCAATGCTGTGTCTCAGAGTACATCAGAGTGAGCCAATTATATTATTATTATTATTATTATTATTATTATTATTATTATTATTATCCGTCTTAATTCTCCAGACCACTAGTGTGTATCCGAGCATATGTAGACATGGTGCTTACACTGCATTTCTCCTCTCATCACTTATAGATAGCTGCTGCACGTATTCCCGTAGATATGCCTGCAGCTCCTCATAAGTGCCCACCATCTGATTAAAGTTACTGTAAAAAGCCATTGGACAAAATTATGGACCTGTGTCTAATCAGTAATGTATGTAAAGGCTAGAGCATTTGCCTGTGTGTCAGCAAAATCACTTACTCTCTGTCCACCACCAAACACTGTGTGTCATTCTCCTTTGCAATGATATTAGCGGAACGAACATCCTCACTGAATGATAAAAACAGAAATAAAATTCCATATGTAAGAAACTCATCTGACAATAATCCAGCTTTGGAAAGCATTTTGGATTTCTTTGAGTTGCCATATGAGGCAATGAGACTTTGCTCTTAGACAATGGCACTGTGTTAGAAATGATTTCTCAGATGACTTGCCTTCTGCCACCCACATCCTCTTATAGTTCAACACTCAGACAGCCTTCTCAGCATAAAACACCCAACCAAGGAACACAGGAAACAAAATAAAGTCTAACCCAAGCAATTAAAATTAAATGAACATACTCTTAATCACGAGGATGAGGTTGCATTGAGAAGTAAGATCTACTATAATTAAACCAGCGTTGAAAAAAAGGAATAAGAAACAGCTGAACCTTATGAGAGCCTTTTCTCCGAAGTAATCTCCTACTCCCAGTGTCTTAATCTCCAGGGGTTCAGGACAGCCCTCTGTGCTCTGGGTTACTGAAACCTGTACCAACAATATGTAAATATCTACTACATATACATATAATACATGCAGATTAATATATGCGCATCTTGCAGCAGCAAATTCTAGGAATATTTTTGAGGCATGTTATGTACAACAAAGATTTTTAAGAAAGTGGCAGTGCAGTGTTTATACTTTTTTATACAGAATCTTACCTCTCCTTTAGCTATAATGAAGAAAGTGTTCCCTTCCTCACCCTCACGAATAATGTACTCGCCTTTGTCAAAATAATCCTACAATTAAGATAAACCAAACTGAACATCCCCACCCAAGCACTTAAACCAGATCGTGAAAGATAAAAAGATAAATCTTGAACACCTACTATTTCTAGACAGTCAACAATTTTGGCAAGTTTCTCCTCAGGCAAGTCCTTCAACAATGAAACACTGAAGAAAAGATTTGTTAATACTTAATGAAATATGGTAAGCATTATCATTTCTATGTGTGCAAATCATTCTCTCTAACCATATGCACTTAAGTAGTACAACATCCATACAGAGAGCTAAAAGATAGTGTGTGTGTTTGTGTGTGTGTGTGTGTGTGTGTGTGCCTTGTTTTCATGAAATATCAAGACAAAAAAACACTAGGACGTATGTCAAGGTCAGGACAAAAAAGCATGTCCTGACTTTTCTGACCATGAATATCTGCTCAGACATTTTTTCCAGAAAAAAACAAAACCTCATTACCAAGATTATGATTAGGGTTTGCATTAGGTTTAGGAATAGCATTAATTAGCTGCTTTACTCATTATGTCAATGAAATGTCCTGACAAAGATAGTGAAAAAAATGTGTGTGTGTGGGTCTAATAGTAATCAGCATGCACAGGGGAATATATATTTGTGTCATGTAATTGCACCTGCGCAGGAAGTTGAAGTACTCTGCATGTCTGGCCTGAGTGGATCTCATCATGATGCTCTGAAACATCTGCCGGTCCAGAGCCCAGATGTGGGACTGTGTCACAGCTAATAAAATTGAACAAACTCCGAAAATGAACAGCAAATATTTGGATTTTGAAAATTACAGTCAATGTAGTCCATAGATGACCATAGATGCATGTGCAGTGGCCACTGGTTTGGCCTGTAACCATATATGCACTCACATACACACTCATATACACTTATGCTAAATTTACTGAAATTAAACAATTGTGGCTCCTTTGTGAAGAAAAGTATAAAATAAAAAAAACGATGAACACAAAATGATGAACATTCTCTTAATTTAAGCTACTGGAAATCACTCCACTAATTGGACATGATCCCTTGACACCAACAGCCACACAAAACATTTCACACCAAACATCTTGGCTTGTAAGGTGGCATATTTGGAACTTGCTGACTAGGCAGATGAGAACGAATTAATACACACACTAAAACCGTAAGTAAACAAATGTCAGATATAAGCATGGTGAAACTAGAGCATGGGGATATACTGCAAAAAAAGAGATAGTGAAAGATTAGCAAGTGAAAGATTTGTTCTTCATGACAATTTTCAGCCCACTTTGCTGACCTATATGTACGGTTGCTGGTGTAATGAGCTCATAGGTGGATTATTTACTCTATCATCAGTTTTTCTCTCAAAATGCTTTTGGAGAAGAAAGTGGATGCATTAAATACATGTTGTACAATTAGGTCTGAATTACACAATAAAAGAGAAAATAGAACTGTAAGTTTAGGGTGTGTGAAGTTTTTTTAATGAACAAAAGTTAATTAAAAAAGTTAATAGGTTGCACAAGGTCACTGTTATACTGTCAATGAGACCTCATGATATAACACTATATGATATAATTGCTTTACCCTAATAAATGTATTATCAAGATAGTGATAAATATTAGCTTTTAGGCTTCTCATCTAATATCATCACCATCCAGCACTGCCTAAACCACACACTCACCTTTTACAGTGGCAGTCCTTTTGCAGTTGTAGAGGATGGCCAACTCTCCAAAAGCTGTTCCAGGTCGCATCTGCCCCAGAAGCCTCCCATTTTGCATCACCTCCAAAAAGCCCTCTGTGTACCGATCCAACACCATGGAGTAAATAACATGAATGTTATAACCTGTTAAAAATATTTCTGAAGTCTCTCATCATAAAAGAAAAAGCTGCTTGATGGCAAAGAGCAAAGTTGACCTGCAAGCACGTAGAGGTAGTTCCCAGGCTCTCCTTCTTGGATCACCAGCTGATTGGCAGTAAAGATTTTTTCATACATGCAGTCCACCATCTCTCGTATGTGTTGGGTCTCTAACTTCTTCAGAAAGTCATTGTTCATGATGGCCTCATTGATCAGCCTCTTGGTGCTGCAGAAAAGAAAACATGTACTGTACAGTACAATATGTACTGGGATTCAGAGACCTCTGGTGTGGCCAACCAAAAGACACCATGCTCACCACTCCTGCTGGTATTAGTAAGAAAATGGCATGTTTGTCTTGGCTATTTGCTGCCAAAAATACAATCCAAAGAAAAAACAGTATCAATATATGAGGGATCTCAATCTCATGATATTTGAATTTGCCCTTGGGGTATCTTAAACCTCAAGTCATGCTGAATCAAAATCCTGTAACACAGGATCATTTAACATGATCCTGTAACATGATCATTTAAAAATATATCTATCATTTTTCACATTTATGAAGATACTGTTAAACCATGCCGTCTGAAAAAACAAGAACGTGTGCTTCAAATAAGTATCCACTGTACAGATAAACTTCGCAGTATCATACACTGATGTTCTGTATGTTTACACCGAACTGTTTTTTTTTCTTCTTCGGGGATCCTCTCATTACCACATCTGAAAGAGCAAGGTCTCTCCATTAGCCTAAAATGGAACTTCTGAATGAATTAGAAGCGAGATTTGTACGGCCTGCTTAATGAAAACAGTAATGATCCTGCCCATTGCATACAGATGGCCCGCCCATTGTGTTCTTCAGCCTCTCCATCACCCTTATAGTGTGTTATGGTAATCCATGTTTTGTGCTTAATCTGAGAGCTAGACACTACAAAGCTTTCTGCTGTTTCCCTCTTTAAGCAAGTCACCATCTTGTATAGTGACTTGATTAAGAATTATGAAATATGGCTTATGTGTGGTATCACAAAGCTTTACAATGAACTAACCTGGAGTCTTTACGGATGCGTGTTCGCTCTATAGACACGTGATGGTCCCTGTGGCCACTGTAGAATTTTCCAGATGTAGGCTCAGCAGAAACTCCCTCCTTGGCTTTGAGTCTGCGGTGAACCTCTACAGCCACCCTATGGAAGCGTGTTGAGCCCTGATTAATGACGCTGAGCAACCTGTGACTGTGCCTCGCTGGGGGAGAGCGGACCAGGCTATTGTAGCCGATGGCATCCTGAAGCTTGTCAATCTGAGATACTTTGGCTTCTAGTTCCCTCTGTAGAGCCTGCAGCTGAAGCTCCTGGGCTCTTAGCTCATGGTCTCGGTGGGTAAGCTCTTCCTCGAGCCAGGCTATCCTCAACCTCAGCTGCTCCGATGACTCCCACACTGGTGACTCTTTAATACCTGAGGCCAAGCATGTCTCCTCCAGCCGAGGGGCTTTGATCGAACCATTCCCCATGGCCACAGAGTCACTTCGCACCATAGAGAGAGCTTCAAAAGGCAGAGGATCTGGCTGTGTGGCTAGAGACCTCAGTCCAGCCAGACTGATACATTTTCTTTCAAAGGAATAGCTTTCACATGGACCTATATAAAATATATATATGCACATACACCACTTAACCCGGCTATCTTTTCAAAATGTATGTTATTGATTTATGTTCATTATGTTGTTCACAATATAACACAGAATAGAGTTTGCACAGTCTGTGCCATGTTTTTCCTCAGGTCTGTATAGTGTGTGCTGTGTGATTATGAGCTTTTGCTTCTAGCTAATGGAGGCATAATATTTTACTTTTCCCTTCTGAATGGAGAAGTCTACTGCATATGTGTAAGCCTATATGAAATCTAAGAATCATTATAATTAGATGCTTTTTTGGTTGGATGCACTCCATTGTTTTATAACAGAACTGAGGAGGGAGAGACACAGGATAAACTGTACCAGTGTTGTACATCTATTTATTCACACATGCACATAACTGTTTAGAAACACTCAGTGTTGAATGCTTGAAACACATTAAACACCTAGCAAATGTAAATGTATAGAATATTATGGGCATCTTGTTATATAAAAACAATATATTTTGTAAATCAAAGAGTGCTAAAAAGTCTCAATACTATTCGCTTATTTCGATGTTTAACCTCTGACAGGGTTAAATACTTCCACAGAAATACAACCTGTTGACATGTATATGCATTTTAGAACGACAAGTTTCTTACCTTGTGCGCTTGTTCTGACTCCTTTTCTGTTGAAATGTTCGCGGGATGTGTGTCATTGTGACATGAAGCTGGAGATGAACAGCGCTGTGCTGTCTGTCGCTGCTCTCTGAGCGCCTGGCAACCTGACGGAAGCGCCTGAGGCACAGAGAAGCGGCGCTGCAGCGCGACACCTAGTGGCCAAAACACGCCATGCTACTCCTGCCGTTCCAAGTGTAACCACAAGAGGCCGGAAATATACTGAAGCACCAGAAAAACTGGTATACCTCTTTATACTTGGTAGGTCCGACACAGGATATTGGAGGGAACGTTGCACAGTCCTCACTCTGATGTTTATTGAAGCCCCAGCATTGAATTCCGATGTTACTTCATCGCATGCATATCGCGTGAAACAATCCTTGCGAGCTCACGCTGGTCACTCTTTTTTTACAGCCATGCTTCTGTAAGTTCAAGGTTTTGCCAGAGAACACCCTTGAAATGCTCATATGTGAAAATCCAAACTTCTACCTACAAAATATGACCCATCGCATGAGCTCCAAATATTGAACTGCATTCAAAATCGCAAAATAGTGATAACTTGCAATTCTGACAGCAGAAACAGCTCTAGAAGCTTCCATAGATGTCTATCGCTTTATATACGCACTGGTGGATGCAACCAATAGGCTCATATGTATTTTTCACAGTCTCCAGTATCAGTTTTTCTGGTTCTTCAGTATAAATAGATGAGGTCAGCCACCCTCTGTCTCACATTTCAGTATATTTTTTGACAGCACTGTGCTGTCTACCCAGGAAGAAGAGCTGTCTGTCCGCTGGAGGTCAGGATTAGTTTTTAAAAAATGAAAAATTTTGCATATGTTTCACTCTTAACCACATGTATAGTCTGTCCTCTCTGGGCAGCCAGCTGGGTCTTTGAGCACTAAGCCTTTATCTTTGCCTCTGCTTCAAATTTTGGCCTCTGTTTCACAGCCAAAATCCTTTATACTTGGTTTTATTTGAAGGGACTAACTGTTTATAGTGGGGTGGACACCAGTTCTGGTCACTGTGCTCTGTGTTAGTGTTGATTTGCTTTAGTGCTGATAAAAAAGAGCACTCTTCTTAGGGTTTTATATCTGATGGGAGCTGCTACAGGAAGCCAGGGAAGGGTGTGACAAGGGAGTGACATGGCCGAAGGTTGAATACAAGTTGAGCTGCAGCATCCATCAAAACGATTTTTATGTGGGCACTGAGAAGCTACCAGCTGTAGTCAGTCATGATCACTAACAGGATGTTAAGAGACTGTGGCAAAAAAAAAGACATTTTGGACCTTTCAGATCAACTGAATTAATTTATTAATTGGGTGTATTTATAATTTTGACCCTGTGTTGAGTTCAGAAAACACCAAAAAATCTGCACCAAATTCTTGTTTTTTTTTTTTTAATTTAAGATATATGTTGTACACTTATTCTGCCCAAGAAAAAAGAATAGTTTTCACCAAAAGAAAATGACATTCATGTCATTGTAGAGTGTATTTAAACATATTGGCAACTGTGTGCTGTGTCTGTCAAATTCTAACAATCAGGTGTTTTTTCAACTTGGCTTCTAACTGCACACATTGCACTGCAATTAACATGGAGCAGCAACAGGAGCCCTGAAATGCGTCCCTCATAAAGGTAGATTCCACTTCTCTTTGACTGCAAGACATATGCTAGCACTTAATCAAGCTTCACAAGAGCCACTAAACCTGCTGGGTGATCCTGATTGGTTTGGTTTTGTTAATGATGAAGAGTTCTGCTCAAGGCAGCACTTCAGCTCCAGCTGTAATCATTGTTGTATGATGATGATGGTGATAAGTTATGTCCATAGCAGCATTTCACT
The DNA here is from genome assembly GCA_025674545.1 of Hassar affinis. Lineage (NCBI taxonomy): Eukaryota > Metazoa > Chordata > Actinopteri > Siluriformes > Doradidae > Hassar > Hassar affinis. The sequence continues at coordinate 13,577,690 of JAOVYV010000040.1, read as the reverse complement.
CCATATGTAATTTTAATGGACACTGATAACTGTGATGATGATAGTGAATTTTCCCCAACAGTTCTATCCAACACATGCCATCATGTGGGGTAGTAACTTTGATGATATAAACCTTTGCATTTAGATGCACATCAGTGCAAGACTTTTAGTGTAGGATCGATTCATGTTCATTAATCCTGTTCAGGGTTGCTGTGGATCTGGAGCCTGCGCTGGGAACACTGGTCATGATGCACTCTGAATAGGACACCAGTCTGTTCCCATTCAACATCAACTGGATCTCTATCTCAATAATGGACTCTGTGATGTTGCTGCAAATAAATAGCTGTTGCATAAATATCCTTCAGTAGTCACTGAAACAACTAATGAAGCCAATGGAGCTTGTTTCCGGGATATGACGACACCGGGGTCCTCTCGCTTGTGTAAGTTTTATTTTTTGATATTTTTGAATATTAATATATTATAATAAAAATATTTTTTTTTGCATACGATTAGTTCTGTGAGGCGACCAATCAGAACACGGAGTGGGCGGGGCTATAAGACCTTATATAAGCGCGGCGGCAAACTCTGATTGCTACGAAAGCTAGCGGCAAAACTAGTCCTTAACGAGATAAGAAAAATGCAAGATAAAGCGGAAAGTGCAGCTGTAGCAGCAAGATCACATATTGCCCTCCTATATATTTAAACTGCAAAACAGCCCGTGTTTTAAAAGTTGCTTAATTTGCTAGCGAGTTTTGAAGGTAGATAACTGGCCTGCGTATTATTACCGCAACGTGCTAGCTAGCTAGCAATACTGGCCTAGCAATAGATAGAGACCAGCAAAAGCATGAAACGCTGGATTTGGAGCGTCTACTCTCACGACACCTTAAGGTTATAGTAGCAAACTAGCTTCAGTTTGCACAACTTCATCCACGAACTGCTGTTGGAGCACCCCCTCCTTTAATTCCCCCCAGGGGATCAATAAAGTATCTATCTGTCTGTCTGTCTACAGTGGTTAGACAATGAAACTGAAACACCTGTCATTTTAGTTTCATTGTCTGTCTATCTATCTATCTATCTATCTGTCTGTCTGCTGTCTGTCTGTCTATCTATCTATCTATCTTTTTAACCTTGTGCAATTTCTCATGGCACACTTCTGCAACTAGGCTTGTGGTACTTTAACTTTTAGATACTGTTCCTAGAGAACAGAATAATTATTATTGTTATTATTATTGTTATTATTATTATTATTATTATTATTATTGTATATAGCATATATAACAATAATTATACCTTATTGCACTGTTGACATTTCACATTCGCCCTCCAAGGTGTATATCTGCTGTCTTAAACTGTCCCCTATATTCTGTTCCACATCACTAGTAGATGGAGTGTCAATCATGTATAACATAGTAATGACCGTTTTTTTAAATTTATTTATTCAACCCTTCTCTGGATTTACTCTGTGCTGGAGCTGCTATATCACCCGAATTTCCCCCCATGGGGATCAATAAAGGAATCTTAATCTTAGAGCATCTTGCAGTCTCTATCGTCAACAAGTGTCTGGTTTTTCCAAGATGACCAGAGAACATCAGTGCAGCCGCCATGGCGGAAATGAACTACAGCCTGATGCGACCAATAACTGCAAATTACTAATGTTCCACACAATGAGAATCTTTATGCACTAGATGGCAAAGAAATTGAACTAAAAAAGTAAAAGAGATTGAACCAAACTAGATTGAACCAAAAAGATTACCCAAATTGGAACAAAATGAAGGCCTGCTTTCTGAGCATCCCTGAAAATGATACTGCAAACAATCATTTGATTAGAGAATTAGAGAATAGCAGACAACAGTCACCCTCAAGCATACATTTTTTTCCTCAACACTTTATTGAGACATTATCATTATTGTGTTACAGATGGTAAATGATTGCTTTGAAAAAAAAAAACAGCTTAGCTACATGTTTTAAAAAATAATCATATAAATAAATATTTAGGTCTTGGGTGTTAAAAATAGCATTCGACAGATCTGTAGTAATAACAGTAATAAAATATTACATCTCGGTTGTTTCAAGAAAAAAAGAAAGCAAACAGATTGTGCTATATTTGCTAGACTACTGAGGTTGTAGCTGAGTACAACATAATGCATAAAAACAATATTAAACATGCAAGTGAATGTTCTTGTCTTTGTGTAACCTTAAAATTGCATTACTATGTAGAAATGCCCTCGTATCCATTTTGGAGTTGTGTGAACTGTACTAACCAAGAAAACAATGAGAAACTTAATAAACCTCCTCCCGGTGTGCATGCTGCATGCAGTCTGTAAAACCAACCAAACCAGTGAATCTGTAATGACGTAAACTGAGTATAGAACACAACCAGTCACAGAAGTCTGCTGTACTAACATGCCAAGGCTAAAGGTGAGATGTATAGATCAGCAATCAGCAACCAGAATAAACTGAGCAAAAACTGGCATCCAAGTCTGCAGCTCGAGAGCTGTTGTAACAGAAGTATACCGTACTTTTCGTACAGTTCCAGCCATGCAGGCTGATATCAGCTAGAAAATCAAATACAAAAGAAATACTTTATATTATATACAACTAGAGGAAAACACAGAATGAAATGGCCACTCTAAACATTGCGTGACCTTACACACTCTTTTGTACATAAAATCAGACATCGTATTTTATAAAGAATATCACTGGCACTAAAATATTACTCCGTAAATATCATTGCTGAATACATAAAGAGTTGATGCTGAATACACGAATAACCTGACTTTACCTGTTTTCAATACTGTTCTTTCTAGCTTGGGTGAAATCCAATTAAAATTGAAGTATAGCGAAAGCCAGTACAGACATTAACCAGACTTGATTTTACTGTTTTAGAAGTTCAACATGGCAATGACTTCTTATCTACATATCCTACTTATAAAATAAAAAACAAACAAACATGACAACATATTAGACTAGAAACTACCACTTTTCAGTATGCTTCGATAAGAAATATACTAATTAGTAATCTATTGTACACATTATCATTATAAGAGTACGCTGTACAAGGAAAAGGATACCATTGAAACAGTACAGGTCATGTCATTAGGGAAATGTTCTGTGTACAAGATAAATAGATAAATTGCCCAGTACGATCATTGCAAATGCTGTCTGAGACAAAGCAAATTCTGTATGATGTACCTTATTATGATAAACGCTTCATAATATAAGCTTCAGTGGAGTTCGATGGTTTCGACTGTAGGTTTGTTAAATAGTCAATGTAAAGATGTTGATGATTTCCTTTATATATGTTTATATTGTTATATACAATGTTTAAGCCAAGACATTAATTGGTTGCAAATGATAATGAACAATTCTTGGTAGGAATATATCTGAATGGTAGGTAGGAATATAAGTTAGGTCACAAGTAGGCATTTGCAAAACTTTATAATGTTATTAAGTTGTAGTTTCATTTATATTATAGTTATGTTTAAATTATAGTTCTAAAGTTACTTAATTTGCCATTGATAATCAGGCCTCGTGATCCATGGCTTTTGCAAATCAATCATCCCTAAAAGGATGCTTAATGAGGCTGAAGCCACTGGATTTAATCTTAAAATTCATTATGAAGCCAGTTTGATGTCCTGAAATAACAGGTCACAAATTGAATTAGAAAATTAATAATAAAAAATAAATAAAGTAAAATAAATCATAAACATTTTTTATGGCAGTTTAGGATTATTTTGCATTTGTGGTGCAAACAGTGTCTATTGATGTTAACAGAACATTTAGAAAATGTAGAAGATACAAGTAAATATAGGAGTACTAAAGATAACTAAATGTTACTAAATGTCGATGATGGCTGACAACAGCAGTCAATACAGTATGACATCAGGAATGCTTCTGTGCATTAGGCTATCCACATAAACAGGAGTGTTAATAAAACACATCATCAGCTGTAAGCTTCTACACATGAAACCAGGACGTGTTGCTGGTGAAAACTAAAGCATTTTGATAAACTAATGTGTTGTCATGGATTGAGCAATACTAAGTGTATGGCTTACATGTGCTTTTTGATTTGCTAACAATCTTTCCAGGCAAATACGAGTCTCTACATGGAACTTATATAAAGCAAATTTTGAAAAACACCTACGAAGGAGAGGTCAATAGAACTGATCAACTTTGTCACCATTTTGCTTTAAAGAGCAGTTTCTTGAATTAAAATAAAGGTGTTTCATAGACAGATCAGATATTATTCAAAAAGCAATCAATAACATTTAGCTGCCTAGTATATGAACATGCTGTATTTAGAAAAGCTTTTTCTTATTCAACTTTGGATGTTTTAATATAAATTTGATCTGTCATGTTCATTGAAAGAATATCAATCTCCAAACCTTTCTAATGGCAAGAATATTACAATGAGGTTAAAGCACCTTCTATAAATTTGAATAGCAAATTATAAGCATATCTTAAACAGCTGCAAGTCTTTTTGTCATGTTGTGATATCTGAATATCTGTCTGCTTCACTATGGAGCAGTTTGTAAATATAAAAACAATTTTTAACATGTGATATGAATTGAGCTGTCTCTCTGTGAATGAAGGCACATACAGGCATGGCTCTGTACACTTCCTGTCACTCTCAGGCTGATAAAAGGCAGTGAAAGAAGAAAATCAGGAATCATTAAAGGATTTTTTGCTCATTAGTCTGGAAACACATGACCACCGAGATGACATGTTCAGTGAGCTGCGCTGATTCAAATCACAGTTACTGGTGTCAAATAATAAAAAAGGAACAAAAAGAAACAATAAAAAAACACTCACTTTCACATAGTGAACATAGTGAAAAGAAAGAAATGTGTATAAAATTTGGAGCAATGATGCACTGTGTTTGTTATGGCAGTTTCTCTGGCAAAGCCCTCAGCAGAAAAATGTCAAGATGAAAATTGCTCACATAGTCCTATCAAAGAGAAGGGCATTCACCTACGCCACCCTGTGGAGCCTCCCAGGAACGCTACGTGTGCTTTAACTCTCATGAACATCCATGAAACAGCCACGGCAGGTCTGAACTCAAAGATCTCCTCTTCAAGTTTCTTCCTATAGCTTAGAATAAAACCTCACCATGAAGCGGCGGGTCTCAATGTGTTGTTACTTCTTAGCCAGCTGGAAAGGATTCTGACCCTTTCAATAGAATAAATACAAGTCAAAGGAAGAGCTGATGTTCCAGATATTAGTAGATATTATTCTTGTCCAAGTACACCAAGCATAAGAGAGCAAAATCACACTTTGCACTCAGTGGGAACAAGTTAGAACAACACAATCACAAGAAATGAAAGGACACATGCCATCATTTTTCTACTTGCTGGTAAAATCAATTTGCACATTTAGTCAAAGCAAGACAGTAAAAATGAAATCTGAGCAAGACTTTTGTTTTCAGAAAATAAGACCGGCTTAAAGCGATAAGGTTAAACTGATTTATTTGCATTTGATGTTCATCTAGAGAGTTCTTTGACAATATCCTTGATAATTCTTTCACTCCTGTGGTAGGAGCAAGGCAGCATAATCTGAGGTATTACAGCCTGATGACTGGTTTACTGAAGCTGATTGTTATTAAAGCTTTAGTTAATCTCAATAGCATGCTTTTCATGGTAAGCAGCAGCAATCAAACTCAAACACAATAATCAAATTACTCACTACTTCAACACACAATGACAACAAAACAAAACAAATGAACAAACATTAGCTTGGGCCTTTCCTCATATGACTGGATGCTGGTTAAAGTGTATCGGTTGTACAATGTCTTGGCTTTGCTTTTGTCCTGATTTCAGTTTGTCAGACAAGGTACAATAAGGCAGAGAAGCATAATAGCAAATGCAGCAGCTTGCTTGTCAATGAGCAGCAATATACATATGGTATAAATATTTATAAAAAGTCTTCATGGGTATTAGTCAGGTGAATAACACACGGCAAGGGCTTACAAAAAAAGAAATAGTTGCTTAAAATACGATCTGAACTGTATGTGCTATGTATGGCAAAAATATTTATAAGGCACCCTGCATAGAGAGATCATCTTTTAAAGCTACCCAAGAATTGCTCTGTTAATTTGTCAACTTTAGACTTTTTTTTTGGATTTTGGATTTTTTTTCCAGAACACCTTTTAGAAAATATTAAAACATTTACTGACCATTTATGCATAAAAAAATACTAATTGACTTGTTTAAAAACATGTCAGTGCCACATCAAAATTTGGTTAAATGTCCTAAGCACGTTGTTTAAATGATCCCTTCTAGTAAACATTACAGATTACAGCGGTGGTCAGTGCTATACAACATTTAGTGTCCATTTTAATCGCAAAAATGAGGGATTTCCTCACAAAAGGTCATTTCAAAGAAATCCAGCTCCACTGATTAGTGCAGCATGGTCTGTTACAGCTCATCAAAACACCATTATACAATAAGTTAATAGGCACATATCTGTTAACATAATGCACAAATATCATGCATATGCTGCCTCAGTATATTTCATCCTTAATCAAAACATTTTGCATAATGCATAGGTACAGTATAAAATCCGTTACATAAAAAATATTGCCAATAATAAAAAATAAACAATAATAAAAATAAATCTGTACAAAAGTCCTGCCAGTATTTTTAGTTTTTTTTTTTTTTTTTTAGATTTTTCCCAACATATAACAAAGCAAACAGTATAAAAATAAATATTCTATGTACAATCAAACACAACAATCCAGAATTAATGTCACTGCAAAACAAGAAACACAAAAAGCACCTGTTATTTCATGCATGGAGCACACAGAGGTACTTATTTCATGAATATATCATTAGTGTAGTACAATTTACTCTAAAAATAAGTAATGTTAAACAGTCTAGATATAAATGTGTTATATGTATGGATTATCAATCAAGATACAATAATCAAGTTACCAAAACATTCTGATTTTAATAGTATGCATCTGTATTAAGTATTTTGATTTATTATAGGACAGATTCTCAAATGTTTTTCAGTCAGGGATCCCTTTAACTAAAAAATCCACAGACTCCTTCATATTGATTTATATTCTGAACATATTCCACTGTTCAAGTGTTATTCTTTCAAATGTGTACAATAATACTCCAACACGACATTATTAGGAGTCCTTTTTGTATTATAATAAAATGTCAAATTGGAGTTAAAATAGTCTGTCCAGCTCCAATCAAGCAATCTTTGTCTCCAAAATATAACTGGAGTATTGTTGTACACATTTGCAGTAATGTGTCTAATACTTGATTATTTGTAATAACGTAATAACTTGAAGTTATTAATTTAATCCAATCTATTTGAGTAAGCAGTCAAACTATAAGAACTCCCCTTCCCCAGGTGTTCCAGCACCCCACTGTGAAAACTATTGCATTACAGCACTTGATGTATTAGTAGGGAGCTAAGAAGAAAATGATGCACAGTGCTAATTCCTGGTGCAAGACAAATCCACTGCAAAACAAGAGATTAGATCTAAAACTACTTACTTTATTCCAACATCCTGGAACTGGTAGACCATCATCACCCTGAGAAACACAGAGGCAAAAAAAACCAATCAAAATCTAAGAACATAAAATCTGAAGAAACATTTCCTATTTTATTAGGTCCAGCTATGTTGCAGCTACACCCGATTGTCATTTTATCAGCTTCACTTTCCACATAGGACAATACTCCACTGATGGAGTGTTATTAGTGCTATTATGATTATTATTATTATTTTCCCCCTAAATTTCTCCCACATTTCGTCTTTCCATTTCTCACCCACTAGCTAAGTCCCCCTTGTTATGTGACAAATACTAACCAGGGAGGGTGTAGCAAGCAGAAGACTCCAACCATAAACTCTACGGAATGTGCTATCTGCCATATTCTGCATACCTGAACTCACCAACACCTTGGCTAGTATTGCAATGACTGAAGGGAGAGAGAGAATGCCATCCCTCCCACCCATAGAGCATGGCCAGATTTGCTTTCTTGACTCCCAGCCACGGATGACTTTGGCAAATCATTAGAATACAAACTCATTTGGAATGATGTATCTATGTGGTAAATGGATCTGATAAGATATTGGGACAATGAGTGTAGTTACAAGGTACACTGCTCAAAAAAATAAAGGGAACACTTAAACAACACAATGTAACTCCTAGTCAACCACACTTCTGTGAAATCAACCTGTCCAGTTAGGTAGCAACTGTGAATCAATTTCACCTGCTGTTGTGCAAATGGAACAGACAACGGGTAGAAATGAGCAGAAATTAGCAAGACAACCCCTATAAAGGAGTTATAGATCTTTTCTCTGTTCTCATCCTTTCTGGCTGATATTTTGGTCACTTTTGCATTTTCAGTTCTCCCACCATAGAGGTAGCATGAGGCGGTGTCTACAACCCACAGAAGTTGCTCAGGTAGTGCAGCTCTTCCAGGATGGCACATCAATGCAAGCTGTGGCAAGAAGGTTTGCTGTGTCTGTCAGCACAGTGTCCAGAGCATGGAGC
>JAOVYV010000040.1:13533038-13550952 GCA_025674545.1 Hassar affinis | reverse complement strand
TGCAATGTGCAATTAATGAAGATTGGTCACCAGGCTGGTCCAATTTAGCCATGAAACCTCCCACACTAAAATGACAGTTGTTTCAGTTTCATTGTCTAACCCCTGTATGTTCACATGTCAATGTAGACTCCAGTGTTAAGGTTAATAAGTTTTGTAGGTTGCATCAAGGAGATAACAGATTTTAATGACATCTGTTAAATTTCTGGGCGTCATATTTCTGTGTCATTCATTTTCTTTGCACTTTTAGGGTTAAACTGTTTAGAATGTGTGTGAAATGTTTCTACACTGACTGACTTGCAGTAAGTCCGGCAATGTGATGCCTAACATGGCAGTGCAATAACACAATTCTCCATCAAATGTTATCTTGCAAAGTCCTTGTAAGGAAGATATATAACCATTGGCCCATCCTCACCATTGGCCCCACTGGCCCTGTAGGTCCTGGAGGTCCTGGTTGGCCATATACCTAAGAAACATTGAGAACAAATAGTAATATTACCCTACATGGTTCAATTAAGACCCACCAGAAGAGAGTTCTAAGAGGAAGTGAATGGTAAACTCAGTTCTTTGGTATGTGTTGTTGCTGCCAAATTGTCCTGTCTGTTAGTCACAGTCTCCAGCCCTAAGGGTTGATGATGCCTCAAAACAAACAGAAACATTTACCTGGTCTCCATTTTCTCCCTTCTCTCCAGCTTCACCTTTCTGACCCTGAGGAACGAGGTAAAATGTTTTTCAACTTCATTAATTTATATCTTCATTACATAATTGAAGACCTTCAGAACCATTGCACTCTGATGTCATCTGATGCCTATACATCAATAACATCAACCCAATGGGGGCACCACTGCGTACCATTGAGCCTGGCAATCCAATGGGGCCAGGAGACCCTGCAGCCCCCTTTTCACCAGTAGGGCCATCTAAACCCTACAGAATAGGAAGGAATGAGGAAATAAAGGTTAAGTACTGCCAGGATGGAAAATTGTGATGGATCAATAGATCAATAGATACTGTTCAATTATTGACTGGATGCAATTTAAAATATGAACATTCAAGTTCATGGAAATTCAAATGCACAACTTGATCTTGAATTTTTGAGTGATTAATGATGGACGCAATGCTGCCCACACACTTAAACACTGATTACTGTGATGACGCACGGTATCCAACTATTCAAGTTCCTACTTATGCACAGTTTAACTGCCACAATGGCCTTACAGATGTTACAGGGCTAAGATCATCTTCACAGATTCAATGAAAAATGTACTTTCTGACAGCGATAGCTTGAAAGTTTGAATTTGGACAATCAAGATCCTTTGACACTCACAGGTGATCCAGAGGGACCCATGTCTCCTTTATCCCCTTTAGGTCCAGGTAAGCCCATAATTCCTCCCTCTCCTCGTGGGCCTTCAGGTCCAGGTGGGCCCATGGATCCAGGCTCTCCCACTTTTCCCCGAGGACCCTGAGACATGGAATCGTTCAATATCAGTAATCTACTTTGATAAATTACCTTGACCAGCAAACCAACAATTGCTGCCTATTTCTTTTTTTTAATGCAAATGGGGCAGAATATTTTTTTTACCTTTTCCCCATCAAGACCAGGAGGCCCAGGCAGTCCAACTTCACCCTGAATACAAAAGTAGGTGCAAGGAAATGTAAATAGCTTGTTTAATAAACACACACATATATTTGAATTGTCAGTAAAACGCATGACAACTGCAATAATGAAAATGATTAAAGTATATAAATTTGAAAGCTCTACTACCTTGGAACCAGGTAACCCAGGAGGCCCTGGTAGACCAGGTGGGCCCTGTAGTCACACATGAATAATTATTTCAATACACTATTTTATATATAGATATATAACATACACAGGCATCCTCTTTTACACAGTGAACACTCACCATTAGATGCACATTACGGATATCCTGAAAAACAAACAGTTTATTTAAATACACTGTATGTCTAAAAATGTTCTTTAACAGATTAATCATTTTGTAGATATGATCAGACAGATAACATACATTCTCATTGTTGTTGATTAACATTTTTCCTGGTTCTCCTGTTGCACCTGGAGGACCCTGATAAGCAAAAAGAACAAATATACAGCAAAACTGTACATACTAAATTCAATTAATGAGAATCTATAAATCTATTTTGTTTTAACTCACTCTTGGTCCAGGCTGGCCTTCAGGTCCTGTTTCACCCTACAGACAGACAAAATGGTTACTATATAATATCAGTGTCACAATGTACTGTTTTTATTAGTAATAGTCATTACTAACCTTAATGCCGTGATCACCTTTTTGACCCTGTAATATAATACATCACACTAGTTAACACTTAACAACGGTGATTAGTCACTGACAAGTTGAAGAGCAATCCTTAAAATGCAGTACCTTGGATCCAGGCAGTCCTGGCAGTCCTGGTTCTCCTTTAATGCCAACTCCTGAAGAGCTCAGCTCCCCCTTTTCACCCTGCCAAGAGATAAAAGCACAAGAGCTGATTAGCTCAGTTTCAGTTACAGTCATACCAATTATCAATATTACATATAGCATGTGGTAGTCACTGACACCAAAGCCATGAGATATCATAATGCTATTCGTTAAGTATTATTATATTACATTCACTAATTTGCAAATACACTGCAAATGTTATCACTATTCCTTTCAGGCTTTACTGTCAGTGCAGTGCATTAAATAAACTTAGTAATGAAGCTCAATGGCCAAGCATATGCACAGATACACTTTCATTAATTTTCAGTAAACTTTAGGAATGTTGCACTGGACCTAGAGCCTATTCCAGAAACCCTGGGAACAAGCTGGAAATAGACTCTAAACACTGTTAAATATAAAACTTCAAAATGAGCTCTTAAATTAAATTACAGAACTAAACACAAACATTCTAATGAATGTGCAATGTCACAGTGCAAATTCAGGTCAGTGTTTCACACACAGCATGTTCTCAGTGCCAGACATAAAAATGTCCATGACCATAATGAACATCATATGAAATCATTTCTCTCACTCACAGTAAATTCTCAATTTTCAAACAAAGAACCAAGGACCCTGAGTAGCATGGGGTGCACACAACATGACAAGAACCTCATGCTCTTTTCATGCCTGTTATAGGCTTACCTTATAGCCTCGCTTCCCAGGAATACCAGGAATACCTGCCTGACCCTTTATACAGTGATAGAAAACACACCATTTGTCTTGAATATCACCAAGACATTAAGACTAATGATTTATTATCATTGTTTATATTTTTCAGACCTATACCTTTAGTCCAGGAATCCCTGGAAAGCCAATTTCTCCCTGAATTGAAGGCCAGCACAGTCAAAGCCAGAAAAAAGGTGACAGCAATAGTAAGAAAAGAGAAAAAGATCCTAACATCTAAAACAAACTCATGCCAGAGTTGACAGCATGCCATATTTCATAAACAAACATTATTAAAATGTTTGGTTATTATTAAAAGCCAAGATTAGAAACATTTTTCATACATAGTCTCAATACAGATTTGCATAAACTAATTCAAACAGCACAGATACAAACTCCTGGTGTCTCTTAGACATCATTAGACACAGCTGAGGCTGTATACAAGGACTTCCAGTTAGTCACTGCCACACTTCCACATGCCTCCTCATTCCTCAAACCACAAAACCAAAAAATGGCTTTAATCACAATTATTGGTCAACATACTGTGGTGTCAATATTTAGAACATCTGGTCAGGCTTTATGCATTTCAGGTATCCAAAACTGATCACTGGCAGAGCCACAATGAGCTGCCCTTCATTGCTTTGTTATTCATAGTAAAGAACATGGCAGGTATTTATTTCATGTCTGACTCAACCTAGCGAGCAAAAAATAAGGGAGTGATGTACAGACACAGCTGAGGCTGTATACAAGGACTTCCAGTTAGTCACTGCCACGCTTCCACATGCCTCCTCATTCCTCAAACCACAAAACCAAAAACTGGCTTTAATATACAGCCCCCTACAAAGGTTTTGGAATGGCAAGGCAAGACATCTGGGTTTGAGATGAGATAATCAATCAGAACTTCATCTAGATGTGTTACACAACTTGTCACCTTTGGTGACAGACCACCTAGTTTTTAGGTGAGCAAAAGTATAGTAACCGACAGTCTTAAAGTACATTAAACAACACTTGTTGTTAATGTAATTAACAATATTTGGCTGCATATCCCTTGCTTTCAATAGCTTCCTGAAGGCAGTGACCTACTGACATCATCAAACGTTTGCAATCTGCTTATGTGATGCTTTTCTTAGCTTGTACTGAAGCTCAGTTTTGGGCAATTTTTCTCAAATTTTTCTCCACCAATTTTTATCATGGATAAAACCTTTCACTTTATTAGCCTGATGAAGTCATTTTGTTTTGATGGCAGTGTGTGTCATTGTTTTGCTGCATGATAAAGTTCCTTCCAATTATTTTGGATGCACTTGTCTGTAAACTGATAAACAGAATGTTTCTGTAGACTTCTGAAATCATTCTGCTGTTACCATCATGAGTTACATATTAGCAAATATTAGTGAAACCATTCCAGAGGCAGATATACAAGCCCAAACCATGACACTACCTCCATTGTGCTTGGCCTATAAGCTTGTATGATTTGGGTCATGAGCAGATCCTTTCTTTCTCTACACTTTGGCCTTTCTTTATTCCAGAAATACAGGCTCAGCTCTGTATTGCTTTGCGAATTCCAATCTTGCCTTCTGATTTTATTGGGAGGGGTTTAAATCTTTGTAGTGTGCCCTCTATATTTCTGGTCTCAAAGTCTTCTTTAAACAGTGGATTATGATACCTTCACCCCTGCCCTTTTTTGGGGGAAGGAGGGGGGGTGGGTTCTTGATCATCAACTGCTGTTGTTTTCTTTCACTAACCTGTTCAGTGTATATCAGTGGTTTTTATTTTTTAGGACATTCCTAATTGTTGTATAGCCTATACCCACTGTTGGGCAATGAGTCTGATTGATTTTCCCTATTTTCTTCAAAATGGCTGAACAATGCAAAATAACTGGTCTTGCTCTTCCAATACTTTCCAAGGAAACTGTATATAAATCACATTCATGAGCCGATACAGTCTCTTGTGAAAAAGCTTGTTGGAGTACATTTGGGTTGTAGCTAAATTATTGGCAGTTGTGCCACCACTCAGATCCTGTTGAACATTTCCACTATGGAAATCTTCCTCAGACAGCATGCTGTGTGAGTACAGCAAGTTAGGCTTTACAGCTTGGCTCTTGGACAGCATTTCCATATATTGGAAATGTGTTTGAATACCCATGACAAGTGAACAGCACTAGTAATCTTAGAGCAGAACTAGCTAACATACTAGATGACTAAAGTCACATTCAATACACACTACCTTCATTCCTTGTTTTCCAGGCATTCCAGGCATCCCTCGCTCACCCTGGAAAAATGTCATCAGTTTTCCATCTTTTCAAAGGCTCATAACGCATTCGAAAATACCAAACGACTACAACACATCTTTAAATGGCATGCTAGGAACATTATAAAAGCGCAACCAAAATGCCAGTTCTGTTATTGGGTTGTGCATATCCAGTAAAATGCTCTAGGAATTCAAAAGCTTCTACAGAAAGCTTATGTGTCAGCTGCAGAAAGGCAGACCCCAGGCACCGTGTGCAGACAGTGGTTCTGAGTGGATGGTAAAATCATCCCCTCTTTGACCACACACACACTGCAATCCTGGATTATGTGAGACCCAAACAGGTGCAGTGGTCAGTGATCAGTGATCTTGGAAGGGACGTGCATTGTCAAGTGATATGTGGTATGAGAGAGCGCTAATTATCCCAGGAACTCAAGAGGTGCTTTGGACTGGAGACATGAGCATAACATGCTCAGCTGCCTGTCATGTCTACCAACCAGTCCTGAACCTGCCAGGAAGAAGACACAGCTGAGCATAAAGCATAAAGTGTATGTTTTGGGTGGAGATTAATGTTATTATATAATTTCTCAGTGAGGTAGGGAAATACAAAGATGCTGTAATGCTTGCTGCCTTCAATATTTTAAGTAAGAGAGGCAGTCTAGCAACACTAGTCTCTTTGATCCTTTTTTTTATGCTCAACTCACACCATTCTTGACATCATCTCCATTCCTCATCATCATTATTTCTCCATTCACTGTGTGCTATTTTGGATCAGTTCAGTATGTACTGTGTGGACAGAAGCCGTCCACAGATGATTTATCATACTGTCATTCTCTGCAGTGAAGCACAGTCTTTGAAATACAGTGGAATTGTGGCATATGAATGCATCACCAGTTTACCCTTACAGAAGACGGCTGTTCTCCACATTCAGTGCACACACTAAATGCCAAAATCAATTGCTATTTGTACACCACCTTAAATGCTTCTTTGTTTTGTGTCAAGTGTTATGTATATATACTCTGTTATACATAAAACAGAGACTTTCCTTTTCAGAAAATATTAAGCCACCTGTGCAAGATCAAACCATTAATGCTCCAAATAACCTTGAAGGAACTCTTTTCTATGAGTGAGGAGAAGATTTTTTAAATCAGAATTCTACACTATGTGGTATCTGAAAATTCATAAACCACCGCAAACGGGTTGAGAAATGTTGATTGAATATGCTGAACAAAATCCGCAAAAACAGTAAATGAGAAAATGTATAGCGCATAAGAATGAGCATGTACAGCACTTCATTCATTCATTTTCTTGACTGCTTATTCCTTTTCAGGGTCACGGGAGAGCCGGTGCCTAGTCGGCGGCATAGGGCTCAAGGCAGGATCAACCCAAGACAGGGTGCCAATCCTTCGTAGGGCACACACACACACTCACTCACACACTAGGGCCAATTTAGAGACACCAATCAACCTAATGTGCAAGTCTTTGGACTGTGGGAGAAAACTGGAGTACCCGGAGTAAACCCACATGAACACGGGGAGGACATGAAGACTCCACACAGAAAGGACCCAGACCGCCCCACCTGGGGATCGAACCCAGGACCTTCTTGCTGTGAGGCGACAGTGCTACCCACCAAGCCACCGTGTCGCCCCCATGTACAGCACTTGTTGTAAATAATAAATATGTATATGCCATTTTACTCTCATTGGTTTTTCACTTATCAGATGCCGGTAGACAAGTACACAAAAAGAGATGATAAAAATAGGAAAATATGAGAATGCAACATTCTGTATTCTTTAGCTGAAATGGAAGGATCTAATGGAAACAATTGGTTTTGCAATCGGAGTATATATTCTTGTAGAGCTCGGAATGGGATAATGAAGAGAAGGAAACTCTTTTTCTCTCTCAGTTGCTGCTCGTGGCAATTCCTTGTCATCTCATACTCCCTTCCATTTTTGAGTGATATCACTGCATGATATCACTGAAGTCTCAAACTTTCCTTACTCAAGGCCACCTGCTGGAAAACCCTCAAACGGTTTTCCTGCATGTGTGGGAGATGAATTGTGAAGTCGATCTGCTCTTTTTCATCTCGTTAAATAGAGAGCAAAAGGACACAGACTGTACTGCTCTCAGCTGTCAAGGTGACTGACTTTAATTCAGTGGTTGTTGTGATCACCTCTCTATCTCCTGCAGATAGTCTCGCCTGCAGAACAACTGAAGTGGTGGCACAGTGTAATTTATGCTGTAGTAACTGGATTGCATTTCCTTCACGCGAGTCTGACACATGACAGTAACCAGTGCAGGTTACAGTCATGGCAACATGTCTAGCAAGCTATAATGGGACTGTGTATTTTTGTGGTGAGAATATGAGTGAAGACAGAAGGGACTCTATGGACTAAAGAGCAGACCACTGGGGATCAGATGTGTCTTCAGGAGCTTCTCTTCTGTGAAAAGGCTTTTGTTCTGTCCCTTTTGGCAAAGCTTCTCTGTGACATAAATGAGTAAATGTGGTGGCCTCTTGGAAGCAACATGTAAAGTTCATGTCAAGATCATCACTCTCGCATACGCCATGTTGACACTATTTTGCAAGATGCCTGAGTGCTCCTTTTGGGACCAGTGATTATGGTTCAATTTTAGATTTGTAATAATAATGAAGATAATTATCTCAGCTTTATCGATATTCATGCTATTAGAATTATGGCTCAAACCATGCAATACTGAGATCAACACAAAGCTGAATTCACTCAGAGAGGATACCTTCTCTCCTTTCTCTCCTGCAAGACCCATCTTTCCCTCCTCTCCCTACATATCACACAGATGGAAACATCTTTAGCAGAATAGTGGACACACACATGCTGAAATGTAGCTTAGAACAAACAATGATTTTTGATCTTATCATCCTAACATCTCATGGTATACACTAGAGAAGAAGTCATGTACTATAAATCAGAAAAAAAAATCTAAAAAGAGACCAGTGCTTAATCTAACCATTAGAACTCCAAATGGTGGTCCTGGAAGCCTGAGACAGAACAGAAAGCATTGTGCATTTGCCTTTGTGTGTGGGCATGTCTGTGAGTGTAAAGAGATGGGACCTGAAGGGAAATGAAAAGTCCAGTAAACCAACTAAAATGTGGCACTGATATTTGGTATTTGGTCTCAGACTGTCCCCCACATGCTGATAAAAGCCCAAGGTTTATTAAAGATATCACACCCTGTCTCTGACTCTGCTGCTGGCAGCCCACACTGAATTCTGTTGCAGGTCCTGTAGCACTGTTGGCTCCAGAAGACAATACTCAGCACAGCCAGTTAGACAGACAGGATACTCTCTGGCCTCTACTAGCTATTTGTATATCAGCAGGTGTAAATAGACTGAAAATACTTTCCTCAAGAAAGCGCCAACTGACATGCTGTAATCACCACTCCAGATGTATTAACCTACCTACTATGTCGCTATGTCACGATAAGTAAGCCGATTACTATCCCACACATGGTGCACTGCTTGTGCTTACTTATCTTCACTGTACACTGTTTTCACTTGCAATGAAGAGCAAACAGTTGTTTTTTATTTACATTCAGTTGGGATTTACCCAAGTACAAATACATTATTCAGAATGAACAGATAATGTTTTCCATTCATATACAAATACAGACACCAATAGAAGGCGCACTATTGTGTTTTTTAGAAAAAAGTTCACTGGACATCTGGTTAAGACTAAACAGAAGGAAACAAAGAAAGTCACATATGGGAGGTTTTTTTTATTTTCCTGTGGGTGCAAGCGAATGGACAGATATAAAGCTAATAAAGATCACATTCATTAACATGATTTTACAGCATCCTTAGTAACTCCCTGGTGAGGGCCAGTGTGGGCTAAACTAGGCTACTAATTTGTTAAAATTTCAGGGGAAAGAACCAACTAATTCACTAACCAAGTAAGTTTTTACAAAATATTGTGGGCAAGTACAAACCAAAATAACAGCTGGGTGAATGGGATTAAAAAACAGAGCTCATTTGATAAGGCTGAGACTGAGTAACTGTCAGAGCCAGAACTCACAAATTTAATAAGAGGGGAAAAAACCCTTCTGGGTTTGGCCACAGTCACTTAAAGTTATCCAGCTACAGATGCCGATTTGGCCATTTGGAGCACTAACCAGATACAGATTTAGATGGTTGCACTGCATTAAACCCCTAAAATTCAGCACAACTGTCCTGATTATGTACAGGATGTTGCCAAATACAGAAACACACAGATGTCTTACCTTCTGTCCTTGATCCCCTTTGGATCCCTAAGGTAGCAAAGAAGAAACAGCAGAAATACATTAGCCATGAATTATGACATACATTGCTATACGTTGTCATGTTTTTATTGTTGTTAAGCTGTTTGGTTTCTTTAAAAGGCATCAGGTATTTTGTGTCAGGTAATTTCTCCTTCATAATGATGGATTTAAAGAAGTGCACGTCAGCTGAGACAATGACCAAACTGTGCTAACATACACCATACATTACATTCTTATTCTTATTACTTTACATTAATGTCTTACATTAGCTACCTGGCGGCATGGTCTATGTTCAAACTGATGACTCTCTGAAAATGCACTGGTGGTTACATTTAACCTGGGTTGAAAAACATTTCTTAACAATGTGTTTTCCCAAAATCTGCTCTGCCCCATATGAGATGATTACTCATGATCTGGCATCATAATCAAGATCTTATTTGGATGGGTGCATGGGAAAATATCCATGTCTGTGGAAGAAATCTAAAGTTTACAAGGCCCGATATTGAGGACATGGAGTAGCAGGTTATTTCAAAATTCAAGCTGAGTTCAAAATAGGGGCTGCACAGTAGGAAACACATGGGCTATTCCATGGTAAAGTTAATTTATATTCAAATAATAAAACTATTGGCAGTTTGTGCTAGGGTGAGCAGTCCTCATAAAAAGTGTCAATCATACACCGGTCAAATCTGACTCAGGGAAGCGGTGAGCACATGTACGAGACAAGAGAATGAAGCACAGGGAAAACATATGAGGTAGAAAGGATATGTGAATAAGGTTGTTATGGATAAGTCACATAAAAGTACTGTATGACTAAATTGAGGAGAAATGGACTAGGCATACTGGAGTGTGGGAAAGTCCTTTAGGCTTTGGAAATAAAGTGAAATCAATATGATGTAGTAGGTAGATAGAGGCTGGTTCACTGTGAATATCCCCTCTCTCTCTCGGTGTATATTTGTGTATATGTGTTTTCTTAGGGTACTTTCACACAGGTTAGTCCATTAACGGAGTCCCAATCAGAGTGAAATTGATATTTTTGGCATGTTTGCTATCTGGTTTGGTTTCACACTCCACAAAACTAAAACAAACCAAAAATCAAAAGAAACGTTGGCTAACGGCCATATAGTGCTCAAAAGGTACTCATCACATGCATTCAATCACCAGAAATCTGCCAATGGAACAAAGTAAATAAACTTTGTACAAGCATAAACTTTGTACAAATCATAGAAATCACCAGACAATGGAAAACGATGCTTGCACTACATTAAAGATTTTATAAGTGTATAAATAACTAGCTTTAAATGATCTGTGTATTGTATCCAGCTTGTATTTTCTTTTCTTTTTATTTTCTTTCAGTTTCAGCATTCCACATATCCAGAAAACATGGCATTTCTAAAGCACTTCAGCTCCACCCTTTGGCTCAGTTTCCTCATGCCTGTGTGTAGCTCACCTCCACAAAAAAATCATTCTCCACATAACCCATAAATAATGTTGATGTTTTGTTAGCTTCCTGCACTTGGGTCTCTTCAGAGTCAAATCTCTTTCTTTGCAACCGAGCTGCACTACTGTACACTTAGAAGCGGAATGAGACTACCTCACTCATATGAGTTCAGACTGGTTGTTTTGGCCCATCCTGAAGTACGATTGCTGGGTTCCCACCTGCTCAAACAAACCGCACAGCTGGAAAATGTACCAGGGCTCCATTCATATGGACTAAACACTGCATATGTAAAAGCACCCTTAGAAAGACTTTTAGAATGACTAATTGTGACCAAGACAAGCTGGCACAAAGGTGTTAATATATGGGTGTAATGCGCTGTTCTGTAAAATCATCAAAGATGAATAAAGCTTACCTTATGGCCTTCAGGTCCAGTTAATCCTGTCTCACCACGATCACCCTGGATAGGGAAGACACAGTAATCTTAGTGGTAGAACATGCTTACTTCATGCATACTCTACTCTTTCTTCAGTATATTTACATTTATCTCATTTATACAGCTGAGCAGTTGAGGGTTAAGGGCCTTGCTCAGGGGCCCAACAGTGGCAGCTAGGTGGTGGTGGGGCTCTAACACCCAACCTTCTATTCAGTAAGCCAACACCTTACCCACTGAGCTGCCCCTGCCCCCATGTTAATGCAAGTTCATCTCTATTGTGGAACTCTACAGATGAAATGGGTAACAGATGATTTGGACATTGATTACTGTTCTGCATTGCATTCAAGAATCTAAATATGTCTCTGTATCGTAAAAGGGTGTATAATTTAAAAATGTATCATACAATTTTCATACAATTGGTTTCTATGTTCACGAAAACAAAATGCTTATGTCGAATCAGAAATTCATCCATGCCTTTGACTTGAGAAACCTACCTTTTGTCCTGGTACGCCTGGTTCTCCCTATAATATAAAAAGCAGAGAGAATTCAATATAGTCATTACAATGCATTGCCATTCATCTCTTTGCTGGACTGATTACAGAACAGCATTAGACTGAATAATAATTACTCTTACTGAGACGTTCTTTTTTGATTGTTGGTTTGTTGTTTTTTTTTTATTTTCAAATGATATCAAGCCATATCATATATGATTTGGGTAATTTGCAGTGAGTTGTTCCTTTACAGTGGCTTGGATATCCACAAAATTAACGTCTGGCTCCTGCAGATATACACTAGTGTGTTGCTTTTATATAGCGCGTGGGTGTGCTATTTTATGGGCCCTGCATGTTTCAACTTACAACAGTTCAGATTCTCCAATCTAAACAATCCATGGCAATTAATGCATCATGGGAAATGGAGAATTATCCAACAGCAACACAGAATGGTGAAATGCAGCGTATCCCTTCTGTACTGGTAGCACAAGCCTGCACTCTGCCTGTAAATGGCTGAACCTTGCCTGAACCTCAGGCCTGTTTATAACACCTAGAATAATGCTGTTGACACAGCTGGACTAAAACTCAGAAAAGGTTAACGCTAGGACTTTGCACCAGTTACACTGCACAAGTTGCTATATGTAATTAATTGCTAAGCTTGTAAAGTGATTATTAATCAACCTGAACAAGAAACCTTGCTTCACAGTGTACTGTGTGAGGTCTGACATTTACCAAAGGACAGAAGCCATTACAGGTGTAGGTTTAAGCACTTCAGGAGTAGACCCCAGTGTTTTGTCCTATCACAATAATGTTTCAGCTTTAACTAGCATAATATTTCCTCCAAACCTTACATAAGCTTACCTTCATTCCTGTCAACATCTGCAAATAAAAACAAGAAAAATAATTATTAATTACTAAAATATTAATAAAATGATAAAAAAATAGTTCCAAATATGAATGCTGTAAAATTAGCTGTATGTAAGAGATATGTTATGCTTTTACACACCCTCACGTCTTTTCCCAGTTTTCCAGGTTCTCCAGGTTTTCCCTGTATCATAAAACATATTCCCATATATGAGTGAGACAAGAAATTACTAATACAATTTCTATATGTACAGTATTTACCACAGAATAAAGTACAAAGCTTTGAAAAACAGGATTGGACCTAACTTTAGGGCTACATTCACACTAATACATTTTAGTTTTAAAACACATCACTTTAGCTACATGTACACCTGGTGTCCATATTACTCCTGAGTTTTCAAGCTTTACTGGAGACCTTTAGGTTTAAAACTCTGGGGTTGTGTTACATGTGGAACACCGGTCTTTTGGTACCACACTTTAATCACATGATTCTTTTCTGGAAGATAACAAACAGCATGAGCCTTGACCAGTGGTGAATGCATTTACCAGAGGTGAATACAGCATAGATAAGGAATTACAGGTGTTGCTGACCTTGCTTTATTTGCTAGCAGCTGTTCATCAGTTAAATTCTGCATTTTATAATGCTATATCTGCCTACATGCGCAGGAGGCAAGCCATTATTTGAGCAATCTGTGACATTTCCCATGTCCAGCAGCTTCCTGTTTACACCTTTTGCACATGAGTGATTGGTCATGTGATTTCAGGTGTGTTAGTTTGGACAAAGATTATTTCTGATACAGAGCCGAAATGTTTCTCTTTTTTTAGATGCCATTTTAAGATGTATGATTTAAAAAATGTATTAGTGTTGACATAGGAATAGCTTAGGAATAACATTTGTGACTCTTACCGGTGGCCCATTAGCACCCGTCAATCCTGGGCTACCAGGGGGCCCTGGGGGGCCAGGCGGGCCCGGTGGTCCCTGTGCTCCAGGTTCACCCTGCTGAGAGACAATACATTACAATCTTAGGCAGAGAAGCCAATACATATTCTTATGTACAACAAATTCAACATCAGCATTAGGATCCATTCTGTTTCAATTCCAGTCTACATGATAGAGATTTAAACTGGAAACTGAATTTATCTGATGAACTACAGAGACTGAAATGGAAAGGAAGCAAACCCTTATAGCTGAGTTGAAAATAAAATTAAAGCATGTCAGGGCTTTCAACAAATGGAATGGGGTAATTTAAATGGTTATTCTACCGGCGGTTATTAAACTTCACTGAGCGAGAACCATGTTTGGAAAACAAGCACAGCCATGAGTTTTGGCTGTACATGTACCAGAACCATGCCAATGAGGCTTAGGTTCACCTAAAAAGCTTCAGAGTCCTGACCACTGACCAGGAAACCTCACACTCATACTGTTTGCTCAGGACCCTGTCAACAGTAAGAACTAGAACTAAGACATGCTCTGCAAAAATGTCTTTGGTGTTTTTACTCAAAGCAAAAAAAAAATGACAGAAGGAAAATCTGGAGTGGATATGGAAATAGGAACTAGCACCAAGATAGGAAAATGAACTATAAAGACTGTTTTATCTGGCTCAGTTGTTCTATAGTTACATAATATTGGGCATAGTGGCCACGGTCCTCTGTCTGTGGATTTTATATGTTCTCCCCAAGTTTCCCCTGGGAGCTCTGGTTTTCTCCCACAGTCTAAACACATGCAGTCAGGTGAACTGGAGATACTGGATAGCATGTGTCTGTGTCTGTGTGTGTGTATGTATCTGCCCTGCAACGGACTGGTGACCTGTCTAGGGTGTTTCCCTGTCTTGTGCCCAATAAGCACCAGGATAGGCTCCAGCACCCCCTGTAACTCAACATTAGGATAGGTAGCTTAAATAATCAGTGAGTGAGGGTCACTAGATGAATTCATTTCACTATTTCTATCCAGAACAGGTAGAATTCAGCACAGAAAGTCCTCTATGTGGAGACATTTCCGATTTTTTTCCTTGGTCAGTGGTCCACAAGATTAGGGACTCTTCTCTCCAAACATGGTGCATTATTCTGGCACACATACACACACCTGTAGGAACAATATAGAGGATGGATGCCAGCTTAAGTCGGCCTGTGCCAGGGCTATGTGTACAAGTAGGCCATTAGAGTTGAATGCAGAGGTTTTGAGAGCAGGAAGTAGGGCTGGCATGCTCTTTTAGACAGTCATCACTTTCCTGGCAAATAAGCTCTCAATTCCCCTCTTTTGTTACTTTTAGACTGACATTCTGACAATTGCAGAATGGGATGTCTGCTCCAGAACTGCATTTTCTGCACTTTATAGGTGAAATAAATGTCAATCAGTTACAGTCTTACAGTCTTTAGAGAATATGATGGAAATGGATCTTGAGATAATATTGTTTGTCTCAATCAGTAGCTTTAAACCCTCTTGACCACTGTGGTTTTAGACCTTTCATCACTGAAAGCACAGAAAAAACTTTTTCCAAGTTTACCAAGATAACTTCCTGACAGTGTGCTAATAATTGCCCATTTCCTTGTCTAAAATTACCATGGAGATATCCAGCTGAAGAAAGAAAATTTGTCATTTCTAGGAAAGCTTGCTTTGGCACTGAGCTGAACATTCAAATGTAAATGCCCATGGCTTTGAGAAATGGTGTGTTAGTATTTAAGTATGCCCATAAACACTAAATCATGACTACAAATGTCAAACTGAGAAACCGTTGTAAAATGTCAGATAAATCAGACCTATTTGACTGTAGTCGGAATAGCTCAATAAAGGTGTAGAACAGTCCTGTTGCTGTTCTCACATTTCCAGCACTTAGAGTGAAGGCTAGCAAACACATTGGTCCCATGGAGGGTTACTAATGGGATTGGGGATGGGTTTGGCTGGCAGTTGGTCGACATTGGCTGGCATCCTTGGCAGGGGGTAATAAGGGTGGCAGAGAGAGATGTACCTTGAGGCGCTTTAGAATTAGAGGGCTTATTGAGGGCATGTTGCGCACGGTGATGGGCAACATCTGCTCAGGTCACAAAGCACAGGTGGGCCGCAGTGCAAAAAGTCACGAGGGCAACAAGTTGACCAGCAGGCCAAAGGAAGGAAACGGTGTCAAGGAGATACAGAGGGAAAAAAGAAAAGAAACAGAGAAATTAAATGCAAAAGAGTGAATAACAGGGAAACAGCAAGGCAGGGAGAGATGAAAGAAAGAGCTCTAGCTGGAAAAGAGAGATAGAGTGAAAAAAGGCATGAGAACTGACAAACAGGACCCAGCAGTCTGAATTACAGTGGTGAGATATATATTTTAAACAGGAAGGCAAATCATATTCAGTATCCAAGCCCAAAAGCAGATAACTGAATAGTGCTGATAGAGATTTCAATTTTACTGGATTTAGATATCTCAGCCCACTGTGATTTGGTTCCTGTGTCCTGCGCCAGCACTGTGTAGACGCCAGTCTTGCCACAAAGAGAGTTCAGCAACAGACTTACTGTGGCCTGTCCTCCAGCACACGAGTGGACAATACGCCGTTTCTGTTGAGATCACCAGCATTATGAAGCACAGTTTGAAAAGTTACTAACCAAATTTCCGCTAATCTACAGTAGTCAACTTGAACTCGTCAAATTCCCAGGACCTGTCAGCAGGTACAGACTTATATTCTTCACTCTCATTACTTACCCATTAAATAGAATTGAAATGTTTTTTGCATTTAGTTGAACAATTACACTTTAAGGCAAAAAATGCATTTAAGGACTAGTCATATAGTAATAAAACACAGAAAGTAGAGAAAACAATATGCATAAAGAACTCTGATTCATTATTGCATATGATTTGGTGACAGGCTCTTGTGTCTCTCCTGCTCTGGCTTAGTCAGAGGACAGGCCTTATCTGCTCTCTCTTTGCAGCATGGCTGAAACACACACACACATACACTTCTCGGGATAATTGAGGACCCCACAAACCTTTAACACCAGAGCCTGACTGGAGCGTAATGCTGCCAGAGTTTTCACTGGAAGTCCCTGCTTAAAATGGCCCACCACACACGCAGACATAAACATACATATAGACACACATAGCCATATACACATATGAATGCATATATCAAAACACAGACACACAAGCACTCAGTGACTCCCATCTCTGTTTCATGAAGTAGTCCTTCTTGAAGCTAGTGTGTGACCTCTTGGCTCCGTTCAACATAACTGTAACCACCCACTAGCACAGACCTCCCACTAAGAGGCTTGTTTTTAGTGTACTTAATAGGAGCTCTTAGACAATCTGGTGTCTCTGCAACCTGCTTGACCAAAGCCATTTCACTGTTCCCTAGAGTTTTATTACTTAAACACTGAATTTTTAATTGGTAGTCAATTTGCTTTGCAACAGTGTAGTACTTACATGGCATATGTACTCAGATTAACTTTTATTTCAATCTAAACTCATCAGAGTTGATATTTAATACTATATAACATACTGCTATATCTCAAATCATTTCTAAAATAAACTGGATTTCAAAACAATTAGCTAGGAAATGACTGAGCAATTTGTAAGAAGGTTAATCCCCGAACACAAATACAAAGTCTTTTTCTTGGCACATATTATCAGAAAGCCTTATCAGATCTTTTTCTGTGATTTGCTTTTATAACTATCTTGCTTTCAGTGGAATGCTGGTACCCCAGGGCAGCAATGAGGGTCTCCTTCTCCATCATGTGCTATCCATCATGAATTATACTCATTTATCAATCTAGTGTTCTTTGCCTTCTTTTCATGTTATTTGCAGACAGGTAATTACAGCACTCTGTTTATATCTTCTTTGGGTTTTTTTTTTAAGACAAATTACTGAAGCAAGGCAAAATAACATACATAACATACAGGGGTTAGACAATGAAACTGAAACATCTGTCATTTTAGACCACAATAAAGGTCAGAGGGATTTTAAGCCATTCTTCTTGCAGGATAGTGGCCAGGTCACTACATGATGCTGGTGGTGGTAAATGTTTCCTGGTATGCTGACATTA
>JAOVYV010000040.1:13514601-13529696 GCA_025674545.1 Hassar affinis | reverse complement strand
ACACGGGGAGGACATGCAGACTCCACAGAGAAAGGACCCAGACCGCCCCACCCGGGGATCGAACCCGGGACCTTCTTCCTGTGAGGTGACAGTGCTACCCACCGAGCCAAGCAAGAAAAGCAAGCAAGAAAATGAAACAGTCACTCACAACAACAAAAAAAACAAATAGGATAAGACAATATTACAGTATTATATAATAATACAAGATAGTACTGTATATGGGTGTTCATTTATATTTTACGGATTGAGAAATTTCTTAATGTAAATCACACATGAATACTTACCTATTGTCAGTAGACAAGGGTGCACTATATATTACTTTAATATCATACTTACCAGCTCATTGCTGACTAAGATCTTTACTATTTGAAAAGTATGGATGCTTATTTCTTTTTTTTCTTTTCTTTTTTTTTTTACTTCCGAATATATTATCTACATAGTTTTGGTCATTAAGGTCATTGTAACATACCGGAAAGCCAGGAAATCCTCTAGTGCCCGGCTGACCCTGAATGGAGACACAAAAAGAAAAGCAACAGCTGAATTATTGCACATACACTTCATTGCCACAATATATAGGCAAACAAAAGAGCACAGAAAAAACACAAATTCCTCTTCTCCAGTTTACACACACACACACACACAAATAAGTGATGTGAACTCAGTAGAACAAGTTCAGTGTTAAAAAAACACCCTGTTTCGTATTGCGAGTCCTTTGTTTGGGATGTGGAAACAAAATGCACAAACTAGAATATGCTGTGAAATCCTGCATTAGAGCACACAAATCTGGTAAGTGAAAACCAACATGGAAGTCTCCAAACAGTATAAGTACATGTCAATTATCATTAGTGCTACGTTCCCCTGGACACAATACCAAGGCTGCTTTGCTGAAAAAAAATCTTTTTGTGCCCTTAAGTCAGGAAGATGCCATTAAATATCCTCAGAAAAGAAGCGGTAATACGCATTGAAGGAAATCTAGAAGAAATTACAAGGAAGAGGTGAGCACAAATAATGAAAGAGATTATATGTCTGGCTCCCAGGTAGTTACCGAGAACATAGCCGGGTCTCTCTCTTGCAGCAGTAACCAAATCTACAGTTGGAAAAAGTGGGAGTACTAGTTTACTACACAATGTATGAGACCATCTGCTTTTCTGTGCTACAATCCTGCTGGACACTATATATATCGTTTTTTTTATTCATGATGTAATGCTACTGTGAAATACACCACACAATACAATTACAAGAAAGTACCATTAGTTCTATAAATCAGTGGTAGGGCAATATAAGACCTTGCCTGTGTGGGCCCTGCTGAGTGCTCAGTCTCTTCTCTAATCTCTTCATTTATGTGTGAGAAAAGCATTGTGGCAATGTACTCAGTCAAATCCACCTGGCTGATTTATCATTTCCGGTGGCCTCTCCACACCTCACTTGTAAATCAACCCCTGTGACCCACTCAGCACAAAGCCCACGCTCCCTGCTCACCTGCTAGGAGAGGTCCCATCCTACAGCAATCCTGCTCTGACATTACCCTCTGCCACGACCCTGTCTCTCACAGCCTGCTGTCTCCGACTACTGCCTTATGACTAGTGGACGCACTTGGGTACAGAGAGGCATGCAATCAGCAAGCTCGAAACCAGATGTCTGGTCCTGCCTAAGCAGTCTGCAGGCCCCGCCATAAGGTATTTCAGGTCTGTCAACCAGGAGTGCTGGGGGATGGACTGGAAAACCGCAGGACGAAGAATGGCCAGAGCGTTTTACAGGATAATCAGAAAGGAAATTGCACTTCTGAAGGGGAAACATTACCCTTTTGTCTTCTGCTTGGAATGTGGACAGAAGATAGGGTGTGGGTCCCGAGTTTGGGACAAGCCCCATTTCATCTGGAGCCCTGACTACTCATTTATAGGCACAGTACAATAGTAGGCAATCTAGAGGTCTAGTGTCTGGATCATTATCTTGTAAATTAGGATTGTTTTTGTTTCTCTCCCTAATGAAGATGAGGTTCCAAATGACCATCATTAAAGGCAACTCAAAGCCCTTCAGTGTTTAAATGAAGCTTAAGTATTTCCATACAATCTGCTATGGGGATTCTGTTTAATTCATCTCCATTAGAGGAGCTACACCGCAGAAGTGAAAAGAGCACTTGAACTTTGTGAGGAAGTGAGGAACCTGCAGATTCCTTCATTTAATGCTGTTCAAATATGTCACAGAAGCTTTGATTTGTCCATGCAAAACCAACTAGTGAGGCATGGTACAGAAAGGGGACTGTAAATCTGTGAACAATTTCGTCCAAAACAGCAACAGCATTGCTTTAAACAAACTTAGTCCTTTCTCTGCTGGCAGACTAAGAGAGTAATTGAAAGTAATGTGAGGTTTTATTGGTGCCAGTGATGACACTTACAGGAGGTCCTCGTGGGCCAATGATAGATAGACCTGGCTCCCCTGGAGCTCCCTAAGAACAGACAGAAAGATGGAGATGATCAGAAGAAGTAACAGAGGAAAGAAAGAGAAAGGTTCTATGTCTATTCTAAAGTCTGCATAAAATGGCAAATGCAGTATATCAGAAACAGCTCTTTAAACACTCTCTGGCATCTGGTGAAAATTCCCTGCTACTAGCCTGTACGCAATCTGAAGACGTGTGGTTTGCATGATGTTTGGTCGAAAACATATACTCCTACTTTGAGTGTTGATAGCTGGGAAGGTCAGAGTGCACTGTAGAATAAACAGAGCAGGGCCCTCAGGACTGGTTCTCTGGCACAGCTAAAGTAATTTGCACAGTGTCAGCCAGTCCTTAATGGTAGACCCAGCCACCCAGCACAATCCCACAAAACCCTGTGGCCAGACAAGAATGTTATTGTGTTTCTAGCACTTTCCCTAATTGGCTCTCTCCAGTGAAACCTTATCATGGAGACACCTTTGATGACCCAGTCATCTGTACAATTACAGGTAATTTTAATGCTTCTGACTAAATTCCTGTTTTATCCAGGGGGCCTATTTGCTTTCCAACTTGGGTTTTGTGCATCTGTAGGCCTTGCTGACTGCTATAAAGAGAAACTGTTGCGGTATAGTAGTGGCCAATTCAGGCCAGAGAAAAAGAAAAAGACTCCTAAGCTTTTTGGTTGAGGTGTGCGCCAAGAGAATTTTACAGAGATCAGGCCAATAGAACAACAGAAGAGCTTGAAAAGTTGTTAGAAGCTGGGAATGGCCAAATAACTTAGCTGTAAGTCCATACATAATCAGTTAAAGCCAGCATGAAAGGGACCCATAAAATTATATTGCTGCTTTCATATCAACACTAACGACCAACATGGACTTACACGATTTCAATTCAAGATTTTTCAATTTCTATTCAAGAAAGCCCTTCTAAGAAAAATGGAATGTACAGACAGAGTATCTTGAAACAGTCAAGCAATTCATTATTGCTTTTCCTGCTTTTCCATCTTTAATCCTTGCTAAAAGAAGCAATGAAGATCTATGCATCAGCCAGGATCTGCTCAATCAAAACATTTTGTAGCAGGAAGCCATAGCTTTGCCACACTGCATAATAGATTTTAATGTAGTTATGTTGAAAACCTCAAAACCCACACATTTTAAAGAACTCCACTTTCTGACTTGGTGGTTTATTTTTCCCTATAATTCCAGAGACTGGCTAGCTTAATCATGCTTTGCTGGACTGCTAGATCTTGGTATGTTTCCCAATCCAGTGTCGTGAGACAGCCCACATCTCTGCCTTCTTCCAGCTCTCAATACACCAGGTATTTTGTGTTCTTGATTAATTTTTGAGGGGTGTGAGGGGTGTGGGAGCTGGGATTGAACAAAAATGGACCATTCTGGAGTCCACTGAGGACTGCATTGTAGAAAACTGCACATATCAATCAGGTTGTACACTGCTTCCTGTGCTTTTTTTAAAGTTGAGAATTGAGAATCCATACAACTCTCTGTACTGACATAAAGTACTAGTTTAGCTACAGGTACATAATTTAACACTGCAACAGAAACTGCAGTCAAATAACAGAAGCTGGAAAACAGTATCTAGAGATCCGCTCCCCATTCCCAGAAATAATATATATATTTCCATAATTAATATAATGTAAAATATTGGAGTAGACCAAAAGCACAAATATATTTTAGCAACTGGGATTATGACATCTTGAGAAGTTAGTCTTTCTAAATCTCTTCCATCTCAAACATTACACTATTTACAAGAGGGAGTCTTAGGTGTCTGAAACTTCAGAGCGAATAAACGTAGGTAATCTAACCGTTGTGGGAAACCTCTTCAGAAATGGAGCCCCCCCAGGCCTATTCAAGATAGAGCCCAAAGTCTCCCTGATATAAATCATGATGCCTGCACACACTGTACTTTGGACTAAGCCCCCAAACCACCCACAGTGAGAGAATTTTCAATTGTGCACAGGCGGGCTGCCGTCCTGCACTTACCTTTTCCCCTGTGTTTCCCTTTAAGCCCTGGTCAGTCACAGCAGACACAGTCACATGCACAGTGTGAAGGAGAGAGACAGAGAGAGGAATCAGGGTTAGAGAGGCATGGAGAGGACACATGCAGCAGCCTGAGTGGGGGCACTGGAAGGTTGGGAAATGGGAGAACTTGGGGTCAAGGGGAAAGGACACTGGGATGGGAATATTTAATGTGGTTGAGGCCATGGGGGCATGGAAGCACTTGAGCAGAGTGTTGCTGTACACACTGCTAGGCTATGCAATGAATAGTAATGAAAAGTAGATGGGGGCCACTAACTTTTTACACAGACAGGTTTTGGAGGAGGTCTGCTGGATAAGCAAATAAGTATTAAAAATACATTTCCTCTGAGAATCTGCAGGACTACATAGTAGTATAACACTACAGTGAAATATAAGCAGCTTAGTTTAGTTCTGCCAAAAACCTGTTATTAAAGAGAATTAGTTTTATATACATATATTCTTGAATATTCCAAAAGAGCACAAGGGCTCCTTTATAATCCAGTCTGTCTAGAGGCCACCACTGAAGTTTTATTATTCAGCAGTAATTATACCATACATGTTCACACAAATGTCAACTATTTACTATTAAAGTAACATGAACAGAGGCTAGGTTATACAGTGGGTTTTGATTATTTAAATATTCGTATTTATAGCACGACAAGTCTTTTGTGTATGTTCTGATAGCTTTTACACATAATATGCTCTGTTAAAATAGAAATATATCCAAATTCATAAACACATAAATCTTATTAGGAAGGGAACTATGTATAGTCCTTCCAAAAAAGATGACACATCACAAGAAGACACGTCACAATCTGCTCTTCTAATTCATTAATAAAACTGTTTTCAAAGGCTATGAATTATATGAGTAGAGATGTTACTTATTTATCAGCACACTGGGGCATATGTCCTAATTACTGAAAAGGAGAAGTTCATTATCAGAAATCTATATTTTATCTATATGTATAGATTCTTGTCATTACTATGCAAAACATCACATAGGGCTTCACACAAAAAGTTATTACACAACATGAAATGTGTACATTTTCTTCATAGGTTTCCACTAGCATGCCACTGAGCACCGGTAATTATTGAAAAGGCCATAGCTTGCTTGTGCAAACTAACTAGCTAGGCTAAATGCACATTTTTAAATCACTCACCATTCTTCCAGGAATGCCCATTGATCCTTTGTCTCCCTAATGGTCAATGCAGAGTCAAGAGTAAAGTAAGAGACAGTAATTCTGACAGAATTCAGAATGAGTAAAACTACTGTTACTAGCAACAGTATCAATTTACAAACAAATCCAAATAGGCTTTTTAAGATTTAAACAACAAGCTGATTATGTAACATATACTTTATATGTTCAATAAGCCGCTCTATATTACATTAATGCAGTGCTCTGGATTCTCAAGCATTATCTAGTTGAATATTGATGATGCAGACATGCCACAGATGATCTGATCTATAAGGGCCAACAGCCAACTATGCAAGGCCATATTAAGTGCAGACACAGAAAGTTGATCAGAAAGCAAATTCCATCAGTGATTATTTACATCTGAACAGAAGTACAATGAGGTTAATATAGTTCGGACCCTTGCATTGCATTAATTGTTTAATTCAGTCACATGACAGTTGCTAATATACCCTACTACATTTAGAGTTGAAGTTGCTAGGAAGGTGGTGACAGCAATGCACGACTTTTTGATGCTTACAGTATGCATTAGATACCATACCATCTGTATGCAAAATAATTTTAGAGATTTAAAGGATATATTTGTAGCTATTAATCATTTAATCATATTAATGAATGTTACCAATGATCACCAACACATTATTAGTCTGAATTATTCTTCTAGTCTTCTTATATTTTCTTTCACATTTATATAATAATCATACCCTTATGACTAATACATAAATCTGAACTGTTCAACATAAACATTACCTTTGCTAACGCTTACCTCTATAAAGTTTTTTGAAAGCTACTGCTAATTTGGCTGGACAGACCACTAGATCTCCAGATTTTCACTCAGTGTGCAGTCCTTCTGGTGTCTTATTCTAATTAATGATGATAAAAGGGTGCAGGCCAAAAGGCCTAAACCCATAGGTCAGCAAAGTAACAAAGCATAGGCTAAAACACAGACTGTAGACCGTTCCGCTTTTCAAGTATACAATCAGTCATCACAGATGGGAACTTGGGAACTGGGGAAGCTGTCAAATGTTCAGGCAGGGTGAAGGATTTGGATGTTGCCCTATATCATCAAAATATGCTGGTTTTGTTACAATACAAGGGTATTATGCTCTGTTCTGTTTGAGCTTATATTTTCTGACATAATACTTTCATACTGGTTGCTATTTACCTATATTTCTATAAAAAGCTACTCATAAACATTTTTTTTGCCTACATAATTTGACCTCCGGATTAATCTTGAGAAAATTTGTAAAAGTTGTTGAAGGAATCCTTACAGAGTACAGATGGATCTGTCCAGGGTGCTGATTCCAAAAAACACTATTTCATTTTTATTGTGCTGCACCATGCCGTAGTCTCAACAAGCTTAATCCATGTCATATAACTGTAGCCACAGGATGTAATCACCATTATAACTATTATAATGCAATATTATGAGAATCTGTGAAGAGATTTTATGGAGTTCCAACATAGAGTATGCAATAGCAAGTGTAAATCAAATTTGTAGATGCAAAAAAATTATATTTAAGTAACTAGATATGCTCAGTAACACTGATCAAACTGTTCTACTACTCTTAAATCATCATAAGCCTGAATTAATAGTTAGTTAACATCATCTACCTATTCAGTCATCCCTATAATATAAATAGCAATGTGACCTAACGATGTTTATGTAAATTTACTTAGAAATAGCACCAGTAATGTTTCATTTGAAACAGCTCAGCTTGATCAAAAGTTAAATAATCATGCCAAAAGCCAATGCATGCTTCACTAAATTAATTTAAAGGCATTTATTCATAAATGTGCCCATATATTGTAAGGACAAAACACTTTTGAAAAACACTTTTCCAGACAGTGTAATCCATCTAAAATATCTGCAGGAGTCATATTCAAACTTTGTCCAAACTTGTCAAATGTCTGAATGAATATGCTGTTTCTTCCATTTCACCCACTTTTTGGGTCTTTATGATTGGGTTTCACAAGCTGAGGTGACTTGAGTAAGAGCAGTTTGCTGTTGTTATAGTTGACAGCTGAGAGCTTTAGGTAGCCTCCTTATAACATGCTTTAATGAAGACCAGGTGTGTTTTAGATCTTTGTTAGTAATACTAGTATTTCAACAGAAACTCTAGAGAGAACATTAAGGCAGAGCACAGAGGGGCTGTGAAGATGCACACAAACGTGCAAAGCAGAGTTCACCAATGGTAACGCAGGACTGTCTGGGTTTACTGACTTGACATGTAGGTCAGTTAACTGACATTAATTCCAGTAAAAGAACTCATCCCAAAGACAGTAAGTGTATTTTCACTAAATTGGCTGTTCAACCTTGCTTTTGAAAACTCTCACTGTGTATCTTAATGGAAAAGCTGAACTTTGGTGTATATTGAATGTTTATAAATTATGAGGGTTTTAAACTTCATAATTTATTATATATTGAACAGCTTCTTGGTAAAATACACTAAAGACTGGACAAGTCCTAAACAAGGACAAAGACAGACACACAACAGGACAGTTCTGAGACAATTACCGGAAAGCCAGCTCGTCCAGGAGGACCCTGAAAAATGGTGAGAGAAATGGGTACAAAAATAAAGAAAGAACCTGTCATCAATCAAACATCCCAACACCCAGCCACTCCATAATAAAATTCTAAATTCATCTGTCTGTTTTATATTCAAAATTAGAAACGAGTCTTAAAACTACATTGTGATCTCACTGTGGCAAGGCCTGAGTGTGTGACTGAACTGCAAGAGCACTGAGCAATCAGTGAAAACATGCAAACATTCCAACACTGTAAAACTGCCATTAGAAATATTTTTCCACTGCTTTCAGATTATAGGCACCATTTCAACTACTGTGGAATTACTGTGGGTTTTATTTCACAAAAGTCTGAATAGATTTCAGATGGACACACACACATGCAAAAGCATATCACAGATTGTGTGGTCATGCAGGCAGAGATTTTTTTTTACTACCCTGAATTTTACATTAATTCCTGTCCTACCAGAAACCCAATTAACCACGGTCATTTTATCTGAAAAGAAGAAATATATCCAGACTACCACAATTATTCTCCTTGTAAAATGTTGTCTTATGAGATTATACCTCATTACAGCCAAAACCTGATAGCTGTTATATCACTCAAATGGAAATATTCTTTTCATGATTGAAAGCTGTCATGGGAAGTGGTGGTCATAGATCGTTTAACACAGAGAGTGTGTTTGCTTCTTATTCTTGGCGTAATATTGAGAAAGGGAAGTCGTTTATCAAGACTCAGCCAGAGAGGAAACTAGTAGAGAGACAAAAACATCCTTTCCACCATCTTTTGGATCGGTTCTTTGATCTGCCCATAATCCATTCCGAAGTACCAGATTGAATTCAGCCATAAACTATACAATGGACACAGGAATTCACATTAAACAATCATTTTATAGCCAGATATGTGATTTCATCACATTGATCCTTCTCAAAGAGACCACATTGCTAATTGCCCATTTGTAATCAGTTGTTTAAATGTACAGCAATGAGAGTGGAAATGCAGAGGCAGTTTTAAATCTCAAACAGTCAGGGCCGGCTAAACCTTCTTTGAAGGCATAACCATTTTCAAACTGACAAAAAAACACATTCAAAAAGAAATATTTTAGTTTACTGGTAATTCTTTGCATTTGCTTTCACTGCTCCCACAGTACTATCACTGAAGAGAAATTATACTTTTGATTGACAGTCACATCTGTTTAATCAACCAATCAGATTGACCTGTTTCAGCGAGGAGGGCAGAATCCACTATCAGAAACAAAATAGACCAATGTCTTCTCTTCTCGTATTACAGGCTTAATTGCATCATCACGCATTTGCCACTCTGTGTTTGCTTGATGTGACGTTGATGTGACTGTTACCAGTAATTCACTTCACTGCTACTAGTACTGCTCGCACAAACAAAAGGTTTAGTCTTTGAGCTCGTCTAGTTAGTTGCTTGAGTAATGCTATCTTGGTTTTGTTCTTTCACAAAACAAATTGTCCTTGAAGGCCTAATCACAAAAAAACTGAAGGTCGGCCATTTGGTTCAAAACATATTTGGTTCTATCTGAATTGTTTTTTCTGTAAAATATAATACAAATAGAAATATTCCATTGCGAAATGTAAACTAATTGATGCTATTATACTCAAAACATCAAATAATTAACAGAATTTAACCCTTTTCCCTATACAGATGGTCAAAGGAATATGAAGAAGCATATTATGCAATTTTGTCTCTCTTATTTTTGCATTTGCTGCATGATCATGAAAACAGGAGCACTTATATAAGTCTACTAAAACATATCTCTATTCAGCCTACAGGCAAGGTTCTGATGCAGTGCCATAAGTCTGTCATTTACAGTCTCATTACAGACCATTATAAGTGTACACAAGTTCTGAAAAAAAGAGTGTGAGAAAGAACAGTGGAGTAAGCTGGAAAGAGGTCGCAAAATGCATACAAGAAGAAAGAGCTCATCCTAGAAAGTGTGTGTTTGTGAGTGAAGCAGTGAATAAGGAGATGTAATCAAGTGGAACAGTGTGTATGTGTGTGTGAGGGGGGGGTTAAGATGAAGAGCTTGTGTAAGTGTGTAGGAGTCTACACAGTCTGTTTTGAGGCTTAAAACCAGATGCTGAGTGGGAAAAGGCCACCAATGGCTTCTGGGCATGTCTCGAAACTGGCCAAGGGATGTGTCTGGCAAGGTCAAAGGTCAGCTACCGGAAAAGAGCCCCTCATTTGTGCTACACGGTAGCAGCACACATGTGGCTCTCATTACAGCTATAGTGTGCTTCTGGGGGAATGATTATGTTCCCCACAGAGGCTGAGGGGTTACAGTCCCGTGTCTCTCAGTGGTA
Source organism: Hassar affinis (assembly GCA_025674545.1). NCBI lineage: Eukaryota > Metazoa > Chordata > Actinopteri > Siluriformes > Doradidae > Hassar > Hassar affinis. The sequence goes on along the minus strand of JAOVYV010000040.1, from coordinate 13,519,179 downwards.
ACAGTGAGATCTTAAACATCCAGAAATTCACTTCTAGTAAAATATATCAGAACATGACTTGTGTAGATATTGAGAAGATATTGAGAAGATATTGTTGGTCATTCATTTACTGAGGAAAACTACTGGAAAACACACTCTCTGATAGCAGCATAGTAAGAGTACAGGGTTTTATGTAATTACTATCCACAATTTAGCAGTCCTTCTTGTACACTCGTGTTTGTTTTAAGCCCCTCAATAAAATGGCTACTTGACAACATATATTTTTAAAAATCGCTTGTTTCTGAAAGAAAGTGTTGCATTTTGGGGTTTGAGTACACACAACACTCAATGGGCTGCCTTAAAATATGTTATTTGAATGAAGAAAGGTTTTGTAAAGATGTGAAAATAATGTATGCTCACATCTGCTTTGAACTGGATATAATTTTCTTTGGACATTAAATGCAGACGTTAATGGATGTGAGCTGGTGATGCTTGAACTAGTCCTGCCTCAAACACAGCTAAAGGCCATGCCCATGCTAGCTGACCTGTAAAGAATGGGAGACAATTATGTATTTAAACCCATTAAATGTTCGCTTTCAACAGGAAATGGCCAATTTCTTGAAGTTGTAGAACTGGAATCACACCTGTATGTTGAGCTGAAATACTTGTCTAGATGTTGGTCTGAAACCTCACCTCCCTGCTCAGTATTATCACATGTTTGCCATAGTAGTACATCAGCATGAAGTCAACAAGCTAAGACCTAAATCCATCCATCACTCAGGAGTGTTTATTGTTTCCAACCACGTCTAAAAACAAACCCTGCATTTGTCACATCGCCACTGATTGCCAATTAATCGCTCCTGACACAGAAAGATCTCACGGCTGCTCGTGATTTTGAGCATATGACTCTCAGATGACAAAATTAGCCTTTTGCATATTCAATCACCAGTCTGTGTCCTTACTTCTTTTGTGTTATACTACAGTGCTGTTGAATTCTTCAAAGTTGCTGATTCATTTTCAATTCCAGCAGAGAAATCTCTGACAATATCCATCCGTAATACTAGTAATCTACTACTAATAAGCTAAGTTAATAATAAGGTAATAATAAGACAGGGTGATAATAAATAGAAAACATGCACAAATTTTACAAAGAGAAATGTATAAACATTGGTGGAGTATTTTTTACATAAAATCCCATTTAATTTTTAATTTTAATTTTAATTATTATTTAGAATTTAATCTGTGTGTGCAATTAATATGTGTATTTTTGTTTATTTTATTTTATTTTATTTTATCATTGTCTTTCCATGAACTGCACCTTTCTACACCAAGCTAAAATCCTGGCTTTGGGAATCTTGCAACCTGGCATCTTAAAAAGACTTCAATAATTTGTATCTTCATGGAGAGTTCTAACATTGAGTTCTAACAGTTCTAACGTAAAACATTGTTTTAAAGTTTTTTTAATGCTTTAAAGGCTAGGTTACTGTATAAAGCTGTAGTTCTGAGTAGTTATTTTTGAGTAGTTTTACTCAATACCTTTAAAGATTAAATGTCTGCATGTGTGTTTGAGCTCTTCCAGTGCATTAAAGCTACCCTTTTATTATGTCTGTGGCCGGTGTTATATCATTAATCACTGCCAGGGCTTAGAGGTGGAGCTCGACCTTCAATCTCTAAAAGCACGGACGCAGCTGTTCCTAACCACACCTAATTTTAGTCTTCTCAATATTGCCCCTCCTCTCCTCTCCTCTCTTCTCCTCTCTCTCATCAAGGTATCCCACAGTCTCACACCAATGCTTAGCCATGTTTCCTGATTCTCCTGAATATTAGATGTATTGAAACTTAAAAGTGGAGGCTAAGCAGGGCCAAAATACCGCACTCACCGAGTCTACCACACAGACGAGACTCAAACTCTGGAAAATAATCCACAGTTTCAGTGTTAATGCACCATCCACCTCTGACCAAAGAGAAAGAAGTAGAAGAGAATGGTGGTTTTGTAGTGCTGGCTAAAAGGTCTAAATGTGTCCTGCTGTTTTATCACACATATAAAGTCCTCACATTTTCTCTCCTTTCGTCTGCTTGGTCATTTACTGCCTTGTATTTTTCAGATTTATTATGCAGCAGGAAGACCCACACTTTTAGAAAAAGAAAAACTTTAAGGTTTGTACAGTTGCCCCTTTTTGGGAACCCTTACAAGGTCTATGTAGAACCCTAGAGCCCTAGTACAGAGTGTTCCACACTCCCTTTTAACAGCGTAGTACCCAGTGTATGTACCCAGTTGTATGTAAAAATTACAAGGTGACTTGTGACACATGCTAGATCATATTCACACACATTCTCACAGACACACAGCACAGCACACCCAGACACTACACAAAGTTTGGGTCACTTTACCGCAATGCAGGCAACAAAGACGACAAGTCCATTATACTTACAGGAGGTCCTGCAACACAGAAAAAGAGAGATTGGTGTTAGTCATATGCAGTAATAAATCAACATTAAAAAGTTTCAGCAGATCAGTTTAGATTTTGGGAAACTGATTAAAAAGCTGTGAGTTGAAAGCCCTCTCCCACTGAGCTGACGCTTGGGTGCTTGAGCGAGGCCCTTAACCCTCATCTGCTCAGCTCGATTTTAAGTCACTTTTAATAAAAGCACCTGCAAAATGAATAAGTGTAAAAGTATTAAATGAGTTAAATGAGTTAAATAACCTTAGACCCTTTACCTCCTGGCATCAGATAGTACTATATTTGACCTGCATAAACTAACGTGATGTCTGAATATCTAGACAGTATGCCTTGCCTGTGCTCTGTCAGTACAGGTGTACTCAGTGTATCCCTGATGACTCTTTTTAACCTCGCAGTCTAAGACACTCAGAAGAAAGATGTAGCGAAGGTAAACATCTCCTGTACTGAGTCACACTGTCGGCTCCGCACATAAATAAAACAGTTTAATTTCGGAGCTGTGTTTATAAAGTAGTAGATCACAGGCCTGATGTCAGTGCCCATCAAGGGTTCCAGCTGGTTTTTCTGGCAGTGTGCTAGTAAGTCTTAAACACTGCTGACAGCACAGGGGGAGACGGAGGCTCGTGTACCATGGCACACTACTGGGATATAGTTATCATACACTGCACTTAAAGTAAAAAACCCTGACTAATTAATCACTAAAGTAGCACTTTTCCAGCTGCTCAGCCTATTAGATTTAATTCTATAGCCATTACACTGCCACTTTATTCCTGGAAACACTGTGTGTTATTGCAAAAAAAAAGCATAATGGCACAGTAGACAAAGGTAATATTCAGAATACTGTAGTACAGCTTTTGATTTGTAAAACTGTTACAACCCCTAAAGTGCAGAGCAGTTTAATCTAGTTTCAAGTGATTAACATATTCATAAAAATATGAAAGTGCATTTCTTTTAAATGCACTTTAGTTAGCATCAAGGCAGGGTTAAGTCAGTGGTTTGATATCATCTTAATAAAATGGTCCCTCATGAAAGTACTGTTTACAATTACTCATAAATCACTGGCATATTCCAAATCTCGTCACAGACAAAAGTTAAAATGACTTATCACATATTACAAATACCTCATGTCAGATATATTTCCTCAGATCATCTCTTCAGGAACTCATTCAGCCATCAGACTGGAAAACTGAACTAGCACAACTAATCCATCAAACAATTTGTGACAGGCAGCTATTTTTTTCCGAACATAAATGATTATATCAAGCTGTTTTCCTTTAAGCAGAATACATAAGGACAGAATAATAGACTGCTTTCCAGGCTGCTTACGCTTAAAAAAGCGTGAAAATGGAATTTGGCATATGACAGCCTTTTCCTCTTAAATGGCCCAAGGAAGAAAAAGGACACAGACATGGACATGAACCACAGGCACAGCAATCCATAATGGAGATAAATGGAATGTGAAATGAAAAGAAATGATGTGTAACCTAAAGTCAACTGACCTAAGAGACAAACATGCATGCCTCCTAGGTCTATGCAAAGAAACATCACAGGCAAGTATTATGTATGACCAGTCCTTCCCATAATTTAGACCTGCAATCACTAGGGCAGGCATAAGTAATGGCAGAGTCACAACAGTGGCAAACCTTTCCAATGGGTCTATGAATTATTCTTTCCTTTCCTGTTTTGAGAGCCCTGTGTTTTTCTAGTAATTAGAGAAGATATTAATCAAAATTGCTGCAAGTGGTATTTTTGTAGAAAATGCCAGAATGGAGCACACAAGAAATCTGTGGTGAAACAAGAATAGGCAGTGTAGTGAGACCAATAAGAAGTAAGTCATTAGAAATGATAATGTGCAGTTGTCACACTGACCTTGAGTCTCTCCAAAGCAGTAAAATATGTACACATCATGAAAGGACAATATTCTTTAAGCCTCCATAAAAGCTTACACTTTAAAAAGAATAGCTTATTGATTAAAAAGATTCACAACCTGATTTAGTAAAGGTTTGCATGTGTAAAAACCATCTTGACAAGACCTACAAAAGAGTTACAGGTGTTAGACAATAAAACTGAAACACCTGTCATTTTAGTGTGGGAGGCTTCATGGCTAAATTGGACCAGCCTGGTGGCCAAATCTTCATTA
>JAOVYV010000040.1:13169592-13179939 GCA_025674545.1 Hassar affinis | reverse complement strand
CCTACACCATACTAATAAATTATTGTGGTCTAAAATGACAAGTGTTTCAGTTTCATTGTCTAACCCCTGTATGTGTATACAGTAAATACTATATGGCTTATAGGTGTGTAGGCACTATAGGTAAGTGTATACAGTAATATACAGAATATACTCTCTCTTATTATTATGTAGTGCATAATGATTGTATAGGGTTTACCATATATAGACCTAACCATCACACCTGTATGAGCAGGTTAGACATCCTCTTTCACCTGTAACAGCCTCCAGTCTTCTGGGAACATGTTCTACAAGATTCTAGAGTGTCTGTGGGAATTTGTGCCCGTTATTTTAAAAGAGGATTTGTGAAGAGAGACAAATGTATGAGAAGGCCTGGTTTGCAGTTCGCATTAGTCCCAAAGCTGTTCAGTGGGTTTGAGTTCAGGGAGTTCTCCATAGTGTGTTCTTGGCATCTGCCAAACCCAGATTTGTCCATCAGACTGCTAGATAATGAAGTGTGATTCATCAGTCCAGAGAAGTTCCAGAGTCCAGTGGCAGCGTGCTTCACACCACTCCAGCCCACACTTGATATTGCACATAGTGCTCTCGGGCTTCTGGCCATGGAAACCCAGTTCATAAAGCTCCTGATACACATCATGCTGATGTTGCTTCCAGAGGCAGTATATGTTCTGACAATATGGGGAGCTTGTCCATAACCTTTCTTCAACCTTTCAGAAGTGTCTGGTGCACTTTTACTGATTTTATCACATACTGTTGCTCCAAACTCATTTGCATTGTTCCAGTGATGAGGCACTTCATCAGGGTTTCACAAGAACAGGGTTTCTGGGTGCTGTGAGGGGCTTGAATGCAACTCAAACTGGTTTTAAGAATTATCTGAGATCCCACTCTAACTGACCTTGAACCACCATCCCCATGCGTAAGCCCTACAGAGAGTGGGAATTTCATTCTCATTACTTTGCAGACAGACCTGGCCAGCGAGTGATGCTACAGGGGATAGGTGCATTTCTTTTATATGAGCTTCAGGTCTCCAACGCACCGCAGTTTGCTGCTGCTTTGTGGCCGAGCAGCTGTTGCTCCTAGACACTTCTATTTCACAGTAATAGCACTTATATTTAACTGGGACTGATCTAGCAAGGAAAACAAAATTTTTGGTATTTGTGGTAAAGGTGGCATCTTGTCAGTGGCATTTTGAAAGTCACTGGGCTCTTCACTAGAACCACTAGTTCTACTGCTGGTGTTTGTCTATAGAGACAGTATAATTAGGAGGAGGGTCACAGACTTTTGGCCATATAGTGTATATGCGAATGGGTTCCTCCCAAAATGCCCACATTTCTCAATGTGATGAGAGAAGCGTGGTAGCTCAGGAAAAGTATGAGTCCGTCGACAGAGATGTCCAGTGCCATCTGATTTATAGCTTCTGTACATTTGGATAATTTACTCTGCTTCCTTTTTCAACTTATTCATTGCAATCCCTCCTTTACTAATTTTCCTCTTTCTTCTGCTCTAACCAGTGCTGTCAAACGTGGCTCAAGTGCTATCCTTCTTTCCTTCCTTTTTGTTTTATAATCAATTAACAGAGTCTCAACCGAGTTTGAGAGAAGCAGGAGATTTAAGGGCTCAAGGTGAGCAGTTTCTGAGATCCTCTACCCTCCACGTCATTCATGTCTGATCTCTTCCTCAGTTGTATCTGACCTGACCCATAGCATATCACCACATCCTGCTTGAATGGTCTTAATGTGGCCTGTGAGACTTATGGAAACAGAACTAGTATTGTCTCATTATGGTCTTTTCTTTTGCATGTGGCATTTTATGTGTTGTTCTGATTACTGTTTTTATTTTGTAATGTGTTTTTTCTTTGTGGTTTCCATGCTTAAACAGGTTTCTGTGTAATATACATATTTAATGTACACTGCCATGGATTCACATTTCTTACTAGACATTAGGGCTGGGTAAAGATTGTATAGATTTTTAATTTCTTATCAAATATACTCCAAGGTGACACGGTGGCTCTGTGGGTAGCACCGTCGCCTCACAGCAAGAAGGTCCCGGGTTCGATCCCCGGATGGGGCGGAGACTCTGGGTCCTTTCTGTGTGGAGTCTGCATGTCCTCCCCGTGTCAGCGTGGGTTTTCTCCGGGTACTCCGGTTTCCTCCCACAGTCCAAAGACATGCACGTTGGGTCGATTGGCATCTCTAAAGTGGCCCTAGTGTGTGAGTGTGCGCGCGAGTGTGTATGTGTGTGCCCTACGATGGACTGGCGCCCTGTCTAGGGTTGTTCCTGCCTTGTGCCCTATGTGGCCGGCTAGGCGCCAGCTCCCCCATGACCCCGTAACTGGGAATAAGCGGTACAGATAATGACTGACTGACTATACTCCATAATACATTTTGTTTAGGGGAGAAAAACAGTATTGACTGATAGACTGACATTACCGTAACACAAAGCTCAAAGAACAATTAATGTTATTGTAACGAATGTTTTTCCTCCTTTTCTGTTACATAATTGTAGATTTTACAGAATGAAAGACACTTTTAAAAAAAAAAAAAGAAATTGTCATACTAGCCCTTAATCTCATGATTATGTAATATAAAAAGGTCTTCACAGTACTATAATATTAGAGCAATATAATTTTGCCTGATCACCCACCCCTACCCAAAAAATCCATTCTTTCTTTTCAATGCCTTTCTCTGTGTTCCCCTCTCACATTGTTCTTTCCTTCTCTCAGTCGCCATGTACCTGGGGATCAGCAAAAAGATGAAGGGAAAGATGGAAAAGACGGGAAACCCCGCTCTCTCCGTTTCACCTGGAGTATGAACACCACCAGCAGCATGGAGCCAGCCGCCATCATGAACGAGATCCATAAAGTTCTAGACGCCAACAACTGCGACTATGAACAGCGTGAACACTTCCTGCTTCTCTGTGTCCATGGCGATGGACATGCTGACAACCTTGTCCAGTGGGAGATGGAGGTTTGCAAACTGCCCCGCCTCTCACTCAACGGTGTCCGTTTTAAGAGGATATCTGGGACATCCATCGCTTTTAAAAACATCGCTTCCAAAATTGCCAGTGAGCTCAAGCTATGAATATGTCTATCATTCATGTAGAAGAAAAAGGAAAGTGTTAAATCCTATGTAGAGAAACAAAGCTGTACGATCACCAACGTAGCAGTTTGCAAATGTATGGGTTTTTAATGAACCACTTACCCTATGTATTTCAAATGTATAGACTTTAACATTGCTAAAAGCAATAATTTATGTCACAAGTTGCTAATCACTGTAAATGAGAATTGATCTGAATTGTCTGGTTAAGAATGTGCAACACATTCTAACACACCTAGACACTCAGTCTGTCTCCTACAGAGTGAATATTGTGAAGATGTGGCCTAGAGGTGTAAAAACCAGAGCTACTTTATTCCTCTTCAGACAGTGTTGCAATGCTATAGGTATTTGTTGTTTTGAGCAGCCTGTGTATAAAGGCTATGTAAAAACCTTGAAGAGCCGAAATGCTTTCAAATTGCTCAAGTTATTCTGCACCTCAGTCAAGATTGTGATCAAGGTCATGTGCTTGTACTTGAATGTGATCCAGCTACACAGTTTGAGTTTGTTTTCGCTGTGTCAATGGTGCAAAATGAAACAATATATGTCCATCACCCAGTGTAAATAATGCACCTTTTGATTTAGTTACATTGTTACATTGCCACTCTCATATTCAAGAGCTCTAATATTTTAAAGGGCTACTTGTTATAGCTCATGGTTATGGATTATATATTGATTACATTAAAACAGCTGTACATGACTGACACTTTTTTTATAGGCTTAATTCTTTCAGCCTTCACTCATTACTCATACCTAAGCTGTCCTTTCTTCTAAAATGTGTGTACTCCAGAGTTGTGAAAATACATGGTTTAGCTTGACCCGAGTGTGTGTAGAGGGAATTACAGCAGTCCAAGAATGACACTGTACTTATGTAATAACACTTTAGATACCTGCCTCAACTCTTACTACACATGGGACGTTTCAGTTGTGTTGAATGTTTGCTAACTTGACTGCTGCTGTAAGACTAGGTTAAAGTGAATTCAGTATTGTGTTTACCTATAAATAAAAAATATATATATAGACACACACACATATATATGTATATATATATATATACACATATACACACACACACACACACACTATTCCTGAGAACAGTTTGTCATAGAATTGAATAGGTCCATTTGTGATGGCTTTGAGATAAGACAATAGACAGATGTAGACTGGAAGAGCATTTAATTCTTGTCACCATAAGGTGTCTTAAATACAATATACATGGATTAAATCTCAGGAGTGGGATGTGGAGGGGGAATGAAAAGCAGAATTTTGGAGTAGTGAGGTAGAAGGGCAGTTGCTGAATTTACTTCTGAGCAGGTATGAGGTCATCAATGGCCTGGCCTTTCTCCAGTCGCTTCTCCATCTCCACCAGCAGCTTGACTCCATCTACCACCATCTGAACAAGCTCCACCTCAGAGAAGCCCAGCCGGTCGGCATTAGAGATATCAAACACACCGCCCACTGCAGCAGTGTCCACGCCACCTGACACGTTGCATACACAGTCATTAGAATTAGTGTCACAACCATCAGCCCTTGGAGGGCAGCAGTGTATGGTTCAGTCAAACAGGTTACCTTCTTATATGGGTCAGTTGTAACATTTACCTGTTCCACGTTTCTGCAGGCGCAATCTCTTGAGCACCTCCTCAAACTTCTGGTGCTTGCTCATATTGGGGAGTTTGACATGCACACCTCCACGCAGACCTGTACCCAGGTTAGATGGGCAGGTGAGGATGTAGCCCAGGTGCTCATTCCACATGAACGCATGCCCCTTGTTCTTGAACAGTTCCTCAATCTGAAAGTATGAGTCAATAAGCCTCAGTTATTTACAGTACAGTCCAGCAGTATACAAATTATTCCTCAACTACTTTAAGTAAAGGAAAAGCTCATTTTAATATTGAGCAGATTACCTTGGTGAGGCCTGTGCAGAAACGGGTAAACACTTCCTTCATGTTGCCACCTTTCTGCATGGAGATGACACGCAAGTGATCCTCCTCATTCACCCACACAAGGAATGTCTTGTTGTCATTGTGCCTGACAAACAAAAGGCATGATTATTAGAAAAGGGAACTGCTTGGTCCCAAGTTCTACAACTCAAATCTTAGACAGAGCCATCATAAATGATTGGAGCCAATGTAGTGTGAATAACAGTTCATTAATCTGAGAATGATATTCAACATGACCTTTAAAGTGTAACAACAAAAGCTGGCGTGCACAGTCTCCAGCTTGTGGTTATGTACGGAAACCACAACCTTAACAAGGCCAAGAAGCATTATGAAGCAGCTGAACAACTTTACCATTCATAAACATGGCTCTAAAACTGTCAGCACAGCTCACATTCACATGGATAACTAATACTTACTGAACTTATGCAAGCACATATCTTTTTTTTTTTTTTTTTTGTTTCACTCAGTACTCAGAACTAGTAAGTACTGGTATTCACAGTGGTCTAGGAAGTAGCATTTCATGTAGTTCATCACTCAGTAGCAATATTCAAATATTATTAGTGTCTCTAACAGTATCTGTGTCCTGTCAGTCCTCTGTAAAAACACACAAAGTGCCCTTAAATACATTTAATCAGTTGGATTACATGTAAAGTATTTTATTTTAAGGCTTATTGATAATTGTCTACATAAACATTATGCAGATCTATATTTAAATTAGTATTCTCCATAAACATGAACCCTCAATTTATTTAATGAGGATCCAAACAGATGCACAATTTCATTAAAATGTAGGAGTTTCACATTCTTTTAAAAGTATTTTGAATTTAAAATCACTCATGGTCATATACTTCAGTACATAATTACAGAATTAAACACTAGGTGTGTGTGCAGATATGTTCATAGGATATGAAGCATAACCGTCAGTTTTGGCAATGCTACCATCACACAAGAAGTGGCATCCCAGTATAAATGCTGCATTGTGGGTGCTCCAACACTTACCATATTCCCCTGGCATCGGGCCAATCACGGGCCATTCCAGAGGCCAACAGCAGGGGAGACACAGGCTTGTCAAACAGGAAGTGGTCATCAATCAGCTGCTGCTGTTCTGCTTCGGTCATATTTTTCAAAGCATAGTATTTCCCTTTCAGATCTCCACTCAGGGCACCTAAAGCTATAAAACAGTCAGAGAAAAGAAATTAAAATCAATTTTAAACATTTTCCATTATTACTTTATTTTACAACAACAAAAGAAAATGCATTGGCAAGGAAACGTTTTGTACACATTCTGTAGCTTAAATAACCCCACAACAAAAAAAAATAAAGGTTCTTCCTCATTTTAAGTGCAAAAGCTTTAGTGGTTTAGTATACCCAGTAAGTACTGCTATTTAAGTTTTGGTTTCATTTGTCATCACAAAGCTCTAAATACATAAAATTCACAGACGCCAGATTATTTGGCGTGTGCTACATCTCAGCCCAAGAGCTCTCAAACAAGCACAATAGAAGAAGGAAAAAAAAAAAACCTAACAAAAACTCATCTAGGGTTTCAAATCAGAAGCAAAATTTCAGATTACAAGCTGATTGACAGTTGTGTCAGTTCCAAAAATAGTATGCATTAACAGCCTCAGATGAATGTGGGTATATGCTTAAATGGTAGGAATGGGTAGGAAGGTGGTGCATATGAGCAATTAAAAAAAAATACAATGTAGCAGTTTGTTTACGCATTATTAATGGTAATTTCAGATATTCACAATGGAAAGACCTTGTGAAGTGCAACAATGAACAACTTATTTTAGCATTTAATTCTTACAAATTTGCTATATCCTCTGAAAGTTCTCTAATCATAGCTTGCACCCTTAGGTCCCCCACAGATCACCACTAGATGGAGCCATCCACTGCTGTAGATCTATACCTTCCACAGAGAGTTTTTCAATAGCCCTCCTCTCTCCACGACTGCAGTGAGGTGGCAGGGAAAAGCCACGGATGCTCCTGCCTGTTCGCACACGAGAACTCAGCACATAGTTGGGATCCAGATCATCCCCTCCCTTAAAAAAAAATAAAAGCACCATTAAAAATATTAAAGACATTAATAAAGTCATACCTCATTAAGTAAAGCCTATAATGAAGAGAATTGCACACATTCATGACTGTACCTTGAGGTTGTCTGGGTTAAGGTCAGTTTTGTGCTTATCAGTAGGTTTGTATCCACCATGTCTGTCCTCAATGACTGGGTCCAGCAGTTCCTTAAACACCTCATAGGTCTCCTCATCTCCCGCCACACAGCCCACAGTCATAATGAAAGGATGGCCTAGGATGGAGATATGGAAAAATGAACCCTACATGCAAATAGATGAGGTGGCTCTATAGATAAACTAAAGTATACAAGGCACTACTACGCTAATATGCAATAAACAATCTGATCTGACCATCTTTTTTCCTGCCTAATTTAATTCCAATTTAAGATTTCACTATAAGACACTTCACTAAAGACGTTATTCAGTCCTGGACTCCGATTCACTTTTTTGTAACAACAGCATAAACTTATTCTAGTCTGAGAGAGATTGTGCTTTTACCAGGATTATCTACACCAGTCTGAATGGCTTTATCTAGGGTGAAGCCGCTGGGTGTGGAACGCTCACTAAGCTCCTTGTACATTTCCAGTGTCAGAACTTTAGCCATATGGTTGTTGTGCTGGCTAAGGTCTGGGTATTCATCCTCAGCAGAAAGTTTCTTGATGGCAAGAACGTTCATTTTTTGACTGCTACACAAATACAAAAAGACAAACAATCTAACAACTGTCACTCTTTTACTCTTGTCCTTTTTTAATTCAGCACGGTCACTGTACAGCATGGATTTTATGGATTTAAACTTAAGTCTACACTTCGTGTACAATAAGTACAAGTTCATTTATATTCACCATGTCAAACTAGTCTGGATAGCCTGGTCATATTTTTAAAATAAACCATTTAGAGTGATTGTCCTGCTGGCATCTGGGGCAATCAGCTAATACTGGAGTGGTTTCCAAATCCAGTATCTTTCTGTACTCAACACACCTGAAGAACAACACATGAAGTGCTTGAACTATTGAACTGAACGACCTGATGAGGGATTACTGTGACTGAACTGATGCTTCAGAGCAGATGGTCAAGATTTCTGTTCTGTTAGAAGCCTTTTAAGCAGCTTTACCTGGGTTATCGACTCCAGTCTGAATCACATCATCCAGAGTGAAGCCACTGGGCGTCTGTTTGCTTCGCAGGCGCTCGTATATGGCTGGGGTGAGCACTTTGGCCATGTGGTTGTTGTGCTTGCTCAGGTCGGGATACTCTGCTTCAGACGAGTACTTCAACTTCATCTGGTTGTGGGTGTTTCCGAAAGGCATGGCTGAGGATCCCTGAGTGCACCAAGGAGCGGAGCCCATACAACAACCCGTCAGTGTTTCCACACAAACCGAAGAACACACTCGTCCAAATGAGGACTTGGTTTTGTTAAATAAATAGCAATGTAGAAATTTTACCGCTATTAAAAAACGCATATCATACACAAGGGTATAAAGTAGAGTTCGTTTGTTAAAACGGTGGAAAGTTTAATTTGGGCAAATAGATAATAATAATAATTCCCATGAAGGTAGTGTATACCCGGATGGCGGAATGACTGAATCACTGGTCATAGCAGATGCTCCTGACCAAGCAAGGTCAGATTAACATGCATCCTGTAACAGACATTTGGCAAAAAAAAAAAAAAAAAAAAAAAGAAAAGAAAGAAAATCTACTGAGTATTAAAAAACACATTTAGTGCTAAAACAAGCATACTGCTAGAATAAATCAATGCAATATAAATACTACTAGAAAACAAAGGAAGATTTTCTTTTTACGCAAATAACAGGGTTTCGGAAAAGTCGTACTAAGGGTCTGTTCAACGCGACAGACATGCGCCCTCCTTCACAAAACCAAGTCCTTCATGTTGTAATGGAAAGAGTACCATCGTTTGGAGTCCTCAATCTGATCCCCGAATAGCCTTGTAGACGTGCAATCTAACTTTTGCCGTTTTAATATTCGACTCCTTTGGAAAAACATGATCTTACCTGTGGACTACGAATAGACGAAGACGGTTTTGACACAAAAGTTCCCAATTTCACCCCGCTGTGTCCTGCACTCCAAAGTTATCCTGCTCTCCAGTGAGGCTTCGGGATGGAGCCTTTATTTTATAGTGTGCAAGAGCGGCTCCTATTGGCTAACACTTGTACTCCATTCATTGGGCTAGGAGACTGAGACTGAGGATACAGCTTTTAGAGTGCAGCTGCAACCTTTCTAAGCCTCCATGACTCGATGACACAGTATTGTCTATTTAAATCATTTGAATTATCATTCCATTCATGCACATAATAATCCACAATGACTGATGTATGCATAATAAAAAAACAGCATATCTCAATATGCAAGTTACATTAGCTAACAGGGAAAGGTCATATAAACTGGGTCGGCTTTCATTGCGTCATCTGTATGCGACACGTTAGCGGCATGTCGGTGTTGCTGTACTAAACACGTGTGTAGACCGGTTTTGCTGACAAACATAAACTTCAAACCATTTTTAATAAAGGTAAGTGTCTTAGAAGCGCTGTTTACGTGTTCTGACTTAAACGAAAACTGTAACACTGGGTAAATTCTGTCGTGACTAATGTAAACCTGATATTTCATTTTTGCTAACGTTGCTAGCTAGGAGACTAGAATACTGGCGTGAATGAATAAATGGTAAATCGTTTAGATAGCTGTGGATGCATGCTGGGGGAACAGTTTGTACAGACTCCTGCATTTTTGCACATGGCTGCGGTTGTCATGATGTAACTGGGATGCAGATAGTACAGGCATCCTACCAACCCGACCACTCCATCAGCTACACCGTGTTCTCTTAGCCTACAACCGCCGTCCTAGACACTTGGTGTGAGTTTAATTAAAGCAATATGGGAGGCTGACTTTACCAACCCGTATAGGAGGAGGGTTAAATATTTTAGATTAAGATGTCAAATATTAATCATATATTATAAGCATTGGGGTTCTGGTTAGCTGTAGACATTCAGAAGTATTTCAGTATTATATCCCCATTTTAGGCAGGTTTTAAAATAGCAGAAAACTAGAAGGTGTATAAATTGTGTAGTGCAGTGGTGGATGCTGGTCTTTCAAGAAGGGGAAGCTCAATTATATATTATTTATTTATATATTTATATATTATATATTTATATATTTTATACCTACATCATAAAATGTGTGGGTTTATCTATATTATATTATATATTTATTTGTGACAGTGGAGGGGCTCAGCAGCAC
>JAOVYV010000040.1:13045956-13065696 GCA_025674545.1 Hassar affinis | reverse complement strand
CACTGTGCAGGACTTGTAGATGTCATTCCCAAGACGAATTGACGCTGTATTGGCCGCAAAAGGAGGCCCTACACCATGCTAATAAATGATTGTGGTCTAAAATGACAGGTGTTTCAGTTTCATTGTCTAACCCCTGTACATTCCTAACATACATTCATCCTTGGAAATACATCCATCTTTATATATTGTTTTAATTTAAGAGCCATTTTAAATTTTGACTTTATTGCAAAGCATGAAATAATAAAGCTGGCAAAAACACCAGAGAAACAGTGGTTGAATACATTTTTTATTGATATTTTGCAAGCAAGTTTTAGCATTGTCGATGGTAATATGTGTATGTCTCCAATCCTGTGAAAATTTAAGGTTAAATAATAATACAAAAAAAACTTTAAGATAAAAAAAGAAATACAATGGACCAAACAAAATCCTTGTTCATAATACATACAGGAAGGGGAGTATAGTTCTCTGTTTGGGATGTGTTCAGTTCTCAATACTGCTGATACAAGAAGTACACTCCCAATCAAATGTTTGGACACACAAGCTCATAGAATGGTTTTCCTCATTTTTACTTTTTTTTTTCCTGCTATTTTAGAATAATACTGGGATATTACACATATGGAGTTATTCAGTGACCAACATGAGCGTTAAACAGAGACATATTCTTAATAGTTCTCTTGATGAAGCTTTGCACATTCTTGCATCTTCTTAGCCAGCTTCATGGCACCAGGAGGCTTTTCCTAAAATTCTCATGTAGGCTGAGGTTGGATCATCCGCTTCTCCTAAGTTCTTATTGAAAAATTCTTGTTAGTGGAAACCACTTGTGTTAATTATAAATGGACTAGTAAAAATACATAATAACAATGTATTCATTAACTTCATTATTTGCATTTTTATTAAAAACAACATTTCAGTAGCTGGATC
Source organism: Hassar affinis (assembly GCA_025674545.1). Lineage (NCBI taxonomy): Eukaryota > Metazoa > Chordata > Actinopteri > Siluriformes > Doradidae > Hassar > Hassar affinis. Next base: position 13,064,775 of record JAOVYV010000040.1, on the reverse strand, counting down.
AAACAGTATTTAAGACACGGATGAATATATATTTAAGCTAGTGTGTCCAAACTTTTGATCGGTAGTGGATACAATCATTATTGCCATATATCCTTAGCCTCACATGTAACACTTGAAACTGTATTTTAATAGTTTTTGACAATCCGTATATTTACAATTACAAGTAGTATGGGCGAGTACTAATTATTAAGCCGAACCAGTGTTGTGTTCTCCTGAAAATGCACTTGGTTTTTCATTGGCTATGAATGCAAATATAGTGCAGCCTTTTAAATAATTTGAATGCTTCTTAATTTATTCTGCGAATCCAGGAAAAATTATTCTGAGATTTCTCTTGAAAACAATTTACTATCTTGCCTTGATTTCAATTCCATTGTTCAGTATTTTCTTATTTATCAGTAATTCACAGTTGTAGAAAAATAGACATGGCAATGAATTATATTTACATCTGTGTACATTAATCAGTATCAGTGTATATTAAATTAATAATCGACCCTTTCAGCATGCACACAGTGTTCAGACAATGCACTAAAAAAACAATTTACATGTTGTATATTTAATGACTATATCTGTGCTGGTATGCTGGTATTTCTATATGCATAAGATCTGTGTGTGTGTGTGTATATGTGTGTGTGTGTGTGTGTATGTGTATGTGTGTGTGTGTGCTCAGTAGCGGTGTTCTCCACGTGTGATGTGTGACGAGAACTCATAGCGGTCCTGACTGCGATAGCCACATAGGTTGCATTCGAAGGGGTCTCGGAAGCCATGGCATCCCATGTGAATGGTATACATGACATGGTCCAGGAAGAGCACCCTGCAGTGGACGCAGCGATACGCCCTCACTTCCTCACCCTCCGCACTTAGCACTTTAAAGCCCTCTGTAGCCATGCCCAGCTCCATTCCCACTCCCCGCAGAGACTCATAGTGCCTCTGCTCCTCCTTTACCAGGGGCAAAGCTCCGTTTCGTGCTCCTGGGGCCATATGATTGGTCAGATAGATGAGCCCACTTGCCCCCGGTCCTCCTCCCCCGGCTGCCCGCTCCTCGTTGTTGCTCTCGGTGTCAGTGGAGTCCTGGCCACTGTGACTGGGGGACCCATCTTTCTCGCTCATTGCAGATTTGGACTTAGCAAGCAGCAGCAAGTTCTCGGCTGCGCTATCTTTAGCTGACAAGCCGTTGCTCTCGGCGGATTGGGCCTTGTGCAGGTTGTAGATGGGATTGACAACCATATCAGTGCCTGAGCCTGGCGGGGTCTGAACCAGCGGCCGCAGAGCCTCAGCTCCCAGGTAGCTTATGGCACTGTTGATGGCCTGGTCAATCACTGCCGATGGCTGCATCATCTCACCTGAGCTGCTCTCAAATGAGAGGTCAGAGAAGCGTTTCTCACCTAACAGACAGAACAAGAAAGAGAGATGATGAAAACTGGCACAGGGCCCACACTGAAAGGGACAATTTTTTTTTAAGGTCCCATTCAGTATATAAAAAGGGGGATGATCTTTCATATCATTCCTGTCTTTCCTTTCCTTACATTTATAGAGCGCAATAGCTATTTAGGATAACTGGCCTGTTTTGAATAAACTATAAAAGGTTTATTTTAAAATTCAATTATTCAAATAATAATTAATTAACAAATTAAATGTAAAATAAGTTATATAATAGATCTTTATTTTGCCCAGAGATACAGTAATAAAATCTAAGCATAGGTGGCCTAGGTTGCAGTAAAAATATCCAAATGAAATGAAATTTGTGTACCTACACACACACCACAGTGATGAGTGCAATTAGGATACCCAAGTTCTATGAAATATACAAATTCCTTTAAACATAGAGAAAGCAAACTGACGCTCTTACCTATAAACTTCTGTGGCATAGAACTCTTACGCTTAGCTACATTGTTTGCTATTCTGTCTAGCACCAAGGCTCTCTCAGACACAGCCAGGTTTAAGTCTTCCCTCGGCTCACTCTGGCTGTTCTCTTCCTTCACTATAAAATGCAAGACAGAGAAACCATGTATAAGATTCAAATATACACACCTGTCCTCTTGGGCTGACAGAATCTGCACTGACATTTTGTTTCTTTAAACCTGTCATGAACCCTTGTCTCCTCTTTGGGTTTTTTTTTTTCTTAGGCTTCTGCCATGATGTGTAATAGCTTTGCTTTTTCTTTCTTTTTTTTAATTCAGTGCCTTTCAGCCTTCTCAGTCAAATAATGGAGTAAATAATGCAGTAAAAATACCCTTTCCTGTCAAATACATCCTTTACCAAGACAGATGGTCATACATTTAAAACTTAATTTAATCTAAATTTAATTTTAGAAAATATTTTTGTATAATCTTTAAAATAATATTTTGAAAACTATAAATCTAGAATAAATATTGGACTAAATAAAGACCTGCCACTAGCTATGAATATATGTCTACGTGTTATAAGAATATTTTGTTATTTTGGAATAATATGCTAATCTTCTGTTAGTTTTAGGTTGTGATTGTAGATTAGATTTTATTTGATTAAAAGAATGTATCTCTGAGCTTGTATAAAAGGGTGAGAGCCGTTAGGTCACCCCTGCACTGACCTGAGTAGATGCTGTTCTGAAGGCCCATGCACTGCAAGTAGTTGTGGCATCGCTCTTTGTGCTCTTCCAGCGAGCTTCTCTGCTTGTAGCTGCGTCCACAGTACGCACACTTGTGGGGCTTTCCAACTGTCAGTTCAAAAGAAAAAACGATGGTGCTCAGTGTCATTTTCTTTCCTTGGTGAACTATGTGTTCAGTTTGTGTTCCCCAAAATAGGTCAAAACATGAGATTAGTTATCAGTGCAGTCTTTAATAAGATGCTGTTCACTGGGAGGAGTGTAAGTTACCAGAGTGTGTGCGAAGGTGTCCGGTAAGGGCGTCTCTTCGGCGACAGGCATAGTTACATAGGTGACACTTAAAGGGTTTCTCCCCAGAGTGAAGTTTTATGTGGCGTAGCAGGTTGCCCTTCTGTGTGAAGGACGCACCACACTGACTGCACTGGAAGGGCCTTTCACCTGGAAAAAAAAACATATTACATTTATACACAGTACATTTGAGCAGCTCAAACATTACAACACATTCTCAAACTATCTACTTAGAATCCTGCAGAAAAGGATATTGCTTTGACTTAAAAGTTCTATACAATCTAAAATTCTATACAATTATGATATAAACTAATGCATCTGTATTTATAGGGATATTAAACTGAAAGGCAGCTTTTAAATCAAGTTATTATAATAATAATAATAATGTTGCAATAATAATAATAATAATAATAATAATAATAATAATAATAATAATAATAATAATAATAATAGCAATAATTCTTATTTAATTTTACTACTATTATTATTATTATTATTATTATTATTATTATTACTGTTTTAATAAGTATAAATGGTAGAAATCAGTTGTCTTGTGATAGCTGTGAACCCTGAGGCCATATTTAATTCAATCCAGTATGAGATGCCATGGAGCTCTGTTAGTCATTTGCACTACATGGACAAGCTGCACGCAGGCAAACTCTAAGAATGTAAATGATAAGCCTACAGTGATTACTTTGGGCCTGTCTCTGCAGCTCTGAGACCTCAACCTCTCTGCCTCTGTCTGTCTATCTCTCTCTCTCTCTCTCTCTCTCTCTCTCAGTGACCCTGTTTGTGCCGTGCATTCGGGTCGCAGCTCTACACGCGGCCACAGAACGCAAGAGGCCCATCAGAGGTGGAAGCCCCGCCCACTGTGCACTGTGGCGCGCGCACTGCCTGCCCCTCAGATCGAACACGAGCCTTTCTGACTCGGCCTGCCAGCTTCGTAATGCACCGCTGCCTGGGTCAATTTGATCTCAAAATCTCATTTCCCCCCCTCTTCTTCTACTCTCAAATAAGGGTGGCCCATCACAATGCAAATGGCAGAGCTCATTTAAATAAAGCGAGGGGAAGCGCTTTGTGTTTGAGAGCCACTCTTCCTGATCAGCGCCCCTGGAATAAACCAATATCCAGGGCGTGTGAGTGTTGTGGCATTCTCGGAGAACCATTTTAATGCGAGCCTCTCTTCAAAGGCCCCCTATAAAATAAGAGTCACCAGTGAAGCAGTAAAACTACTGGAAGAAAAAAAGAAACTCATTAAAAAGGCATTTTAGGAGAACAGTCTCACCAGCGAATATTTATATTTAAATAGGAAGCACTTCATTATATCTTTTATTGTAGGTTCTGTTTGCATTTGCATTAGTCCTCAGTTCCTTTCTTCCATTTTGGGTTTCATTAGCTTCTCAAGCGCTGAAGTTAAGTGCCTTTTTGAAAAATGTTCTCCACCACTGGTTTGAGCTCATTACAACTGAATACCAATCTTGAGAGAGACAGAAAATAACTAAGTACTTTTATAATTTAAATTTAGCAGAGTTTCTTCCCGGCTAATTGTTGATGTTGCCCTCAACTGTAATTTACATGCAGAGATACTTCATTCCCTTTTAAATGTGTGCTAGAATAGATTTACTGAGCAAGACGAAACAATCAAAACACCAAAGTAGCTAAGGTAACATTAAGGTAACATTTGAGCCCTTAACACACTGTAAAGTTAATGCTTTTGACTGTACTAATAGTGGAGTTTAATCCACAGACTGATAGCTTTAATGAATTTGGCTTTCTTTTATCTGTCATTTTAATGTCAAGGACAAATTTAGGATTTGCAGTGACATTTTTAAAATGCATTGTAGCTCCTGATTAAATATAACCATTATAGTACTATAATGCACGCTGCCTCATCAAGCTCTCCTAATCTGCTCTGCATCTGCAGAGTGTGTCTTGTGTGTTGTGTGCATCCTATCAAGCCCTGCACACTGTCAGCTCTTCTGTGCTATGGGTGTGAGTGACACTAAGGGGAGGGAAGAGTAGATGGCAGTTGTGCTTACCAGTGTGGCTTCGCTTGTGCACCATCAGCACATTGGGCCCAATGCAAACTATTCCACAGATATCACACTTGAGCTTCCCATTGGGGAGGCGGATGCCCCCGGCCATAGGGTAGGCAGGCGCTGGCTTGCTGTCTGGGCCTGCGTGGGAGCCGTTCACTTTGGCCCCTGAGCCATCGAGCATGCGCAAGTCCTCGGCCACACACTCCTCTTCCTCGCCATTCATCTCAGCGGCCAGGCCATTCTCCTCATCACTCCGAGCCTCAACTTTTATATTGCAGGCTGGAAAAAGAGGGCAGTGGGCCTGTTTAGTGAAGCATCAGGCTGAATGCTCACCCTGACTATCACCTAAGCTAACACTTTCATCTTTCTTCTAGTATAGATGACAATTGTTATGTCCTGGGGCAGAGGTCTCATGTTTATATCCAGTGTACAGGCTTTAGTGATATTGTTACTGTATAATGTTATGTAACTTTAGGGATAGACACAATACTTGAGGACAATCCAGGCATCTCTTTATGGTAACTAAAATAGGAAGTGTATGAATTGTGTTTTTCCTTAAATGTTAAAGGAGAACAGACATTTCTAAGAAAACTCAGGCTTCTTACCTAGATAATAAGGCCAATTTCTAACCCTAGTGTTTTTGGTTTCTCTTCACACTACACAAGCACAATTCTGTTTTGAGCAGTCAAACAGTAAACTCCTATATGAGTTTGCTCACTCAGGAATTGGGAAATACAAACTCCATACCCCAGCTCTCTCAGTATCACAGTTCTCTGAAACAAATGACTGATAAACAGGAAACAGAGACACAGGAAGCACTGTGAAACTGAGGAGTGCAGCGGTGTAAACCAGACCAACAAACCGTGGTAAATACATACACGCTCACTCTAATGCAAGTCAGACTATAGAAATGAAGGAGTTAGGGTGATTAATAAAACAATCTAAATTTCAAATGCATGACAGGGTTTGAATTTGAGCACAGAAACGGCAGCTAATGTAGCTCTGAAAGCAACAAATTACAGTCTGAACATTTTTTTGACTCTGAAGACAAAAGATTATTTTAATGCTACTGTGCCTGTAGGACTGCTATGCTTTTTTTCTGGTGAGTGCGATTTTACGCAGCAGCTTTCACACTGCTGCCCTTTGCTTAAAACGGTTCTCACTGGGTTTGGGTCGTGTGGTTAACATGTCATGGTGCCATGGCTGATTTCCTCATGAGTTTACCTCCATTTGTACACACTGAAGAGGAAGAAGTGGAAATAATGAAATATAGGAATCTAGGAGAAAAGGGGAAGCTTCAGTAACAGAGCCAGCCCAACTGAAAAAAACAAGGCCAAGAATTATGGAGAAGTGACAGAAAGGGAAGCACAGACAGGGAATTGTGAAGCTGTGCAACTGAAACGGCATTTTTGTGGAACACAAAAGGTATTTTTTTTTTATGCGCGCTACATGGATCAACAAATATGTCACATGATTCATACAGATAAAGTACCTCGGTTCCTTTCTGCTCTATTCGGTACAAGTAACTGTGCCTTTATTTGAACTAAAATACCGTAAGAAGGAATATATAAAGACAGGAGCCACATTCACTGCTACAAAAGGCCACAAACCACTCCGGGAGAGGCACCCAGACAGATCATTTTAAGAGGAAGTTGAGTAAGTGTCAGCTTAAAGATGAAAATGTGTGAGCTCACTAGACTGATAGCAAAAGTGCTTCTTTCCCATGAGCCATAGCCTGCAAGATACTGCTGCTGATCAATGCTTACATTCTGTCTGGTCTGATCCTGAGAGCAAGTTCCTTTGTAGCATTAATACACTAAAATTCCTGACACAATTAAGACGATGTTAAGATTTCATTTATAATAACAATTGAATGTTCAATTCTGTAGGGCAAAAAAAAAAATCGGAATATATATTGTTCTATAGCCATATGTGGACACAAATGCTCTCTTATGCACTCTTACAGCTACTCATAGTCCCTCTGCTTGTATCGTTCAATGTTTTGTCCAGAGATATGTGACCTAAGCTTGGCAGAAGGAAGTAACTTTGCTAGTGTGCTGAAATCTCTCATGGATTTGGGGAAGTTGTGACTAAACTGGAGATGGGAACAGGAGCTTTTACTTTATATAATGTTTGTCACACATCCTAATTTACCCTTTTTGGGAAGCAAGTGTCAAAACCCACAGGCAAGAGCAAACAAAGTGCACTACACTAGAACAGAGAAGAAGAGAGGAGACACAGGAGCTCATTTCATCCTGCTTACAACACGACTCCTGTCACTTCCTGTCACATTAACCTGAACTATTAAACAGCACAGAGCAGATTTACAATCACCCTGAAACATGATACATTTATAGCAAAATGCGTTCTACTAACGGTGGGACAAACGTGCCACCTACGTGCAGGAGTCCTGCATGTGTAAAAGTGGGTGTTAGCTATGTTGGTCTCAAAGCACTGTTTCTGTTGTCTCAAACTGAAAATAGCTTTGTACTTGTTGCCTTGGAGCCACACACTTAACCACGGCTTTGCTCAGTGTGAATATGTGCATGTGCGCTTGCACATATGCGACCTTTGATAAGGAGAAAAAAGGCACTGCTTCTTTTGCATTTTTAGGAACTTCAGAACGTCAGACTGTAAAATGGCAGCGCCACAAAGGTGCACCGACCAATAAGTTGTGCATACAAAATAGCTGACATGAACTATTGTGTGACCCTGTACTTCAAGTCTGCATTTACAGAGACCATTTGGGGTTTGACTGCATGGCGCTGTTAGGAGCATAGCTAAGACTGACAAGCGTGAGCCATCACAGTGTGTGCTTTTCTGATGCTCTTCGCCTTCCTGTCTCACTTACACCCTCCTGATCGAATAGCACATTGCAACCCATAGTAAATGATCAGCACAGATCTACTGAAGCTACTGCTCCATTACCAAGTTTCTGCATTAATCTGAGAAGCAGTGATGCACTGCAAAGATATAATAGTCACATCCTCTCACACACTGGCTGATTACATCTTCAAGGACAGTGCACACACACGCGCACGCACACAGGCAAAATTTAAGATTATCTACAGCCTGTATCAAATAGCCTGTTTAAAACCCATTATCCTGCAAAATACGAACCTCTGAAGTAGAACATTTTATCTCACAAACATGTAACTTGTCAGACAGCTGGAGATAAAGTTCAGCATTCCATAAAAAATCTTGAAAAAAAAAATCTTTCATTTTCAGATTTCTTACATAATACATTCCCTTCCGGTCAATAACGCTAAGCTTTTGTATAAAACGTTCCTGAAGGTTGAACGGACGATATTATAATTATATTACCATATTACATTAAAGTTGGCTCCTTCGTTCATTTGCTGTCCCTTTCTCCTAGTGAGGGTTGCAGTGTGTGATGAACGTTATGTTTTTAAAAAAACATGCTGACAGTGTGTCAATGAGAAGTGGAATGACTAATCAATAGCTATCTGTGCGGTGCTGTCAGAGGGAATGATGTAAATGCTGCGGTCCACAATGCACTTTTGTTACAGCCTATGTAACAGTCTGTTCCTCTAAAGCGAGCTTCACTACTTTATAACTGCAATTTAATGCTGATGATTCTAGCTGATGCATTTCCATTTCCACTACAACACTAAAGGTATCACCACAGCATATACATATTTACTGTCCTCCTACACCTTCAGAAGCATTTTGCTTGCACATATTTCACTTTGTGAACTATACTTAATTTACAGTACGTCGTATTAATAATTACGCCATTGGAATAATTGGATAGTAAGACAATCACTGTGTGTGTGTGAGAGAGAGAGAGAGAGACCATGTTTTTATATATTTGTGGGGACCAAATGTGACTACAGATATAGGAATATAGGAATTTTACTGGTCCCCATAAGGAAAGTACTTTTTTATTTTGTACTTTTTAACAAAACTAATAGATCCAAAAAGTTGCCTTTTCTTTATCGAGGTTAAGTTTAGGGTTAGGCATATCATTAATTAGCTTCATTAATAATGTCAGTGGAAGGTCCTCACAAGTATAGCAAGACAAATTAGGTGTGTGTGTGTGTGTGTGTGTGTGTGTGTGTGTGTGTTTCTAGGTAGGTGTAGCTTGGCAGTTGAAGTGAAAGCATGGCAAAATGTGCAGGTGCAGTTGTGTGTGTGTGTGTGTGTGTGTGTGTATGTAGTGCCGTAGTTGCTCCTGAACATTTTATCTCCCCGTACGAGTGTTGAAACTGTGTTCTGGCAAGTTCTTCTTAGGAAACTCTTGCACATCCTATTTCAGTTTCCTCTGACATCTTACTTTTTTCTCTCTCTCTCTCTTTTTAAATTACTACAGCTTCAAAGTGTTTGAGGCAAACTAATCTGGAACTACTGGAGGGGAAAATTCCTAAACAAAAATACATCAAGATTTTAAACAGGCCATCTGCTAACTTCAGCTTAGCCAGGTCCATTCCCATCCACATCACAGACTTCGCTTCTACTTAACCTACTTCATACTCATGCGCTGTTCTGGCACTCACATACTAACATGTCTTACTGAGAAATCTCTATTTCACCCAACAGAATATCTTTTCCATTTCGTGTAATACACTGCTGTAAGACTGCTGGTCTTCACCCAGAACACAAACTCTAGTGCGGCTAATGAACATCCAGCCAGGTGCTGAAGAGATCTCAAGATAATATTTTAAATAACCTTTTTAACTAAATTTACAAGTAACATGTAGCAGTATGAGAAGTTCATAATCTAGTCTATAATTTCTAGTCTATAATTTAAGATGTGTAGAAATTCAGAAATTATAATAAACAGTCATAAACAGTAATAAACAGCTGCTACATCAGTCTTTGATACAAAGAAAAGGAATTGCTTTGAGGGGTGTGTGAGTTTAACAGTTTCTTGGTTCCTGCCTTTTCCTTTCTGTATCTGAACATGAAGAAAAAGGAACATAAACACTCTAATCATAATCATCGATGTGCAGAAAAGGGGGACTCAGGAACCAGGGGCTAAAGAAACCACACATGATAATGTTAATTGCAATACTACTGCTGCTTTTTTAAAAGGTCCAGGACGTTTGTGGAAAATTAACCAATAGAAATGTACATCATTAGCATTAAAATTCTTTGTATGTCAAAAAAAAGGTAGCTACATACATCATTACATTTCAAATGTTCTCATACGGTTTATTTTGAAATTCTCGTGATCTCGTATTTTCTTTTTCTTCAGCAATTTCTTATTGAATATGTTACCTGATCATCGGATAGCTCTTTTTAAACTTACTGGAATAAACTCTTTGGATTGTCATCCTTAAACCTAGTGCTCTAAATTGGTTTTATGTTCTCCCATATCATAGGTGCTTTATGCTCTACATGAGATACTAGTTATTACATGGATTTGACTTGGTGGAAACCTCTTAGGTGTTTTAAGGAGCTTTTTACATTGGTCTCACCCACCTGTTGGTTTGTCAGTGCGATTGGTGTGCTGGAGACCTGTGCTGGTGGACAGGTCCTCTGGGACAGGCATTGGCTCGTCTTGGTCTTCTGCTGCCTCATTAGTAGTGGGGCTGTCCCTCCCTAATATAAAACACAAAACAACTCTTTATGCTCACAGAGAGTACACCGTACAGTACACACTGTGCGTGTATGTATATGTTTATAGTTAAAATGTTGTTTTATGTCTGTGCTCCTTTTTTCTTTCTTGTTTGTTTCCCTGTTTTCCTAGAAAAGTGTTTGCTGTAACCTTTGTCTTTAATACACTCTTGTTTAATCAGCCTTCTAGATGTTTTAAGAAGCTCACTGTGCAGCAGGATCTGGGTATGTTGAGCACTACCACATTTTGGTGTTGCTCTGATTACATGAAATATATGTACATGCTATACCTGCTATTTGGGACATTTCCTGTGCCTCTTCGGTCTCCATCCTGTGCAGGTACTCTAACAGGAGCAAGTGAAAGAGTGAGGGACAGAGACAGACAGAATAAGACAAGCAGAGACACAGAGTCAGAGAAAAGTGTTTCAGTTTCATCAAACACCTACTGTTGAAAATGTAACATTCTAAGAGGGGGCGCTTAGTGATTATAGGGGGAATGCCCTTTCTTTGTGTGTCTCCATCACCCCCTACAATAACACTCCTATTCCAGTAGCAGACACCAGTGTCCTGCACATTACATTACAAAAGAACTACAGACATTTTCATTACCCTAGCTGACAGCCTGGGTAGACTGAGCAACTGGATGGTGGGCTTCAGGGGTGGGGTGTTGGGAACTCAAGAGCAGCTTTTCAGACCACATTTGTTATTTATTGTTAATTTCCCAGCACATAATCATCCAAAAATGCAAACTGACTGCCGCAAAATTAAGCAGAAAATTAGATGGCCCTAGGTCACGGGGGATGCGGGTGTTTGGCATAGCCAGCTGATTGGCGCTCGTGTTCACTCTAATTTACTGAGCATGCATGGGTAAGCCCGGCAGCCCGTCTCTCTTTCTCTCCCTCACTCATACATACTCGCGCAGGCAAGCTGAAGACATAAACAAAAGGTGAAGTGGACACAGAAATGGAGTGAGAAAGAGAGAGAGAGGTGACAGAGATAGTAAAACGGAAGAAAGACAAGGGGAGCAAATGAAAGAGAGAGAGCAAGAGAGAGAGGAAGTATGATAGAGGGGAGATGAGAAAAGAAGAAAAAGTGAAAATGTCAAACAAAATACATGAGTAAGAGAAATTAAGTGCAAGAAAAAAGACAAAAGGAAAAGAAAGAGGTGTTTGAAAAAGCAGTAGGCCGAAAGAGCAGCACTTCCTTGGGCCAGGCCTGCATATCGAAGGAGTCACCAGTGTGCGTGGCCCCATTAATAATGCAGGGTCCCCTCAGGCCTGCAGCAGATGGGCACAACAGCCTCGGCCTCCTCGCTGCCACTTCAAGACGCTCCCGCTGGAGGTCCGCACCCGGCCCCTGCAGCCACGCAGGGAGAAGTGAAGCTCCCGAAAATAGCCAAGCAAGCTGAAGCATGCCCCTGGGAGAAGGGGAACCTAGGCCTTCCTGTTTTCACTGACAGATGGCTCCACACATTTGGAACAAATAGCGGGAAGCAAGTTTGTGATCCGTATGTTGCAATGCCGAAGTCTTTCTGTGGATGACTCCACAGCAGCACTCAGACCCTAAGTAGAACTAGGTGCGTCTGTATAGAAAAGGTGTGCTTGTGTACTGGGAGTGAAAGTTAAAGGTTAGACTAGGTCAGTATGTTTTGTGCTGCTCCCAAGGCTCGACACTGTGTCTTCTTGGCATAGCAAGATTTCTGACCATGCATCCATGCGTATGTGTGTGAGTGTGTGAGCGTGTAATTGTGTGAGGGTATGTTTTAGTCAGTATTCCCATTGTGCCCCCTCTTCTGAGTAGTTCATGTAAAGGGAAATAGTGATGCTCTGGATAAAGGAGGGGGTGGAGATATTAATATTTCTCATTACAGAACATTCTTCAGTACTGGTGTAGGTCTGGAAATTGCGTGTCAATATGCACTTATAAGCACAAAACACTAATGTCTGTACAAAATGGCTGCTTTTTATTTCTATTCTATTTCAAAACAGTGTATGTTATAAAGTACAATGTTTTTTTTAATTCATTGAATGAGACAATGCTCTAAAAATGTAAATTCCAGAGTAAAATCAGTGATAAACTACTCAGCCTGATTGAAATGTAAAATTCTATGCGAGCAGCCTATTAAGAACACGCATAGGTAAATATGAGCGAGCCAGTAAACGTGAGCAGAGTTTCCTAAGTTTTAAAGGTTTTCAAATTACAGAGCCAATCTCTGTCTACCAATGATCAGTGTTACCATGCTTCTGGGAAACCTGCCCAAATTATTTAGATCTGACTCCACATACTTTTGAACTGTAGGTGTGAAAGTATTGATATTTGATGAAAGGTTACAGATCACTCATGATTCATGTACTTCAATTCATAAATTACTGGAACTAGATAAACTTTAAAAACAACTATATTTTTTTATTGCTAGCACATTTCATATCATAGAGGGACAGAAACTAAAGACTTGTAATGTCTAGCATAATGTGAGGCCATAGTGAGGACACTATTTCAGAGAATGGGAAATTTATGGAATAAATTAGTGTGCCAGTGATAGATGACAAGTTGCTCTGAAGACAGCATAACCTCACCTTTATCTGTACAGACAGTTAATAAAATGTTGGAATATATATTGTTATACTGTTTTTATGCTGTTGTCTTGTTCTCTGCATGTGTGTAAGATAAGATTACCGGGATATTATAGCACAATCGACAGGTGCTGAGACTCTGTAGATGTATTGCACTTAACATGTTGACAGTATGAAGACTTTAAGCGCTGTTTGCAGACATAATATGTCTGTGTGTTCGGAAGGAAGAGCAAAGCAGCACAACAAAGAATCTCGAGCAGAGCAGGGTGGAGACTGTGAGGTGCAAAACCGTTAAACAGACAAAATGACATGGCTCAGGTCAGAGGAATTCTGAGGTGAGAACAACTTTTCTACACGACTACATGGAGCCGGTTAATTTGTTGACTCAGGTTTAAAATATAGCAAAAGAATCTGGATCTGAGGAATCCTTATAGCAATAAAGTTTATGTAAGGGTAAGGGAATTATGGAATTTTTGCTTTGGGTGAAACTAAAAGGATATTACTGCACTGAAAAAAAGTCTGGTAAATTCCATGTTTTCTAAAAACGTCTGCTGAATAATATATCAGGGATATTCCTAAAACTCCCAGCCTAACGTGTTTACAGACATCATAAAATTAGCTGCTGACTTATTGTACTTTTATACTACATTTATGTATGTGGCCTAGATCCAGAAGAGGTGTGTATATGTAACCATTTCATTTTTAATTTTATCAAGCATGTATTTTCTAAGAAACTAAAAATATCCATTTATTATTTAATAGTATCTAGTGATATATGTATAGTCCCAGCTAATGACAAAACATCTTTTTTTTTTTAAATGATAATTCTTATAATAAATATCTTTTTAACCATTACCATTCAGGAATGCCCCAGTTGAGTAAATGTAAATGTAGGTTTATTGCCATTTTTAATTTTCAAAGGGTATCTCTGACTGTTGAAGCATGTCCACCCCTTATAGAAATTGCATGTACGTCTTAAAATAAAGAGCTACAAGCCTCACAGAGATGATGGGAATGGGTGGGTTTCTGAGCTAAAATATTACTAACCATTTCTAATTAGCCGGGGCAAATTTAGTAAAGCAGGAAGGGTTGGAATAACTTCTTCTCTGACTGACTGGTCTTGCATCAGTGGGGATTTCAGCACAGTGCTGGACGAGCTGATCTCTGTCAGTGTGAGATGATGATGATGATCTGCAGTTCACAGCTTTCGCTCAAATAAAACTCCAGCACAGCCTCATTTACATCTGCTCCACTTCACTACACTGGCCTTCATAACTTCATCTCTCACTCTTTCTCTCTCTCTATCTATCTCTCACTCTCTCTCTCTGTCTCTCTTTCGTTTAATTACACTCTTTTTTTATTTTTCAGTTTCAGATTTGTGACATTTTATACAACAACATGTTACTACCCAGGCTAGGTTCGTGTAAGGTTGAGCTGTTTTAGTGGTGTAACGGGGGAATTCGTGACGCAAATACGAAATATAGCAATCGTCATAATACAAAAAGTGATGCACTGTTTCCTGACTTGAAACAAATTGAAACAAAAAGGGCAGGTTCTGTTTTAATATCAAACTGAAAAAATAAGTCGTGTTTTTTTTATTTATTTGTATTTAACAATACTGAATTGATCAGAATCAGTGAAAACTAAAGATAGTGAGAAGTTTTCCTCTCTGTTACCGTGTGCGCATTTTTCTCCATTTTTGGACATGAAGTTAGACAGAGATCATAAAGTTCTCACTGTAAGGATAACCAGACAAAATTAGGTTTCGTGTTGGCTGTCCCACAAGGGAAAACATGCAAATCATCCATACTTTGCCTATTGTTTTTCACCTAAAATCTAACCGAGCACTTTAATTCTCACAGACTATATTCTGGCCATAAATATGGTGCTCGGTTGGAATAAGGTTATTCCGGGTTACCATAAAATAATAATTAGTATTATTACAAATGTTCCAGGATAGGTAAATATACTGTACGGTAAATTATATTTATATATTAATACGTGATTAGAAATTGGATGTTTAACGAAACGTAATAGAAATAAAGAGAAAAGTAAAGTCTCGCTGTTCGTGAAGGCTGTAAAGAGCGGAAAGAGCAACAGGTGCCTCTCAGTATGAGGCGCTTCCGAAAGTAAAGGAAAGCATTTCTCTAGGCAAAGTTTATTTCTAAAATGAAGGTGTATAACCAAAAGATGTGTTTTACACTTTCTGTGTAATGACTGCTGTGTATACGAGCGAAATAAATGGGGTTTGAATCCAGTCAGTCGGCTGGATCTAGGGACACGATTCCTCTCTGGAAAACCAAAGGGAAAATGTCGCATATTCATACACAAAACTCATATCCAAAAATAACCCCGACTGCCTACTGATTCTTATTTTGTAAGAAATGTAAAGTAAGAATAATCCGTTGGAGAACCCTGAAACTTTTTGCCACTCCACGCTGAGAGAGTCTGGGAGAAGTGAAGCGCACCTGCTGCCTACTTTAGGACTAAAGTTTTCCACTATGCCCGCTCTTTCTCACTCTCCCAGCAGAACTTTATTTCGACTTTGACCCCAGACTGGCGCACCTGAGTGTGTGTGAGTGTGTGTGGGTGTATGAAAGCGCGATGGAGTTGATGTCCATACCTGTTAGTCCTCGGCTCGGGTGCAGTATGAAGCTGTTCCAGGCGCGCACCGCTCCATGTGGCGCGCTCCGAGGCGGCGCGGCGGCGCTGGGGATGCGCGGTCCCTCCCCTCCTCCCCAATGCACTTCCTCCTTCCAGCCCAGCATGCCTCACGCGTCTGCAATCAGCCGAAACCTCCCGCAAGCTTTTATTTTCCACAGGCCGAGCGGCTCCTGCAAGACCTGGCACCTCGCTTTGCGTCGTGCCAGTCAAAGAGGACGGCCAGTAGAGGAGCGCTGGCAGCCATGCATGAGATGGGATGAGCAGAGTGGACTCTTCATGGGTTATTCATTTAGTTTCTCTCAAGAGATCAAGAGAGAGAGACTGCACTGAGGGTCTCTTCTTGTTACCTGATTTTACTAACAATACTGTGGGTAATAATGAGAACATATAGATAGACTATATATAATGTATATACTATATATAATGTATTACAGAATTTCCCAGTAGGCGTTTGGAGCACAGCATTTTATCATTGAACTGAACTGTTAATCACGACCCTCAATTCACTGTGAGCTCCATAGTCTTTATTAGGCAACTCTATCAGCAGGTGTCTTTCCTGTATATGTTTTCCTGTATGTTAAATATAATGGGTTAAGCCATGTTTGTTCCTCACTTTATTTTTTACACTCATTTTATTGCTATGACTGCAAATATGCTGGAGTTCTAGTTTCATCTGTATGTCTCAGTTCATTTGCAGGGGCTTCACTGCCAACAACCTATGCACTGCTTCTACAAACCCGGCTCAGTAAAGTCTCAGCTAATTTTTTAACTGTATTTATGAGAGTTTAAAAAAGGAGGTCACGTGCCACTTTATTCTCTATTGCTCTACAGAGTGAATCTGACCACATGACCTGTTTCACCCACTCCTTTTATTAAAGCTTACACACTACAGACATAACACTTTTACCATTGCTGGGCTCAGTGACCTTAATTGCATTGTATCTTAGTTTGCAAAGTTAGTGGACTATTGTTTTAATTGATTCAATTTTATAATACATATAAATAACCTCACGTAAATAATAATTTAAGCACAAAATTATGTAGCCCTAGTAAAAATGCTTTATGAATCTTTATAGGTTTGCTTTACAGTTCTATGTAGGCATTTTAGTTTCCCGTCATGATAAATACATTCTGTTCCGTGATCTCATGATCAGCTTCCTCGGCCACTTCTTTATTACTATTATAAAACTAATCATTTTACTCAAAATGGATGCACTGATGATACTGCTACCAATTATTCCAAGACATATCATTTTGCATTAATATTTATAGAAGTTGTCAATAAATAATGAGAATGGGAGCAAGTTTGGTTAAAATAAATAGACTCATTTCATTCCCATGTTTTGTCATTATATAGTAAATTATGTTTCCAGTACACTGGTTCATGGCTGCAATGGAAGGCATTAAGCCAGTTGCTTACTTTTCTCTCCCTGTGATCCTAATGTACACCCTCCCAGGTTGCTGTTTGAGCTGCTGAGTCATGTGTAGTAGGACGCTGCTCTTATCTCCAGTCAGCCAGGAGGACTTTCACAGGCAGTTGATCTATGTGAGTGAGGAAACATGGATGATACTGGTCTGCTGCTGCAGGATTACCTGCTCTGCTATGCTGGATAGGTTGACTGGATGATTGCAAGTATGTTAAGAAGTCTTAAGAGCACAGTGAATGCCAATGGAGATCATGGTTTCATCTTGGTCTGTAACTATGCAGAATGGAGCTGTGGTATAGGTTAGACATAGGCCAGAGGCTAGGCAGAGGGAATTCAAACAGGGGCATGACTCAGCAAACTGTACTCTGGCTTCAATCAACACTACCAGAGCTCAAGAGGGCCTTCCAAACCAGAGAGATACCAACAAATCCCACTGAGTCAGCATAAATGTCTATGTTTGAAAAGTCAGGAGCATGGGAGGATATCATGTCATAAACATGTCAATGGCTAATATCTAGTGTTCAAAGAAATAATAGATTGGATGGTTATGTTTCTTATATGTATACTAATTTCCTTAGCTTTTTCTATTCTTCTTCTTCTTCTTCTTCTTATTATTATTATTATTATTATTATTGCTCACTGTAGCACAAGCATTATAGTGAAAACCTATAAACCACACATTATATAAACTGTATTGAAACACACTCATAAGTTAACCATAACATTTCAGCAGACTCACCACAGATTGATGTTGTGGTTAAAAGTCATTAGCTCAATTAAATGAGTACCAATTATGGATAGACTGATAGTGGTAAGCAGTCCATTGTTATTTCATGGATCTTTAAGCAGCCCATATTTTAGACGCTTAAACAACTTGTAATTCGTAATTGATTTAGAAGCATAAGTTTGAAGTGTTCAAGGTTGGTAATCACATTAATAGTCAAATTTATTTAAAATCTTAATCTGGAGCTTCACGTTCTTTGGGAATACATTATGCAGCAAGATGTCTGAGTAAATTAAATTCCCTTGTGCTCACTAAAGTGTCAATTTCCTTATGGTAATCATCTGCTGGAATGGATGTGTCAGAAGAAGGAGTCGGGCATGCCTGACATTTACCCTCTTTACGGAGAAATGACGGGGGGGGGGATCAAGGGGAGGCAGAGAAATTAATCTTTCGCACGACTGAGTATGGAAAAGTGCCTAAAAGACTGTTGAAGAATCAGCTATTATGTTTGTGACCCCAACATGAAAATTAAGCCAGTGATAGCAAGTAGAGCAAGGAGGATGAGAGGGAACATAGGCTGAGGATACCAGAGGAAGAGAATTACACATACACCGCTGCTGCGAGGTAATGTTTTGGTGTGAATGATGCTGCACAATAATCAGGTGCGCTAGTTAAGGAATCATTTGGGCTAGTTTAGGAATCAGGTGGGCTATTTTAGGAAGTAAGGCACTGACAAGCTTCCATTGAAACACCATTTCTAATAAGAGTACTTATACCATGCTGGAAATATTCTTTAGTGGTATTTTACAATCCTATTGAATCATAGCATAATTATTATATGGTTCCTCCTAACTTTTTTAATATTATTACATACAGGGGTTAGACAATGAAACTGAAACACCTGTCATTTTAGACCACAATAATTTATTAGTATGGTGTAGGG
>JAOVYV010000040.1:13011501-13023272 GCA_025674545.1 Hassar affinis | reverse complement strand
GAGGCCCTACACCATACTAATAAATTATTGTGGTCTAAAATGACAGGTGTTTCAGTTTCATTGTTTAACCCCTGTAGTTGCATGCACACAAGTGATTATATTCAAAATATCTATTACATTTCTTAAAAGAAAGTGAGTAATGCATTTGTTCATCTGAAGACATTATGCCATTAGGTAAAATGCATTTTTTTTGGAAATTATATTCATTCCATTATAATGCATCCATATCCATTGTTTTTCTTCACTTGTCTCTCTATAATGAACAATGTTGCTGATAAATTAGGTCTGCACTTTCCTATGAGCTTCACTAATTGGAGCCTCTGCTATCATTTTGTCACTTGCAGTAATGTAGAGAGAATGAAGCAAGGTCAGTAATGATATTTTCACTGAAAGCCTTTTTTCGTCTTGCCAAGTTAGGTATAAGTGATGTACTAGGCCTGAAACCCAGTCTGCAATGCGGAGTTCATTCTTCAATCCATACTCTCAGTATGACCACAATTATGCAGGAAATCATTGAGGGATTCATCTAGGGGAGTTATCTTTACTGTCAAAATCTATAAAAGTATTTTTTGGATCGTTAAAACCAGCGCACCGCAGACTGTTCTTTGTATAAACTCTAGTGCAGAGGAAATGATTCACTGTTAGATGCAATTGGACATCAACTGTGAAATAACTAATTTCACAGCAAAATCCCCAGTCTTGAATTAACACCTAAAGTGTTGACTTAAACTTTTCCAGAGTTTATTTCTGTCCCCCTGGACTTATGTAAATACTTTAAATGTTAATTCAGCACAGGGGCTTTTGCTGTGCTGGCTACAGGCCTAAAACACAGTGTTACTGCTTGTTAGGGAAGAAGTATATCATTTGTATGAGAGGGGAGGAGGGTAATCGTTTTGCTCTTCTGCAACACATCATTAGGAACTCCGTTTGAAGGAGGCAGAGGCTAGCTGGATATTAATACACTTTGGGGAATTCCGTTTCAAAGAGGAAGTCTAATTTGGGGTATCCTCTCAGATATGTAGTCATTAGAGTTAGTGTTGGTAATTGGACTCTCACTGGGTAGGAAACCAAGCACAAACTATCACTAAAACTGTCAAAATCCCCTGTCTGCATATTTTTTTCAAGTGATAATGCATATTTTATGGAAAGCAGATCAGAGGATAGAATCATTAAACAGATGCTTGTAAGCTGTTTATAGATGTTTGCAAATACTCTATTTAGTGTAATTCTTTTCAGTTGTTGCCAATTATACCGCTGAAATTATATCACTGAAAATCATATTTAAGATGATGATGGCTCAGCTTCAGGCTCCTAAACAGAAGGTTGTGACTTCAACTGACCAAGTTGCCATTGCTGAACCCTTGAGCAAGGCTCGACCTTTTTCTGCTCAGCTCAGTTGTAAGCCACTTGCGAGCTGCATGTTCCATGGGCAACAGTTTTTGTCAGCATTGCGGAGTACACACTATTATGTATGTGCATATATCTGACTTTATTTCCTACCATCCCCAATCCGGCTCACAGCACAGTTTTATACACTATCAACTGTAATGTCATTATTCTTTCATTCGTCTTCAGTAACTGTTTAAGCCTAGTCAGGGTCATGATGGATCTGGAGACTATTCTAGAAACATTGTGCATGATGTGGGAATCCATCACAAGGCTAATTAAATTCAATTATGTATAATGATTTGATAATTGAAATAATTTGTGCTATTTGAGTTTGTTACTGTCATAAAGAAGTAATATAAGATCTGTGCTATTAAAAAATCATAGATAAGGAACTTATTACCATACAAACAGAATTATTTAGACAGTATGGATGCTAAATAAAAAGTGCCTTTTAATCTATGCGAGTAATATGTTAATTCCAATTTTGAAAGGCAGCTAAAATGATGGCATTTGGCATTATAGAGGAAATTTAATTTCTTTATTACTGCATGTGGCTCATAGTCCTTTAATATCACAACACCTGGTGTTGAGGGAGTTTGTCACTCTCATTTTCACTGTGGGACGCCTGTTCGTATGATATAGAGGACTTCTTATGTTTGACGTCTTCTATGAAGTGAGTTGTCAGTATTTCTACAGCCTAATTCTCAATCATCTATTTCAAAACACTGATTGTTTTACAGCGTGTCATTTGCCTGTGCAGCTCTACTTTGACTTTCGCAGGTGAGCAGAGCCTACACCCCATCATCCAGCTGCTGATGCAATCATCCAATCCTTGATTTAGTTTCAAAGGATTGCACGCAGGCAGCGATCTCTCATAAGTAACAGCTGGGTTTCATTCCGTCCTTTGGAAAAACTGAGAAAAGATGAAATTGATTTATTTTTCAAAATCACCACATTTGGAGAATAACTCTTTAGAAAACATCAACCCATACTGGGACAATGTCCCCAGTTAAACTGCATAACCTGAAATGTTTAAGGCATAAGGCATTTTGCACAGGTGCACAGTGTAACTTGATTTATTTGAAACATACAAACACAAATACAGAAACACTGTCTTGGTAAAATGCACTTCAGTTCAGAACACAGGAAAAAAAACTAAGATATAAACATAATAAACAGCTCTTAATTTTCCCCCTTTTAATTTGCTGAAACTGTTATCACATCCATTGTGCTGTGGAACATGCTGAGAAGTGTGTTTATCATTTGACTGCTGGCTACAGCTTGTCTTCTTGACGTCTGACAATGTTTTGCCTTCATCCGCAGTGACAGCTGTTTATTCCGCATACATTCTAATAAGTAGTGCTAAAGTCTGACCCTGTTACATATATGACAACATATCAAAATACAGTAACTATAAAAAATATAATTTAACTGTAAATCAAATATCCTCCTGTGTCTGTAATTGTATCAATACATATGTAAATAAATATCTTTTATTACACTAGTTAGAAATCTCAATACAAAGTTGATGTAGTAATAGAACTGAAGTGACCCTTCCCACACACACACAACCCCCCAAGCCTCTTTCTCCAGCTTGTGAATATATAACAGTATCAGGAACACAGCACTTTACATGACACTTTATGTCATATTTCAGACTCTGCAATGGCATGAGGAATATAGAACAATGTGGCCTGACCACTGGCCTTTCTCCAAGGCTAACCAACAATGCTACTGACAGGCTGAGGTCAGATCGTGACGAGCTGTCACAAACAGTCATGACCGATGTAATCCCCCAAAATCCCAGCAGTTTGTTTGAGACTCGGTGCGGCTTTTGGGCCATTACAGATCCCAGCTGGACTGCGTCCTCCTGACTGACAGCTGTCTAGGTGAAGGCTGGATGTGGTGTAAGCAGTAGGTAGCCCTAGCTTCGTTGGCACTCGTTCCTGCTGCAGGTGGCCTGTCTTTCAATGCGCCAGGTGCCTTCCTCATACGTGCAGTAGCAGATGGTGCAGTCGTCAATCTTAACCTCGCGGCCTGCTGGAATCACTGCAGTGTCCGCGTAACAGTTGGGTCCTAAAAGCACAGAGAGATAAAAAATAATAAAAAAAACAATAGGCAGGCTCAGTGTTAAAATATATGGAGAACATAACATGTGTGCAAATGCCATTTTGATGAAAAATGCCATGCACATTGTGACATGCAGAAAAAGTGCTACAATAAATGTAACAGGGATCTTTTAAAAATACTACGCTAAACAATAAGCACTTCATTATTTTTCTCCAAATGATGTGGTAGTCTTTACAACATTTCAGGTAGCAAAACAGTAGCAATGAAATACAATCGGTGTTCAAGACCACTGATGAATTTCGGGTCTGTTTGCCTGTCTTTGTAACATTCACTTGAAAGAATGATTGGTTTTTCCAGTTCGTTTTCTTTGAAAAATAGAAAGAGAAATGGTCGAGAAAAGTTTGTAGATTTGTTGTGAGAAACACATAATGGCCTTGAAGAGTCTAAAGGCACACCATCAAATATTGAAAAAGCCCAGAACCTGTGCTCCACTGATTGCAGCCCAAGCAACGCCACTGAATTGTTTCCCAACCCATCCCCATATTCTGCACAGATTCAGTGCAATGCAGCAATGTGCTCAGTGTTTAGCTCTGCTCCATTTAAAGCATCGCAAAATGGAATGCAATATAGTTGAGTTTGAATGCAAATCATTATATACAATGCATTAGAAACATGTTCCATAGCCTATAACGTGATGCTGCTTTTTGTAGCTGTTAATGGGATTTTGGCTAGCATCCTCATTAACATCAGTACAGTCTGAGATACCTAAATAGTCAAACATTAAAATGGTTTTAATGTACAATGTCCATTTCCAACCTTCATCTGCTGATGTACAAAAATGCAAGCCTGAACGATCTTATATGCCTGCAGTCCTTTTGTATTCCACTTCAGCATAACCTCACACAGATAGCAATCAGCATGGAAATAGTCCTCTTGGGGATCTCAAAGGAAAGCCATGACATGATAAAACATACTGCTCAGACACGGGAGACCTCAGCCTGAGGATTTACATAAAAAATGATCACACTACAATGTCAGACCAGAGATAATTACTAGGTAGAGGAATTAAAGTGTAAACAATTAATGGATGTGCAATATAAAGATTCCTATCTGTCTTATGGCAGGCTTTGCTTAAAAAATAAGAAGTATAATGGCATTGTATTAAACACACTAATCAATGCACAGTCAGGTCCGTAAGTATTTGGGCAGTGAGAGATTTCATTATTTTGCCTCTGTACGCCACCACAAAGGATTTCAAAAGAATGGAATACTTTCAGGCTGAAAAAAGGCATGCACTGGCGAGCTCAGATATACCAAAATACCTGGAAGACAGCGGAAGACAACTAAAGTGAATGATCACAGAATTCTTTCCTTGCTGAAGAAAAACCCCTTCAATATGCCTATTCAAGTCAAGAACACTCTTGAGGATGTAGACATATCCTTGTCAAAGTCTACAATCAGGAGGCGCCTTCATGAATATAAATATCTCCAGATTCAAACCACTGAGAGTAGACTTTACTAGAATAGGTCTGAATTAAACCTGGAACAAGATTCCTGGACAGATGAAACCAAGATTATCTTCTACCAGAATGGAAGAGCAGAGTATGAAGAAGGCAAGGTAGAGCTCATGATCCAAAGCATACCATTGACAATCATCTGTGAAACATGGTGGAGGAAGTATTATGGCAAGGGCATGTATGGCTGCCAATGAAGCTGCATCACATCATCACATTCAGCACACCAAGATGAATTCTGGAATGTGTAGAGCTATATATTATGCTCAGATGAAAGCAACCCAAGAGCTTCTTAAAGCAAAGAAACTAAATGTTCTTAAATTGCCATCTGTCACATGACCTCAACCCAACTGATCATGACCACTTACTGAAGACAAAACTGAAGGCCAATAAAGAAGCACCAACTGAAAGCAGCTGCACTAAAGGCCTGGCAAAGCTTCTCAAGGGAGGAAACTCAGCATTTAGTGATATCCATGGGTTCCAGACTTCAGGGAGTCATTGACTACAAAGGATTTGCATCCAAGTATTAAAATAATCCTAGTATTTATAATGCTAGTTTGTCTAATTTCTTTTGAGCCTGTTAAGATGGGGGAACTATGAAAAGATTAGATGTAATTCCTAAATGGTGTTACCATATTTTTCTTAAAGCCCTCTTTTTGTCAAAGTCTGCACTTCAATTCCATCTTTATGTGCTTCATTTAAAGTCCACTGTGGTGGTGTGCAGAGGCAAAGGTAAGAAATTTGTGTTGCTGTCACCCAACTGTATAACACATAACCATAAGAAAAATCTATCACCTTATAATTTTTTTGCAGATGTGTCTGAAAGGTACAACAAGGACAAAGGTCTAAATTTAGACATTGAAAGAACACTTTCAGCTACCGCTGAAACAGAAAATAGGGATTTCAGCTTCCTTGCCTGGCTTCCATTGTAAAACAGATTGGCTCTTGATACCCCTATGACTTTCTGTATGGCTGATCAAGAACTAGCACATGTGCTGCCATTTCATGATGTGAGCGCTGTTGACCTTTTAAGTAAAAAAAAAAAACTCCAAAATGCATTTTTCCCCCTGTAAATGACACATTCAGAAAATGCCATTTTAATTGCCTCTGACACTGGATCTGTGCAACATGGGTCCTTTTCCTTTTTTTTTCACAGCAGACTAATATGCACCATGCCTAGATATTAGGCTTTTCAGCCTCTACAAAGGCATTATCATAGACAAAAGTGCTGCACTCGTGGGGATATAGTAGGTGCATCAATCTGCATGAATATTTAGTTCATGCTGTCAAAAACGTCAGTGCAGTTGTATTTATAATCATTTCAATCTGAGTTTCAGAGTGCCTCCTGAATACCAAGTCTATTTATGGAAATGACACTGTCATTGCTGTTTCATCGAGAACATTTGCATGCTACATTAATCTCTAATTCTGAATATTAGTTAATATGACTATACTGTATGTTTAACTGTTATTTACATGTACACATCATCTTGGTGATGAGCAAGTAGAAAGAGAAGAAGAGAGAAGAAATAGTAGAATGACAAAGAGTAAAATAAACATGCTTCAAATAACAGCACTGGATTTTTCACACCAATGAAAGAGATGTATGGTCCTAACCCTTATCCTAAGTACCAAAGCAGCAGTGCAGAGGCTGAACTCAAAGGGAAATGCCATTAGACACTCTTGGTATATTCAGGGATGAGTTTCATTTCACTATATTTCAGCAGTAATTGAGATAAAGAGTAAAGCAGTGGAGAAGCTTGAACCCTGAAAATGGTATGATCTTTTATACCTCATTAGAGCTTATGCTCTTGAAGAGAGCCCAAAGCATAGCAAATGAACACTGCACTCAGAATCACAGCAAAAGATCTCCCTCTAATGCAGTCTTTCAACACACATGCATTATGAATGCAGCTAAATGACCTTGCTTTGTAGTGCTGGAGGAAAAATGAAATTTGGTTTTCTTTTTGGTGGTATGGGGCTTCAGGAAGAGAGCCATGTTTTCGCTAAAACATTAATTAATGAAGCATTTAAATTAATCATTAAAAGTCACATGTTGCTCTGGATTTTTGTTATCAGTTCAAAACAGTTAGCATTTTTTTTCCTTATTAAAATATGCAGTGAAGGGGAATGTGGAATATTGTTGGATACCGTGCTTAAAATATGATCATTATTGTTTTAATGAGTATTGGGATACAATAAAAATCTTATTTCAAAATACTGTCTGGATGTATATACTGTGCATGGTCTGTTCATGAACCATATGTGATGGTTACAGCACTCATACTGAACCCTGAAAAGCCCTTCACAATCAGCCATGAATATTTTCCACAATCATCTATATCTCATTTGAAGACAGAGCTCCTAATCCCCCATTGTTGTGGCCTCTCTGCCTGCCATTCCACAGTGTGAAGAGCTCTCACCTCTTACTCGGCCTGTTTACTGCAACCTGCTTGGCTTCGCGGCGACCCCAGTGTCTAAGCTTTTCAAGAAGAGCGCCTGTTTTTCCGTGTGTTGCCAAGGCGATGGCTTGCACGACGCAGGATCGCCAAAACTGAGTGCACAGCAGGGAAATAGGCAGCAAGTCTGTGCTCTTAAAAAGCTTCTACAGCACCATGCTGTGAGCTCCTGTTTTGGTACAAGCGGAACACATCTTACTGTCTGCGTGGTCAGTGACTTGAAAAGCATGGCGGCATCCAATCTGAAAGTATCTTGTTAGTGGTCGTGGAACATTTTTGAAGTTGTTGTATGTCTGACTAGATCAGCTATTCGAAATATGAGATTTTTTTCTTCCGCCTGCCTAGCCAGAGTGACATTTCTGGAACTGCTCTGTTGTTGAATAAATGGAAAATGTTTAATGTCAAGTCTGGTATTTAATGACAGCCCAGGAGTGACTAAAAGCACAGCCTGCATGCTAGACACGATTGTGTGAGTGTGTCTGCACCTTCGAGTTGATTCCAAACGATGCTGCCGCTCGCAGATGTTCTTTGATATTCATGAACAACTGCCTGCAGTGGATGTTACCAATAGCACTCACTTTCATCTCAGCCCCATGGCACTTCCTCAAGTGTCTCCCAGCGTACCGCCCCAGCAACACATCCCAGGGACTTTACATAATGCTTCATTCAGCAGTCCTGAAAAAGACCTCAACATCGCCTCTTCATAAGCAACAAATGGAGACATCAATCCCCTGGACTGCTTTCAAAAAAATCTCTGTGATTTTCATGTCCTAACACCCACATAAAATTAATGACATTTAGATGCATATGATGCGATGTGAATGCCATGATGAAGGCTTTCAGGAGGCTTAAACTGTCCTTGGCTAGGCTTTTTTATATTAGGCCACAGAAGAAACAGAAGAAATTATATAATAGTCTAATAACTGTGAAAAAGGATAGATATGTTTCCCCTTTGAGTTGCAGGGTTTCTATGAGACTTGATATAAGCTGGCCAGACTGCAGCCCCACTGGGCAAAGTGTGCTCAGCTTTGACTGGGTGCATGATTATGATTATAGGCGAACTGCCAGCATCCGGTTTATTTACTGATTCTCCTCAGCGCCTTCCCATTTTGCATCAAGCCTGCAATCCAAAATGAAGATGACACCTCCAATTTCTTCTTTTCTTCAACAGCTATTATTGCATTCAGAAGACATTCCATTTTTTTCAAGAACCCCAGACTGAGGGCTC
Organism: Hassar affinis; assembly: GCA_025674545.1. Taxonomy (NCBI): domain Eukaryota; kingdom Metazoa; phylum Chordata; class Actinopteri; order Siluriformes; family Doradidae; genus Hassar; species Hassar affinis. The sequence goes on along the minus strand of JAOVYV010000040.1, from coordinate 13,014,612 downwards.
TCATTCTTATAACCAGACCAAATCAGTGTCAGCCAGATGATAATGGCCTCTTAATGGTTCAAATTAAACAATCACACTGATACTGTTTTGACAAAAAAAAACTATGCAAAGCAAAAGATGTGGAGAAAGTAAGATTTAATATATTGATGTTGGGGTGGCACACAGCTGATCCTTTTTTAGGAGTGCAGACTAACTTACAGCTGCCTTACATGGCAGCCATCCTGTAGTGTCAGAGAGCAAGGCTTTGAAGTCTTACTTCTGATGGGTATAAATCTCAGGAGATCTGAGCATCTGCCTACCTATCACACCACATCTGTTCCAGACACTTTGTACCTGCGACGCCTGCAGCATACTTACTAGATACTCCAAGCATCAATAAAAACAAGTGGAAATCTTTTACATCAAAATCTGCTGAAATGAAACCAGAAAGTTAAGAGAATCCTGAGTGCAATGAATAATTTATGAATGTAATTAAACTTAAAGGTTTGCCATGTAGCATCTATTGAGGTAGTGAGGAACCAACCTTTCTAAGTGTGTAGTATAACCTACATCAGGTGCCATTCGCATATTGGCAGTAGTGTAGCATCGCCTATTCTAACTGCCTTGTCTTCATTGTGGCTAGCATTTTAAGCTCTAAATGTGCACAGTCAAAGTCATAATGTCAGATGACTTGTAACAACAGATGCTGTTTTTGCAGCTTTATCATTTTTCCCATACATTTGCCGATAAAACCTGCCTTTTGCTCAGCGAATGGTTAGGCATATCCATGTTCTGGATTACGACTGGCTGGGCAGCGTGTGAGTGTCATTGGTAGCCAATCACAATGCAGAAGGCTGACTGAATGTGGAGAGAGAACCATTTTCTTTGTAATGTCTGTGATTTCAGATGTTTATATTGTCATACATTATTTCAGAATCATGGGCTAGACACTCAAAAATCTAATAATCCCATTTTCCCATTTTTAAGACATCAAGATGCTTGTAGGGGGAGCACAGACTTCAGCCTCTGTTTCTGCTGTTCTCAGCTGCATGTTCAGTAGATCCTTAAATAATTATGGCCTGACTCAGAACAAAAAATTCATCCTCTTCCCCCAACCCTGCCTGCTCTAATGAGTGTGCTAGTGGTGTTGCAGGTGAGCTGTCCTTCACAACTAACTGCAGGCTAGCATCTTCACCTGACTCCTTGTTGGTTTTGCCCTCAGCGCTTTTCACATCATGTATATCAAATTTTGCAGAAGAAAAATCCGTCTACATTTTCATTTCACACCACCTGGTAAGCACACTCTGAAATTAGGTGGTGTTGTGAAATACGGTAAAACACTAGCGACTATAATTCTCTGCAGAAAGGACAGAGTTCCAACTCATTTTAGAAGCATAAATTCTGACTGCTTGAGTGCACACACTGCCATTTGTTCTGCAGTGTTTGGTGCTTCAGTCTTAATACCACCCCTGTTCCTTTTGGCATTTGCTTTTCAGTTTCATGGCCTCTATGTCAATGTATTCAGATATTCTGCTCATCCAAGCCAGGCTTAATAAAATTCCCCTGTAATTCTTTTAGATGCCTTTTTAAAATAATAATGGCCTTATCTGTTTTATAGACAACTGAGCACAGAAATTTAGCTGCCAAGCCTGAGATCCATATCCTGAGTTGTTATTCTGTTTTGCTGAAGAAAGCAACATAGCTAACGGTGCCATGTTAGATTAAGATCAGAGAAGAAGCACAGGGAGCCACAGCGAAAGTGTCCTGTTTGAAATGGTCTCAGGTTGCTACGGCTCCGTATAATCTGTGATGCTGCAAATTTTCTCCAAAACACTGCAATGAGTTCTGTTTCTGCAATCCACAAATACATTTTAATGTTCCGTTTTTTTAGCTCATTCCATTAGCCAAATAGGGCAGGGAGGCACAGCCCTGAAAAGTAAAAGTGCAAAGACTAATTTTTCATTTGTACTGATCAGACGGTATCCCAGCACTGCAGAAAATTGAATCTTTTCTATTCTCACCGGTTTCCTGATTGAGTGCTTTTCCGTAGACCACTCTACAGTTTTTGGGGGGGGGTGTTTTGCAGACAAATAAAGTGATAACATTGTTTTTTGTGCAAATGTTTAATCATCAGTGCCCTTGGGCTTGTGAAAGCAGGCATTGAAACACCTGCTAGAGTTAATCACCTCGTCTCACCTTCATAAATCAGGCAGAGGAACTCTGATAGTTCATTAGTGCAAGTACTGGTGAAAGAATGTCTCCATTTTGTTAATGTTGCTAATGGAAAACAGTATCCAGCCATTTTAGAACTTAATGCATCTGCAGATATTGGTCCTATTCAAGTTATTCATTGTCATGTAGTGAAATGATAGCTTAGGAAATGCCTAGTGCATTTCCACCATCCCCACCAAATTTGAGCACTGCCACGTTACACGTGATTGTGTGTGTAAGGGGGGGTCCTTTGACTATATATTTCTTAAATGGAACCTTTACTGTGCGTTTATAAGGTAAACAGTTAATAATTTACAAACCCCATTTCCAGAAATGTTAGGACACTTTCCGGCATTCTTTGGGCCTGAAGTCATCTGAGATGGACCGAAAGACAGTGGAACTGTGTTCCGTGGTCAGACACATTTCATCTTGTTTTTGGGAAAAACAGACAGGGGATTCCACATGCCAAAGATGAAAAAGACTGTTGTCAATGAAACGTGCAAAAACCAGCATCTGTGATGGCCTGCCTGCAGTCCAGATCTGTCTCCTGTTGAAAATGTATGAAGCACCATGAAGAGGAGAATCATACAGTGACCACAGACTGTTCAAAAGACTGTTGAACAGACCAAGAATGGGCAAAATTTCCACTTGCAAAACTGCAACACTGAGTATCTTAAATTCCCAAACGATTAAAAAGTATAATTAAAAGAAAAGGTGTGACCAGGTGGGAAACATGCTTCTGTCCCATTTTTTTGGGAGTGTGTTGCAGCCATCCATTTTTACATTTGTTTCTGTTTAACTGCATGTCCTCCCCGTGTCCGTGTGGGTTTACTCCGGGTACTCTAGTTTCCTCCCACAGTCCAAAGACATGCATGTTAGGTTGATTGGTGTCTCTAAAGTGGCCCTAGTGTGTGAGTGTGT
>JAOVYV010000040.1:12996516-13008564 GCA_025674545.1 Hassar affinis | reverse complement strand
AATTTTCCCATCACCAATTCACCTACCTGCATGTCTTTGGACTGTGGGAGGAAACCGGATTACCCGGAGGAAACCCATGCAAACACGGGGAGAACATGCAAACTCCACACAGAAATTTCCCAGGTCGCCCCACCCGGGAATCAAACCCAGGTCCTTCTTGCTGTGAGGCGACAGCGCTATCCGTGGCACTATATTGGGCCACCGTGCCGCCCCCTGTATATGTATATATATATGTGTGTGTGTGTGTGTGTGTGTAAAAAAAAGTTCTGTAATTCTAAAACCATTCACCTAATTTGTATGTAAATTTCCTACAATTTAAGATGAAAACCTGAAAGTCAATTTTGCTATACTGCAGTAGATATACTATATATGCTAAGTTTATGCACCTTTGTAGCTGCTATGTTTTGTAAATGCAGTTTCTTGATACAGAAACTGATTCTGCCTATGTGGTAAATCTAGAGGCTGCATTGGTGTTCACGGATCTACATTATAATGCCCCAGCAAAAACAGCAATGAAAACATGCTTACTAACAGGTTATGCTTCCTTCTCTTTATTTTCCAGGCCCACAACACATCAAGAGTATCTCTAGCTAAGGGAACAATGAACAGCATGCTACTTTCTGCCAGAATAAAAAGGATTTATTTATGGCAACTTGTTGAGCATGAACTTATGACATAGTGACATATTATCTATACTGAAAACACAGATAAATGTGGAACAGATTATATCACCCCTTGCCTACATAAGAGAATGACCCTGCAGGGTCTCAACAGATATTATGCTGAGTTAGTTATCTCTGCCAAGACCCTAATTGTTAAGGTTGCCTTTTGCATATGTATTACTAAATCCAGCCCCTAGATATTGCTACAGCCTGTAAATAGACTTAATTTGTGTGCATAGTGGTGCAGAGCTCTCCAATGTTAAGGTGAAGGAAGAGCAGCACATGAACATAAAAGAATAAAAATGAGCAGAGACATAACAACAGGTAAAAACAAGAAGCAGCTACAAATCTCTCTCTTGCGAGTAACTCACATTTCAAAAAGAATCATTTGCGGACATGATACTGTTTCTCACCCAAGGACACAAGTGCTGCGTCGGAGGAAGGCTTGTGACTAATCTGTAAGCACTGTCATATGGATAACCACCAAAACGTGTCCTTTTTTTTCTATTTTTATCAGCATGTTTTGCATCTAAATAGCAGCTCTGGGATTACAGATGCCATTTAGATTAAAAATCTAACCCAACCTTTTTGCACCACAGGCCAGTTTTATATAGATATACAGTTGCAGTCAGAAGTTTATATACACTCATCATGGACACGAATGTCATGGCAATGACCTTTAATTGATTTCTTTATACTGCTCTTTTTCTGGGACAGAATGAGTGTACAACATACATCTTCAATAGAAAGAAACCAAGAATTTGTGGAACAAGTTTATACATACAGCACCTGTAATATCTAGTTAAATGTCCCTTGGCAGGTTACACCTTACACCTTAACCAGTCACATTTGGGATGTGGAATATGGAATATGACCGGAATATGGTTAGTACAAAGCTGGCAGGGAATACAGCTCATGCAGACCACAGTAAGTGAACTCGTGGCACACATTACCCATTTAGTTTAGAATCTATAAATTGTTGTGGGCATGACAGAGATATTACAGTCGTGAGAAAAGGGCCAACTGACTGCACCAACTTCAATGTAATTACTGCATGAATAGCTTATAATTGTATATAATTATTATTCATTATTATTTCCAATAAAAAATTAAATATTCATCATTTCCATGCAGCCCAGTAGGAAATGTGCCATGGCCTGGTGATTGGGGACTGCTGATTTAGATCATAGAGGACACAATAACATCTTGCTATGAGCTTATTCCAAGTGGACATGGATAAGGTTTAAAAAACTTGATGAATCCTTTGACTGAGACAAAGAAGAAAGTAAGAATAAGAATGTAGCACAAAGTAAGAACAAGAATGTAGCCCTTTTTTTCTGTTGCAATCGATAGTGAATCAAAGTATGATGTGCACATATAAGATTTCGACTTGAGTCCACCAGAGCACAAAAATTCATTTCACCTATGTGATGAACAGAAATCCCAGGAACCAGTGGTGTAATGTGCGTAGCGCTTGAGTGCTTTTTTCTGCCATAAAATATATTATAGATATCAGCAGGACAAAATAATGAATATAATTTATAATTAATGACTGTTTACATATTAGTCATGTTGCAGAAGAAGAGATTTCAGTGTCTATAAAGCAGTGGAATAATAAGCCAGGAAATTATAGTAAATTTAGTCTAACCTTGAACTCCTCCAGCGAGGAGTAGGTCTTTCCTCTGAATTCACAGTAATTCTTCTGTTCTTTACACTGAGGACAGCACTGGCTGGTGTCCACGCGCAGACAGCGGGGGTGGACTTTTGGGCACTCTGGCTGGTCACACAGGGGTCCCTCGTCTGTGCACAGGCATGGGCATGTGGAGGGTCCAGGAGTGAATTTCTCACCAATAGCAAACATAAACCCTGTCTCGTCCATGCAGCCCTTGCCTCTATAATCAGGGTATGCATATTCATCAGTGGTGTCCACTGAGGCATTGGCCTCTCCCGTTGGATCTTCATCAGCTTTCTTTACAGAGTTCTGCTCAGGCCAGGCCTCCTGTATCTTTCCCTGAACTCTGGATCCTCGCTTTAATGAGCTCCAGGTGGGTTTCATTTTGCTACCGCTTGTTCTGTTGCCTCCTCTCACACCGTCCAGTCCTAGATTATCAATCTCCTCCAGGCGTTGCTGGCCACTGGAGTTCTCCACACCCAGCTTGGAATGGTTTAATGCCCGCTCCAGCCGCTCCCTTTCCCCTGCCTCGGGCACTGGCACAATGGGACTGCCCCATGCACTTGTCAGTACGAGCCAGGTTAGAACGATAAGTCTTGTTGTCATGGCAATGGAGAACAGCATTTCTTCTCCCCACCACCCGCAAGGTGGGATGACACCTGGGCTTACATATCACTCCTCATGTGGCAAACAGGATCAGATTCATCTGCAGCAAAATAAAAACTTCAACTACTCACATTTTTAAATCAGTCACAATGAAACATGATCGACATTAGCACCATGGACCTTGCCCAAGTCAATAGAACTCCCCAATATCCACTGTGGGCGTATTCAGCAAGAACAGCAAAACAGTTAGCCAAAATCAATAGCACAGTAAATGAATAAAACTGAAGTATTAATGTACTTCCCACAGCGATCCAGAAGTAATCTAGTGCCCTCATTCAAGCCACCTTTTATCGATTCTACTGTCTACTTACTGATTGTGATTATACTGCTTGAAATTGTTTCTGTACATAGAACATGAAGGAGATGGAAATGTGTTAAATCTGACACAAGTCGGTGAAAGCAATCTTCCATTCACACTTCTACACATTGGTGACAGACACAAAAGTAAATTGCTTCAAAGATTGGAGGGCTGGATCATCAGCTTCCCAACCCTTCTCACCAATTCTTTACTCTGTCATCCACAGTCAGTCCAAGAAATTAAAGTCAGTTAGGTGAGCAGAGAGGTTAATTGGGAACGGGACCTGAATCACAGGTGACAAAAAGAAAATTGCGATTTCTAGTAGGCAGAATGGATGGGATGAAACACAACTGATGAAACATGATCAATCACTTGAACACAAGATGTTAATCCGTCACTTTAACACATGGGCTTAACAGTCTTGGTCCTCGAGTCCCCCTCATTCTGAACATTTCAGTGTTCTCTACCACCGGTATCTGCACTCATCGGCTCATTAACTACCCTTCATGAGATTAGCTTTAGGGAAACCTAGAACCTGCAGTAATGCAGAAGCAGGGCTGGATAACAGATAAATGGGCTCTTTAGCAGATAAAGAGCCTGTTGATGCCATATACAGGTGCACAGATCGCATAAAACCCTTAACATACAAAAGCCCACTGTGGAAACAGCGTTAGAATAACTCACCTCGCTGACTTTAAATGTGCATTATAACAATCCAGTAATGTAATACCACATTAACATTCCGCTATCCTGACCACTTTGCGGCTCGCCCACAGACTTTAAAAGCGCATTTAGTAGCCTAAAACACTCTTCAGTGCAGAGCACAGTACAGACGCCTGTAAAACCTTTAACAGCACTGCTTCTTCTAAATGCGCATTTTTATCTTCATTTTATTCCCATGCAAGTGCCAGGTTCCAAAATTTAAAAGTATTTTTTTTTTTTTGGTGCAGACTATGTTCCCTAAAACAGCTGTTTTTATTCTGACAGGCTGGACAGCGGCACACAAATCACTTTCACAGTGAGGCTTGAATAAGTCCATCTCCCAGACATTTAACTTAACTCTGCCCTTTAATAATACCTTAATGCTCTAACACAAACAGCACGCTATTTTTGGATTTGATGCCACTACCTGTACGCCTTCCGAGGAAGCTTTTTTAAAGCTGCTTGGTTCGAAACTGACGAGGATTTAATCCGCGCTCTTCCAATTCAGGTTTGTGAACATCTCCTCAGTGACTCCACCACACACTGAGCAGGCATACATCTCCCAACTGCGCTCTGAGACGCTGGCCAATGTCCCCAGCATCCAGGGTTGCCAGGTTGCGTCTATTATGATACACCATAACCCTCCTTTTTTTTCCCCCAGATCGTTCCTAAACTACAAATCCGCGTGATATAAAAGAACAATGGAAATAATTACGACAAATCAACAGAATAATTATAGAGTGTATTTGTAGCGCGGTTTTATTTACATTCAAATGGTATTTGAAAATAAAGACGAGTGAGGCTGGTTCCCAATCTGGCAACACTGTAACAGTCAGGGATACGGGCTGAATGGCTGCCTTGAGCAATAAGTTGAAGCCCATGCTGGAACGAAGGCTACGTTTCAAAATACATATTAGCGCACTGAACAAATGTTAAGCTACTTAGGGTGTCGAACCCTTTAGGACATTATGCAGAGCTGGATGTAGCCTCATGGCAGCAAAGCAAACCTGGGTGACTGCAGCATTTTTTTTTCTGTGGTGAAGAACATTTACATCATTAAGCAGACGCCTTTATCCAGAGACATTTACAGAAGTGCTCTGTAGTCTTTATTATTACTCGCACATAGTCTGTAAACATGTAGTTTTCCACTGCAGTTTTTCTCCTGGTTCTCTGGTTTCCTCCTACATGCCACTCTAAATTACCCTTGTGTGTATGTCTGTGTGTGTGTTCACATACATGTCCCATGCAAGTCCCATCAAGGGTGTGTACTCATCTCGCACCCAGATTCACACATTGGATTGCACTCGTCTAGTCTCAAACTGCCTGAATGACCACGCGAGTGGCCTCTGAATGGCCTCTGTTGTACCAAATGAAGTGCAACCAATTCAGAACTGGTAAAAGCCACATTAACCAGGCGATGTGTATGTGAATGGGAATATGGGTGCATGAAGCCCAACTGAAAAAGTGTCACAATCCCTGACTTCAGTGACAGGGACACTGTTTGACATAACCTATAAATATGCTTATCAAGAGAGGTGATGTTTTGCAGGGTTCTGTATGTAGCAACAATGAGAAGGTAGTGTGAATATGGTGGATGAAACAAATAGGTGCTGTGAATGCCAGGGGCAGCAAATATCACCTAGATACCTTTGTGTGTGTGTGAAGAATCACTAGAATTTACCTCTCTTAAACTATATGGATTGTGAATATCTCCCGGGTAGCATACTGGGACCTTAGTTTCAAACCTTTGCCAGATCTGGGACCCCACTTTGTACTGTAAGTACTATAAAGTGTGGTCAATGCACACAGGGGCCAATTATAGCAGTATCCTGACACCTCTGGTTATCAGACTCTGCCTGTCCTTGAAAGCAAAGGTGTTGGCCATAAACTAGATCATAGACCCGCCTCATAGACCCGTCCTGGCCAAGACCCTGTCTAGTTCCCTCATGTGTGGAATATGGGGATGTGGAATATTGTGTACCTGACTGGCATGAAAAACAGAGGAAAACTGCCTACTCCTTTGGTGCTGGCTTGATATATATCTCCATGCAAGTTCATTCCAGATCTTCCAGACACATTTCTAATCAGGGCACTCGCATTGTGAACTTTTATATTGGTGCACCTTTTGCGAATTGGTGAACCTTACCATCTCTAGTGAATGGTATACTGGTGCTGACCCACATGACTAGCTATACTTGGCCATGGGGTCACTAGTCAGGAGACTGTGGGTACTGTGGTAATGAGCCAAAGCAATGAAGGAGACTCAGCGAATTTCCCACTCAGTGGAGATATGAGGGGAAATCAAGCCATTGTAAGCATATTAGTAGAGTCCATTTAGCTTCAAGTTCTGTATTGAATGGCATTATATGGCAAATGAGGATGATTCATCCATACTAATAGTATGTTTTCACAGTTCTATAGGTCACTAGATAATAGGTAATGTGACAAACTCAAAGCCCAGAGGGCGACCCCACTCAAAGAGTGGTGAGTGCCTTACTGAGAACAATCCATAGCTCGTGGACAATGTGGTGAGTGATAGTAACAAAGCTATGTGTTTTTGTACATGGGTATACATGGGTATTTTTCCAAAGCCAAGGAGGTTGCCATCCACTCTTGCATTCAATAGGACTTTTGTGCCTTGGGTGCCTTTGTGTCTCTCATCCTGTCCAGCACATATCTGCATTAATGTGATTGATTTTTCAGTCTGTCACACTCATTTCCACAAGGCTGCTCTAAAGGGAATGCGACAGGAAAATCATTAATTCAGCAATAAACAAAAATGTAGGCAGAGAAGCAGTATAGTGGTAGTCAGGCTCTTTACGCTGACTTCACCTCCTCACAAAGAAGAGCTTCTTCTAATACTAGAACAATCGATGCAGTCCAATAATTTTCTGGTCTTAGCATGCAGACCTGATTACAAAATAAGTACCACTTGGGACTGCGGTTTTGTTCTGTAACTTGGCTGTAAATTGTTCATGTGTATATCGCTCAGGAGGTGAAGTTGTTATATCAGTGCTGAATTGGGTCACTGCTGGATGAAAAAAAGGCAAGGGGGCCTAAACTCAGCAAGTGACAACATGGTAATGGTTAGCTCAGAGCAGATGCTTATATATAGAACCTGTGAGAAAATCTGTTAATGGATTACCTGTGAAAAGGCTTTTTCATGCCCAGTTAGGGAAGGAGGTAAAATAAAGTTCCTCCCTGACAACACAGCTACATTTGTTAAAAAGCCATTAGTATAGAGCCATTTATAAAACATGACAAGCATTGCCCTATAATAGAAAAACACAACAGTAGCTCTACAGTCATTGTTACATAAACAATACCTGGAATGGCACATACTGAAAAACATGTTACCATTTGGAATGTTTTGTTATTTTGCATTGTATAAGCATCATTAATGTGGATCAAATTAATAAATGTTGAGAATGTGAATCCTGTGCATCCTGTGGGTGATTTGCCTAGTGGAGCACAAGTAGATGAATTTCTTGTAGCGTATCAAGAAAAAGCCAGTACTCCCTTCAGCTAATACCATACTTTACATTAAAAATGAGTTCTATTCAAGTAAATGAGTATATGAGATTCACTGTCATTGTGCATTGTCATTGTCTTTAAGCATTGTATAGAAGTGCAAGCTTCCTTCAACAAAAAGCCCCCATATTTAAGCATTCCATGTATTATCGAAAACAGCTACAGTAACTTCAGCGTGCAGCAATAGAAAGTTATGAATGGCAAAAGATTTCATAATATTCTGTATTCTACTGAAAATCTAACAAATAAAAGGTCAAGTCACCTTTATTTATATAGGATATTTAAAAGACAGTGAGTGTCAGTCAAAATGCTGTACATTAACTCAGCTAAGTCTAACCAATGAAATAAGAGACAAATAAAATGAGCTGAAACATTCCAAATAAAATCATACAAAATAATAAAACTAAAGCAGTAAACCAAAGGAGAAATACAAATATTCAAAGACAAAACCACAGACAAAAGTCAGGACATAACAGAAGACCTGATAGTACACATCTTAAAGGCCTTCAAATGCCTCAGAAAATAAATATGTTGAGAAAAGAGGGAATCAGAAACAAACAAAAAGACATCAGACAAGTCAGCCAATGAACAGAACAGCAATTGATGACAAAAACATTGTTATCAGTCAGTGATATCACCAGTAGCCTCCAGGGGGACGGTATCACATTACACCATGGGAAGAAGACTCAGAAGTTCAGAAAGATCAGAAATATAGAGGCCATATCACAAAATGCAAACCACTCACCAGCAGTAAGAATTAGATGTAATGGAAAGGTCAGTGTGTGGAGAAACTAAGGATCTACTTGTGACCTAAAACATATAAGCTCATCAGTCAGGCATGTTGAATGTAGTGTCATGGCTTGGGCTTACATGGCTGCTACTGGAATGACCTAAAACACACTGCCAACATAACAAAGTACTTCATCAGGGGAAAGTGGACGGCTTTAGACTGGCCAAGTCAATCACCAGACCTTAACCCATTTGATGTTGGAGCCATTGCAAAAAAAAAAGAATTTGGTGATGTCAGTGCATTATTCTACCAGCTTGATACAGTTACTGCAAGCAAGGAACATTCAACAAAAGATGCCATGTTCTTACTTGTATACCACATCTTGATGTACATATCAGAAATGAAAGCTGAAAATCTGACCTATTGTTTCATATTCATTTTTAACATAAACCCAAATGTCTTCATTGTACAGTAAAAACAGAAGAGATTTAACAAACAAATAGCAAAAACTCTGTTCTGTACTTCACGGAGCCAGAGAAGGGAGGCCAAGGCAGGAGTCACATGAGGGAATTGCAATAATCAATCTGAAAAGAAATAAATAAAAAACAACAGTCTCCTAATCATTGACATTAAATGACACAGATATGTTTAATTTGGCATTAGTTCTCAACTGAAAAAAAAGCTTTGTCTCACAGCTGAGTTTACCTGCTTGTCAAATTTCAGCTCAATGATGTTTTCACATAGCTTTGCATATTGCTTGAGCAGGGCCCCAGTTTGTCAGCTACAGTTGGTGTGCAGTCTGGATGACCAAATGTAATGACTTCTGTCCTGTCATTATTTAACTGGAGAATGTTTCTAGACAGCCAGAATTTAATATCTGTAATATAGTTGGAGATTTTGCAGAAGGCCATTTTTCAGTTGGAAAAATAACTATGTGTAATCAGCATAAAAATGGTAGAAAATGTTGTATTTACACAAAATGGACCCAAGGGGAAGAGTGAACCCAGAAAAGAACATAGGACCCAGGATAAACCCCTGATATACACCACTGGTGATTTGTGTTAACACTTTTCACTTAAGTGAAAAGTCCTACATTTATGAGAAAGTGGAAATGAAAGCCTAACATAAATAACCATCGAATAGTGGATATGAAAAAACATAAAACAATTAATAGACTAGTCATATTTTTCAGCAACATTTAGTAAAGGTTACATTTAGTCAGTTTACATATAATCAAAACTAGGACTAATGAATAATACTGAGTACTCAAGAATACCATATGGGTTTGGAGAAGTCCAGAGAGAAAATGAAAGGCTGCAGCATGTAAAGAGGTCCCAGCCAGCTATTACTACTAAAAGCCTAGGAAAGAAGTACACCTCCAGGGCCAAAGGACTATAGCTTATAATATGGATATAGCCCATTTCCTGCCAGTGACATGTATCACTTCTGCTCTACTACACTCTTAGTGGAAAAGTTAAACTTGTACATAGTTACAGATAACTGGAGACAACAGAAATATCAAGAAAACAAACAATAAAATCACAAATAACCAAAATACAGTGTGATTTACACTGTCACTACAAGTCACTACAGTCATGAATATTTTGCATAGTTGTACAGTATATGGGAGTAATATTTGTATTTTTGAAAATATCCTGCTTTTGAGCAACTAGCACAAGTGTGTATTCAGTAAAACAGGCTCAATGTGACTAGATGAGAATAAGTAAAATCAATGGATTTGTACATAAAATATTTTAAAGCTCAAATACGCTATATGCATGTACTATTGTTGCATCATATAACTGATCTTAATAAGTATGAGCAAGGTTTCAAATCAAAATTTGTGTTATGTTGTAATTGTAATGTAATTATAATTGTAATGGTCATAAAAAGGGGAATGGAGTGTCAGAAAAAACAAATATGGCTCAATATCACTATCTGAAACATTTCTAAAGAAAATGCACTATGATGTGAAATGCATTTCATTTCTGTCCCATTCACTTGCATAACACTGTACAGAAATGTACAAAGGGGGTCAAAAGATGCTCCAAAACCAGAAATCATAGCATGTAAATGAAAGCTTGTCAAATGTTCAGTAGGGGGTGAACCTCTGATGCTCTGATTTTTTGATGGTGGCTGATGCAGGGATTTTTGTGGTGTAGGGAGCGAGGCCCGGCGAGGTGTGCACAGCCAGCAGAGGCACAGTTTTCATGCCAAGCAGGCTGGAGACTGGAAGAGCATAGTGGGTAGTTGGGATGGAGGGCACGGCCGGGTGTGAGTGGAGATTAATGGCCGGGGGAGCAGCCAGCATGGCTGCAGAGGTAGAGACAGGAGAGGTAGATTGGGAGAAACTCAGGCCGAGGTCAACAGAAGTGCTGGAGGAAGAGGAGGCAGCCTGGATGCTGAGTTTAGCCATCTCTAAACTGCAAACACAAACACATACCCACACACATTCCACCACCACAGGGCAGGGAGGGAAGGAGGGAGGCAGGACAATGTTAATAGTTAGAGTAGGAGCAAAGAAGGTGAATGTTAAACAGGAAAGCATGAGAAATTGGGGTTAATAAAAGAAAAATCTGTATTGGGAATATTATGTGTTACAAAGAGATACAATAACTAGGATTTCACATGCTTTGAGACGTATTAATAAAGCTGAGGGGTGCCAACATAGATGGGATTAAACAAAAGGATGGAGCATGAAATATTTCATTATAGTGATATACTAAAAGTGTCAAATTGTTTAAAATGGAAAATACCATAATACCAGTTACATGTGTAAAGGCCAGAGGGGGTGTGTTTTAGCTGTGAGGGGTCCCCTTACCTGGCACTGATGAGGTACTGAGCCAGGCAGATGCTAGCTGGGGAGCCTGTAATCGTGACATTACGTACTGCTGAACCATCTGTGGCACTGGCTATCTTGATTTGGGCTCCAGACATCTGGCGTATTTCGTTGATCTTAGTGCCTTGTCTGCCAATAATGCAGCCTATAAGCTGAGAGAAGACAAGGGTAAATGGCACGTGGGATGATTTATTGGGAAACTCTCAAATCTAAGTAATAATAGTAGTTTTATTAGTGCTTCACAGTGAAAGGCTTAATTCAAACACTTATCACACTGGCATTTTTCTTGTCATTATTGTGAAGATGTAAGTGTTGGCAAAAGCAGAAAACATGAAAGTATTAGCTATATTGGTCAGTAATTAAATATTAATGTTTTATTAATCACAGGCCTTTTGTTATGGTTCCACCAGTGGTAGAAGAAGTATTCCTATTCCTTATTTAAGTAAAAGTACCAGTACAGCATGAAAGTCCTGCATTTACTTAAGTAAAAAAATAAATACGTAACAGCAGCAAAATGTAGTTAAAGTATTAAAGTAAAAGTACTGGTTTGGTCCCTCTGACTAATATATCATTATATACTGTATGGCATCAATAGATTTTGAATGCTGAAGTATCAGTGTGTAAGCAGCATGTTATACTATTTTATATACTGATACATCTGAAGGGGTTATGCGATAATGGGAGAGGACAGAAGAAAAAGTTCTGCCACACAAATCCTTGTTCAGTTCAGTTTGGACTTTTTCTCTATTCTTTTTTGGTGATTTTTGTTGAGACATTGGATAATTTAAACAATTATTGAAATGAAACAATGTGAGAAGTTCAGAGGTAAAAACCACTCTTTGGTGGATTTGTTAACTCATAGACTCACTGCTATATATACAGGTGTTAGACAATGAAACTGAAACACCTGTCATTTTAGACCACAATAATTTATTAGTATGGTGTAGG
>JAOVYV010000040.1:12720795-12731501 GCA_025674545.1 Hassar affinis | reverse complement strand
ATGAGCTCACAGACGCCCGATTGGACAGTGTCGCGCTGATTGACATGGGGGAGAACGTATGCTGCCCCTCCCTCCCTCCCTCCCTCGAACTCGCGATCTCCGGATGATAGGGCGAATGCGTTGTTGTTGCGCCACTCGGGAGCCCTATAATATATGTATAGTATATAATATATTATAATATAATATACATTCACTGAGCACTTTATTAGGAACACCTGTACACCTACACGTTCATGGAAATATCCAATCATCCAATCATTAGCCAATCATGTGGCAGCAGTGCAACACAGAGAGTCGTGCAGATCCAGCGTTATATAATGTTCACATCAATTGTAAGAAACTGTATTTGTGTATTTTTATAACTGCTGATCTCCTAGGATTTTCTCACACAACAGTCTCTAGAGTTTACTCAGAACTGTGCACTGAAGAGAAAAAGTCTAGTGAGTAGTAATTCTGTAGACAGAAATACTTTGCTAATCAAAGAGGTTAACAGAGAATGACCAGAGTGGTTTGAACAGACAGAAAGGCTACAGTAACTCAGACACCTACTGTACAACTGTGATGAGCAGAATGCAAAACACATTGAACCTTGAGGTGGATAGTCTACAACAGCAGAAGACCACATCAGGTTCTACTTCTGTCAGCCAAGAACAGAAAGCTGAGGCTGCACTGGGCACAGGCTCACCAAAGCTGGACAGTTGAAGACTAGGAAAACTTAGCCTGTTCTGATGAATTTCAATTTCTACTGAGGCACGCAGATGGTAGGATCAGATTTTGGTGCCAAAAGCATGAATCCATGGACCCAACTTGCCTTTTGTCAATAGTCCAGGCTGGTGGAAGTGGTATAATGGTGTGGAGAATTGTTTCTTTGCACACTTTGGGTCCGTTAACACCAATCAATCATCGGTGGAATGCCACAGACTATTTGAGTATTGTTGCTGACTGTGTGCATCCCTTCATCGTGGGTATTTACCTAGGTGTTTTACAGAATAAAAGATCCTTTTGTATTGTAAACTAATCAAACACCTCAGGCTCTTCTGTGCTCAGATGTAGCGCTTAGGCAGAGGTTAGTAAATAAAGTACCACACAGATCAGACTATCAGCTGTAGTGACATCAGTAGGAAAGGAGGAGTTACCAAGACTCCTTATATAATATGTCATGAAAAGAATTATCATGAGGCTTCTTAGATTTCATAAATAAACATGGTAAATGCTGAAGTTCTCTCCTTGTCACATAGGACTGTGTCACTAGGCTCCTGTGTGGCCCAAAAGCTTAAATCTCCAAATGGTGTCATATTAGTTAGAGAGGGAGAGCAGACTCTTATACTCTTTCTCGATCTTTATTTCTCTCCTTTTTTTTTTACTTTACCTATAACTATTGCTATGACACCCCCCCACCCTCCCTTTCTGACACGCACTTTCCGCATGATGGCTTAATTCTAGTGCCTTTCACTTTGAGTGAAGTTAGAACAAAGCAGCCTTCAAGTGTGTTCCACTCCGGACAAAGGTGAAGCTGGCTAATAGACAGCTCTCATCTATCATTCCGCTGAATGGTGCTGTCAGGGGCCTGGAAAGGTGTCACTCCATACACTGTCTGAGTTCCACCTCCTGCTGCCGCTCAGGCTGGCTCCCCTCTCTCTCTCTCTCTCTCTCTCTCTCTCTCACACATACACTCACACACACACACACACACACACACACACACACAGATACGCGAGGTAAAGAGACCTGCCTTCCCCACAGTGTGTTGTCAGCACCATGCATTAATGTGTCAGATGTGGAGGTATGTAAGTGGACTGTGAAAAAGACTGATGCAAAAGTAATTAATTTGAACCACAGACTGGCACAAGACTTTCTGTATTGATTTGGGTTGCTAAACTATATCTCAGTTTATTGTTCGATTATTTATTTTGTGGGGGGTTTTTTGACGATGTAATCCACAGTCTGTTCACAAGAACATGAGAAGCATGATTCCTGAATACTGTACATCTGGATGTGACTGATTGCATCATGAGATCAAGAAAGATAATTATTTCCAGTAATGATAATTGATTTCCTCTGACACTGTGTGTGAAATGCTCTCCTGTTAAGCATGGCTGGTGATATCAAATGAATGTCGAAGAGGAGAGAAAACAACAACAACAGCTGGCCTAATTGCATTGCTGTGTCTCTTCCTGTCGTGGGGAGTGCAATGTGAAAAGACAGCTCGGGGTCTAGATAACAAGGCCCAGAATGGCTCCAAAATCTCTGCTGTCCTCGATGACTCTAATGGTGCTGCTGTCCATATCCTTTACCTCGTCTTTGCAGACATACTTCAACGATAATATCCTGACACTGATCCGGACGCTGGTGACAGGAGGGGCCACGCCGGAGCTGGAGGCGCTGTTGGCCGAGGAGAATGCGCTGCGTGGAGGATATAGCACTCCGCAGACGCTAGCTAACAGGGACAGGTGTCGCGTGGCACAACTCGCCCTCTATGATGGCCCTTTTGCAGACTTGGGGGTAAGTGGATGCTTAAGAAGAGCTGACAGCTTTTGTCACTTTCCCCAACAGCACATGCTCTCCTGTCCGACGCCTCCGCTGTGCGCTAATGCAAAGCAAACATGCTGCACATGCAGAGCAGGCCCAGAGAGACAGAGAGAGTGTGAGTGGAAGAGGAAGGTGGAAAAATAAAGCTCTGTCAAACTATCTGCTGCTCATTCATTATCAGCTTAGTAACACTGGTCCTCATTGTTCAGTGGGTGGGAAAGACATTTATAGCAAGTTACTACATTTGAGTTGTTTGAGTCGTTTTTCCATCTGCTTAAAATCATGATTCATCATAATGTGGTATTTTCTCTCTTTCAGGATGGCGGTTGTTACGGGGACTTGTTTTGTAAAGCATTAAAAACCTACAACATGCTGTGCTTTGGAATCTATAGATTAAGAGATGCACACCTAAGTACACCGAGCCAGTGCACAAAAAGGTGAGCTGTCCTCGACTACCAAACGGATTTCACTCAAGCATCAGCCTGAAAGAGGTGTTCAGCACGAGCTTTAGAGTCACTGTGTGTATTCAGTATAATGGCTACTACAGCAGTCCAGGCAGGCAATATGAAATCTATTGATTTATTCTCTGAAAAAAATATAAGCAGCCATATTAGTAAAGTACATCATTTTTTAAAATTGTGTTAGGTTTAAATCCTTACTGCCATTCACACGTGTTTGTACGTTTACAGGTATGTCATCACCAACCCTCCCTACGAGTTTGAGCTCGTCCCCACAGACCTGATCTTCTGCCTGATGCAGTTTGACCACAATGCAGGTCAGTCGCGAACCAGCCTGTCCCATTCGTCTCATTCCTCACACTCATCCAGCAAGAAGAGCTCCTCCGTCCACTCCATCCCTACTACCAACCGGCCCAACCGCAGCAGCAAGACCCGCGAAAGCCGCGACAAACACAAGTAAGAGCCTCTCCCTCTCTATATACCGTATGTCTGTGCTCTCTGTGTATGTGTATGTGCTTGTTGATTGCTGTTGTGAGTGCTTGTCATATAAGAGTTATTTTGTCTTGTGTTTTTCTATCTAGAGCTGCTTGAGTTGTTTGTGCATTTGCCCTGTGATGCTGTGCATGTGTTGTTTGCTCTGAGCTCACACTGAACCCATTAGTTCATTGCTTCATTTCAGCCACACTTTATCTCAGGACCATAGCAGCACTGGCCTGTGTTTGGCTGTTCCATTTTAATGATGCAGTGAAATCACCAGGGCAATGTGAAAGCTTCTGCTATAACAAGTTGTGTGTTATTTATTTCATTTTTAACATGTCTAATTCAAACAGCCATTTCAGTATTGTTAGTCGGATAAAGAAAATATATATCTATATCTCTAATAACTGTCCTTTTTCTGTGATGTATTGAGTCAGTGGTTAGTCATATGGTTCTGTGTTTGTGCACAGATATTTGTATATAAAGTATATAC
This sequence comes from Hassar affinis, assembly GCA_025674545.1. Classification (NCBI taxonomy): domain Eukaryota; kingdom Metazoa; phylum Chordata; class Actinopteri; order Siluriformes; family Doradidae; genus Hassar; species Hassar affinis. The sequence goes on along the minus strand of JAOVYV010000040.1, from coordinate 12,727,544 downwards.
AAATACTTCTCGTGTGTTTGTTTGTTTGAGTGGTGTAGGCTTATATGGCTATGCCATCTTCTGACATGACCTACGTCCTTATGTCTATTTGTAATAAAGCAAGAATAGGAAGTTCATTACCTGGTGTCGTTTTCATTTGTCTTTGTATGTGTGAGGGCTGCAACTGCATGTCCATGTTTTAGTGTGTGTGTTAGCTGTGTTTTCTGAAGTTGTGAATTTGTTAGCTTGGATGTAGAGCTGCTAAGAGAGTCTGTTTGGATTTTATCCAATTCTGAGATCCAAAATGTCCTCATATCCTTGCAGGTGCAAGAGCGTTGCTGATGTAGTAAAAGTGTACACAAATGGAGACGTATTCCAAAGCGAATACCCTACAGAGTTATGTCAGAGTATTCAAAAGTAACAAAATAACTCTGCTGGGTTTAAAAACCCTCAGGATATTGCAACTGCAAGGTATTGCTGGAAGTTGAAGTACATTTCCTCTACTCAATGCCGTGCATTTACAGCTGTTATGGACCGAGACAGTTTATTTGGCAATTCTAGACCCAAATAAAGAGACAGACAATATGCTAGGTCTTGGAGAAGGATACATTAGCAAGACTTTTTTTTTTTTTTTTACACAAGTGTATCATTTCCGTAGATCCTAAATGTGGAATCTTAGAAAGATTATGTGCACTTAAAGATGAAATGCATGTTAGTTAAATGAAAGTGCAAATGATTAGGATTGTTTTTAAAGCTTTTACCACCCCTGAAGTTTGACTGAAGGTGTTTAATATTAGCCTAACATAAAGGATATGGTCATGTCAGTAACCGTGTTTTAGACGTGTTTCTCACCTTGAGAACTGTAAAACTTACTTAGACCACTTCTTTTTCTAAAGTGCAACAAGGATGAATAGAATGAGCCAAGGTATGCAAGTTAATGATTCTGCATGATACAGCACCTGTTGTGAGATATTTTAATCATGTCCTTGTGGAGCACTGTAATGAGAGGGGCTGTTGATTTTATTTTCAAAGGAAGTCATGCCTACATTTCACCGTTGCTTTCGGGTAGAAAGCAATTGGCTAATGCTACTGCTTAACTCTTGTCATGCTTAGGATCACCTCAGCATTGCATGTGGTTGATCATCCTCCTCTACTTTTTTACCTCTATACCTGAGTTCATCTGATAAAATGGATCTATATATGACCTATATATATATATATATATATTATTGCTTTCCTCTTCATGTTTGTATTCTTGGGTTTGCTTTTTTGCTGATCTATTCTGTGCAAGGTCTGTGTGTTTTAATCAGGCTGATTATTTGTTAGTTCCTCCACATTATGTAATAAATTGCCAGATACTCAAATTTGGATTTGTTAATATAAGACCTCTTCACCCAAACTAAGGAAGATGAGTGTTAAATGTTCCTCTTGGCAAAAATCTTATCAAAATGTAAGAAATGAAAACATGACGAGATGCCCAGTACCTGAGAAATTGGCTCTCTTAACTCTTGCCATGCCGGGGGATGTCTCAGGGCGATATGAGTGCCAACATCAGTAGTGAACTCAGGGGAATAGAGCGAGGTGGCTGACTCGTTGCACCACCGCAGGCACAACTCTACTTACATCAAACGTCTGTGCTGTGACACTGTAGCCTGCAGGCCTGCGCTGCCTGACACTCTTGCGCCTACAGCAAGTTTCACGTTACAGTCGAAGTTAGAAGTTTTCGAGTGCTAGGAAATGACAGTGCCTGTGGGATGAAGACAGAAATTCATCCCACACACGGCTTAAGTCCTCTGTAATTTGGCATGCTGTCTCATTTCCCAGATTTGACCAAGTTAAATGTTCAGAGTTCAGACTTGATGTCACCATGATAATGAACACAGGAACACAGCATGATGTCCCTTATTCTTTCAGTCTACACTATGTCCCTCAGTGTGTTTAGAGCTTTTACATACATTATACTGTATTATCATGAGAGAAAGTAGAGCTAGTCATCTTAAAGCCTGTATTTCACTCTGTATGGATGTTGAATGCCATTTATCCTTTCAGGATAGAACGAAGGTCTGTCTTTTAAACAGAGCTGCATTCAACTGTCAGCACAATTTATTCTAATATATTAATACTGTCCTTTTCCGTCTTCCCCTGCCTCTCTTCTGCCTGGTTGTCTCACAGAAAAGAAATGGTTTACAGATGAACCAGAAAATGCCTACCCACGGAACATTCAAATCAAGCCCATGAGCACTCACATGGCCAATCAAGTCAATCAGTACAAATCCACTAGCAGCCTGATTCCACCAATCAGAGAAGTTGAAGATGAATGCTGAATCCCAGGCTTTTGACGAGTTGGAGCATCCTGATGTAAAAGATGAGCGGTGATGAGCAAATGGTGAAGATAATAGCAATTCACTGTAATTTTACACCTCGAGGGTTTTTTTGTGATCATGGAAACTAGAAGGGACCTCCTATGTGTATACCTTTAATGTTACTTCCATGCTTTTGGAAACATTTAATTTCTAAATGTATACATAGTGATGTACATAATGACAATCAAATACGGATTGTACAGCCCTCTAGCACTTTTTGAAATTATGTTAAAAGAGTAAACAAGTACTTCCTGTAATTCATTGCAATATCTTGTGTGTGTAGTGACCTGACTCTGTGCAAAAGGCTTTGTGTTAAGGAGGATGAGGGTCACGGTCCTCCAGCTCGTTAACATTACCCAAAGAACCTCATCTGAGTTGTCTCATAAGCCCTACTACACATACGTACATGTACCGTCATCTGCTTCTTTTTGCACTAAATGTAATAATGAAAAAAAAACTCGAGACTGGGTCCTGAAAGGAGTGTAAATGTTTCTGAATTCACGGCGCAGTGAGTAAACTGGCTGGCTGACTATGAAGTGGCTCTGTTAGGAGAAAGCGACTGTTAGAGGTGATGAGTGTTTCTTGAGGAGCCTCAGTCCTGCTTTGTGGGGAGAAGCTTTCATTTCAGAAACTGTTGCACACAACCTGGACATGCAGAGCGGGAAATTGATTTCACCTCCATCCATATAAACAGCGTCATTCATCGTGTGCGGGAATGTACCGATCACGTCCATGTAATAATGCAAGAGGTCATCTCCAGCGTAGCCCTACTAAATTGGCAATACATTATCAGGATATGCACTACTTTTGTTGATGTCTTTCCATCACGCTTGACCGCTTGTGTTGCTGTGGTTGTTAAAGTGTATGATCGAGGCTCATAACGCGTTTGTTTGGAAGAGGAGCAAGAATGGAGTACTTGCGTGTATACGTGCGGGTTTACACACTGCACTCATGCACGATGATGCTGATAATGCCACTGTGATTGAGCTTTCAAAACATTTAAGATTCTGAATTAAAGAAGACACTTGGAAGGCGTAGTGTAACATGCCACATGTTGCGAAAAGTGGGCGTCCATGGTTCCTCCTTCTGACTGGTGCCACTGCCTGACACATTGTTGGCACAGAGGCAGAGACGTGCTTGGATGTTCTCTGTGGCCAACCATGATGCCTTATATACGCTCTACAGATACACACAAGTGAAACTCAATCATAGTTGTCATTATCATGCAAAACAAACCAGTGTGTTGTGTTGTGTTGTCTTCTGCTGTTAGATGGGACAGAATGAACTCCACTACACTTCACACTGGAACACGATGGTATGCTGAGCCTTTATGTGGGAAGTGTAATAATACATATGTTAAGCAGAACTTTGCTTGAAGTCAGATTTATACATACTGTACGTACATAGTTATTTTTTATCCATATAAGCATAATCATTTTGTACTTATTTTTATACATATCAAAAAGAACTTTATTTCTAAAATTATCTTAAATAGATATTAAGAAGGCTTCAGTACACACCAGTTAAATTTACCCTTGGCACGGAACATATCATGCTTTTAAAAGGACAAGCGTACTGTCCGGCTCACGCTACAGAGACAGTCACAATGTTCCAGCTTCAGCTCTCTGTCTGCTTTTCTGGGAGAGTACTTTAATACTTGAGCTGCTTCGAAGGACCTAGTTATATCAATTACAATATTCTATTATTCGTTTTTATTGGCTGAGATGAACTATTGATACAGTAATTAGATGTAAACTGTAGTATAATTCCAAGCTGCAAGTGAAAATTGATGGTGAACGTGTGTGAGAATGGGTCATTGCCAATGGCTTGCATCTACTCTCTGTCTCTCAGGGTAGAATTGATCGTTATTACTGATATTGACCTAAATTAGGTCTCAGGAAACAGAGTAACATGCTGGAATATTTTCATGTGCATAAACTGTAATATACTTAAAACCGTGTTCGAAATGGCACAGTCGGACGATGCGCGGATCGCCTCAGTCTGTGAGCTACTCACCATCTAATGCTAGATAGAAGAGACAAAAAAACAGCAATTTTACTACTGAGGAAAAAAAATATGATAATGCTTAGTGCTAAAGTATGTTGTGTAAATTCTGCCCATTTATAGCCACATTTTATTTTTTTGAAGAACTAGGATCTCAGCTTTAATGTTTGTCCACTGGATGTAGTTTGATCCTAATGCAGCCCACTAGGCTCTGTCCTCAAGTGATTCTGAATTGTGAATACATGGATGTTACACTTTGTAGCAAGTAGACTTCTTTTAAAAAAAAAAAACAATGTGAGTAAACTGTATGTAAAATTGGATTAATATATAATATACTTGCTAGTCTGGGGGGGAAAAAAAAAGGATTCAGACCTAAAAGGAATCATAAATCACTAAACACTGGAGTCATTTATAAAAAAGGATTCGTCCAAGATTCTTTTCCTGTAATGAAACTCATACAGTGCGTCGCAAAGGAGCGCTAGAGCCTGGCGTACGGCGCGGGAAGCGAGTTGCTTTGAATGAAGCTAATTTCAGTCTCTATACTGTAATATTGGTTTGTTATTTCGTTATTATCAGCGTTTACATTCCATATTGCCAGTTTTTAAGCAATTATTTGTTATAGTAATAAAGTCATTGCTTAAATGCTCACTGTCCCTTATTTGTTTACAGATAAACAATTAGTAAATATCAGGAATGTTTTTTTTTTCTCTTTCAGTAGATTTAAGTTTTTTTTCTTCAGACAGCTAAAGTCTGTCCACAAAGTGATAAACAAGGCTTGTCCTTCAGCTTGACTTTTTTCTCCAATGTACAACAGGAGCCACAGCAGTTCCATGCAGTGTGTGTGTGTGTGTGTGCGTGTGTGTGTGCGTGTGTGTGTGTACCTGCTGTGAGTTGAAACCATTGCTCTCTACATATCAGACTGTCTAAAGTGCCATGACATTGTCTCTAAACCAGCATCATTCAGTCAGTTGTTCCAATCACGAATAGGATTTTTGTGGCACCTAATCCTGGCATGGAGAACATCCAAGCCACACAAGCCTCCATGCCAGGGCAGGACTACAGTCCCGCTGAAGGAGGAACCTCTGAAGACCCACTAAAGCGAAAAGTGGCATCTAAGAGAGTTTAACGTATCAGTTACACGTAGAAGCCCATAAATCTAAAGCAGCAGAACACACTGACTGAAAGATGCTTGGCACTAAATGAGTTTTTAATGTGTCTGTTTGGTCAGTCCACTTGTTAACGAGTGTTATTTCAGACAGTTATTCTACTATAAAAATCGGCTGTCACTACAACCTTACGAGCTGTATTGAATAATGTGCTTTAAGGGAATTAAGTCTTAACTGAAAGTTCAACCTAAGCTGCAACTGCTTTAGGAACTTTTTTTTTTTCTTTTTTTTTTTTCATTTTAATAAAAATTTCCAGTGAATTATTTGGCTGTTCATTACAGGAAAAAGGAGTTTGAACTGTTTTAGCTAATGGAGAAATGGAGAAATTGATGGTGCTGAGTTGATCTACCTGACTCTGTCAAATATAACCTGCTGATAAACATACTGTCTTGTACAAAAAGTTTGTACATAAATTGTACATGTTTCTTTTTGTATTTTCTCAAATTAAAATGGATGTATTTGTGTTCTAATGACTGTCATTTTTTCCCCTTTGAGCGTTACAAAGAAAACAGCATAAAGGAATGAACGTAGAAGAAGATCAACAAATAAAATAATCTAGCATCCGTTTTAATGTAAACCTGAGCACTGATTATTTAAGCATTCTTATACTCCAGAGCTGTACCCTTCGCCAATCAGTTGATTCAATGCTGATTTGATTTTCTGGAACAGCGACTGTAGTGCAAATTACCATACCGGCTGTAACCACAGATTTATATTAATGCACTCGTTCTAATAGTTTATTGTTGAGCTCTACATAATTTAAGCCTAAGCAGATAAAAAAACAGTTATTTAACAAATTGATATGAAGTTTCCTGGAAGGAGGCATGCACCATTTATTGAATGAGTCACACAAAAGACAAAATGTCACACAAATGTCACAAATGACAAAAAGGGAGGCATGTCAGGGAATGAATACTTATAGCTATTATAATATGATACGAAGTGATAACAGGATCTAACTTGTCTTATACATGTTCCACAACATGACATGTACCTATAATAGTAAAAATATAATTCATTATTAAATTAAAAAAATGCAACTTGGGTGACATCACACCACCCTAATGTGGACTGGTGTCCTATAACAGCATGCTCATTGATATCTTTCTACAAAGAAGAAACCACTTTCTTAAAATACAATAACTGAAATCTCTAATTTGTTCATTCAGTCAGTCAGTCAGTCATTATCTGTACCGCTTATTCCCAGTTACGGGGTCACGGGGGAGCCGGTGCCCAG
>JAOVYV010000040.1:12420074-12432792 GCA_025674545.1 Hassar affinis | reverse complement strand
AAATGAAATATAAAAAGTATACCACCTTCAGTGCATGACTATCCACTCCAGGTTTTCTTGCTCTCCGAGATGACCTGTCAACCGGATTAACGCCGAAAGAGATTAATGGCAGAGGCGGGTTGCAATAATAATCGTTTTGTTTGATGTGACAACTTTGATAGGCGTTGATTTACTTACAAACTGATAGGCTTTTAATTGAGCGCCTCCATCCAGTGGGAGATGAAAGGCGCAGCGCATTGAAAAGCTGCCCGGAGCCTCAGCCCTGATTAGCCCAATCAGCGGTGAAGAGGTCAGCGCATTTTCTTCCCACTTCTCCCCAAAAACCTCTCACACACACACTTTCTTCTTCTCAAATACATTTTTACAACCCCATCGCATTTTGGTAGGCAAAGTCCATTTTGCATGAATATAAACTTGTTGGGCCCTTTTTTTCTTCTGCTTAAGCTTTATTACATTCCGTGCGTGCTGCTGCAGTGCCTCGGGCGACATGCGGGTAATTGTTGTCTACAAGTTCACATGCAGCGACGCTTCCATCTGTGCAAAGGAGGTAATATACCCGAAAGCGGAAGACTTGTGCAACAGAAGAGTATACTTCCCCGGCATTGTGCACCTGGATGATGATGATGATGATGTGCTTGAAAACAGGCCTGGTGCTGTACGACTGCTCAACACTCAAGAACTCAAGCCACACACCCAAATGCTCTCAGCAAAACCAATTTATTCCAGAAGTAAAAGAAATGTGTTACAAGAATGCATGTAAAAACAGGCTGGATTAAATACACAGGACGACTCTAAGCGCAGTTGCGCAATACCTACTTCAGCAGTTTTCAAGTCCATAGCGTTTTTCACAGCAACTCAAACACTTAAACATTGGCTTTTTCCCTAGACATTTTTTTTCATGGTATTAATGCATAAAAAGAGGTTAAACAGTCCACATAAAATTGTCTACACAGCAGATCAACACATTATTCAACAATAAAGTTTGAAATAGCATGGGAAAAAAAATACTTGGTGCATTTCAGCGTTTCATACTTACTCTATTCCGACAAGGTGTAAATATGAGCAGTGTTGATTTCCATGTTTCCCCCCGTGTGGTTTTGCATTACCAGCATTACCTCGCTTCCAAACGGAATAAAACAGAAGGACTGTGCCGCTCGTATTATGTGTCTCTGTACCAAGGTGCTTCTTTTTCATTTGCCCTTTTCTCAGTCACCCGCAGCTTGTAATCAGCTACAAGAGCTGACATAAATCAGCAGCAGGATTGACAGCGACTGACAAATAGCTGATTGATTGCGGTCGAGCAGAATTGACAGTTGACTGAGAGGTTGGGATAGAAATAGAAGGGCGGTGTATATTATGCTGAAAACATGTGACATTCCCATCCCTCTATCACTGCATTGGTCTGCTCCTGTCAACGCGTGTCTGATTGGGGAATTCAAACACCACGCGTTGATCTTCTGGTGCACACCTGAGTCAGACACGCAGAGCGCAGAAACGATGAAAAAATCAGTAAGGCGCACATCTTTACGCACATCTTAAGCAAACCCGGAGTACTTTTACACCCATAACCACTACAAGAGAACTGTGCAACACGGACCGTCAAAAATAATGTAAGGAATTTATACTCCTCTATAGCTTATATGAAAAGCGTGTTAAGCAAACGTATACGCCTGGGTTCTTTACTAAGTACCTGCGGTACGTGGGTAATATCAGTTATTAGATAAGATGATAATAAGGATGAATACGATACATTCGTATATAAGGTAAATTTAAAGATAAAAGCAAGAAAATAAAGGCAAGCGCTGCCCCGGCTTTAGAAAGTGCGGCGAGCACAAGAAGCAAAATATTTCCCAGAATCTCCTCCCCCAAGCTTGTCAAAATAGAGGCGCTGGAGAAAGGAGAACGTCACATCCCCTTGACCCTCCAATCACCTCGGGGTCCCATTTGATTGGAAGGCGGCAAGGGCTTTAATCTCAGACTAATTCAGTTGCTTTTGAAGTGAAAATTTCGGGCAGTACTCGGGCTGGGAGGAGTAGCGCGTGGAGCTGCGGGAGGAGGCAGAGCAGAGCGCGCAATGCCTGTGGTGTCACGCGCAGCTCCGGATCGGCGATAGCCTTGCGCTGTGCGTCTGCCTTCACCAACGAGCGAACGGATTATACGAGTCTTTATTTTTCGAAGAAGATCGCTTCGAAGAGTAATTACTGATGCATAGGACGACCCAAACTCCAACAGAATAAATGAGAATTGGGTCATGAGCACATCGCCCTCTGCTACTGCTCTAAGAAATAGCGATACCGATCTAGCCTGGGAAAGGTGCAGTTCTCGGAATAACAGCTCAGCGAGCATCAACAAGCCTTTCCTCCATCCCGTCCCTCCAACGGACCCTTTACGGCAAGCCAAGCGACTTCCCATCAAGGTTCTGAAAATGCTGACGGCACGCACGGGACACATCCTGCACCCGGAGTACCTCCAACCTTTACCGTCCACTCCGGTTAGTCCAATCGAGGTAAGACAGGAGCTCATTCGTTTTTTGCATCAGGTTTCAATCCGGTATTGTATGTCAAAATGTACAGAATTGGCTTCTCTATTGAATATTACAGACAATAAGAATAACTACAGACTGTATTTGCTGTAAGTTTATGTCATGTGTCAGGCGCTCAGTATTAGATCTGCTTGTGCAGAAACATATTCCTGGTGGACACGGTGCATTTTCCATTTCGTGCTCCGTGATCCCTGTCCCACTTTATTTTCCGATACATAGACAAAAAAGAACATGCAATAAGATATGAAGTTATTGTGCTTGGTGATATGCGTGTGTTCCTTCCGAATATAATATATAGGTATTTAATTGTGTGTGTCTGTGTGTGTGTGTTGTCTATTTTCGCAGCTAGACGCGAAGAAAAGTCCGCTGGCTCTTCTTGCGCAAACGTGTTCTCAGATCGGTAAACCGGATCCTCCGCCTTCGTCTAAACTCTCCTCGGTTACATCGAACGGATCTAGCGAGAAGGAGAGCAAGTCAGGTCCTTTAAAACTGAGCGACATCGGCGTGGAAGATAAATCGAGCTTCAAGCCGTACTCCAAACCAGCAGATAAGAAGGACTCGTCCTCGGGGGTTTCTAGCGGGGAGAAGTCTGGTTTCCGTGTGCCGAGCGCCACCTGCCAGCCGTTCACTCCCGGCACGGGCAGCCCGAATTCCAGCACTTCTGCTTCCCCGATGCCGTCCGAGGCCAAAGGAGAGAGGGATGAAAAGAAAGACGCTGACTGTAATAAAATCTGCAGTACGGACGGATCTGGAGCTACCAGCGTCAGCCACAGCAGGATAAGCGTGAGCTGTGCTGGAATTAACGTGGAGGTCAACCAGCACCACGACACCACGTCTGGATCCAAGGCTGCTACGTCGGAATCGTCGTCGTCGGTGTCTTCCGCTTCCTCTGCGGCTGTTCTGGGGTCAGGTCTTGTGGCACCCGTTTCTCCGTACAAACCTGGACAGACAGTTTTCCCTTTACCCCCTGCCGGCATGACATACCCAGGAAGTTTAGCGGGGGCCTACGCGGGCTACCCTCAGCACTTCCTGCCTCACGGCGGAAGTCTGGTGAACGCGCAGCTCGCCAGCTCCCTTGGCGCAAGCAAAGCTGGATCGAGCCCATTAGCCGGGGCTTCTCCACCGTCCATCATGTCTGCCAGCCTTTGTAGAGACCCGTACTGCTTGAGTTATCACTGTGCCAGTCACTTAGCGGGCGCGGCCGGTGCCTCGTGCACGCACGACTCAGCCGCCGCGGCCCTCAAGTCCGGATATCCGCTCATGTACCCGACGCACCCTTTGCACGGCGTGCACTCCACGCCACCGTCTTTCGGCGGACACCCTTTATACCCGTATGGCTTCATGCTCCCCAACGACCCGTTGCCTCACGTGTGCAACTGGGTCTCGGCAAACGGGCCATGCGACAAGCGCTTCTCGTCCTCAGAGGAACTGCTTAACCACCTGCGGACGCACACAGCCTTTACCGGCGCCGACAAGTTGATCTCGGGTTACCCGAGCTCGTCGTCTCTTGCCAGCGCTGCCGCCGCGGCCATGGCATGCCACATGCACATGCCACCGTCCGGAGCGCCTGGAAGCCCCGGCACACTCGCGCTGAGGAGCCCGCACCACGCGCTCGGACTAAGCAGTCGCTATCACCCGTACTCTAAGAGCCCGTTGCCTACTCCCGGTGCCCCGGTGCCCGTTCCCGCCGCAACCGGCCCTTACTATTCTCCATATGCACTGTACGGCCAGAGACTCACCACAGCGTCAGCTCTCGGTTACCAGTGAAACGGACTCACACACCCTAAAGTTTAGAGCTTATAAAGAATCAAATATAAAGACTTTTATATCAACGCACCACTGAAGGACTGGATCCGTGGACTCCACTGTATTTATTTATGTCAGCTTAAAGCGGACAATAATACAAAAGGAAAACTATTTGAGCAAACTCAGAAGTGCATTATGTTTAAATCTCAGTAGATAAAAGTGAAACATGTTAGAGTACTAATAAAATAGGGGTTCTTCAGTTCAACATTCATTTGAAATTGCTATGATTGTATTGTAAGTTCATATTTAATGTCTCATTGAAAAAGGAAATAATTTACATTTGCATGTTTGTTTTTTTAAAGCCCAAATTGTCCGCATAATTTTAAATTGCCGTTATTTTTCAGGTGTATACCATGGAGAGAGAATTGGTATTTTTTTGTATGTATTCTGGAAAAAAAATAAGAAACAATTCTGTTCCATAATTGTGTCCTCAGTATTTTTTTAATATGACGAATACAATTTACATTACATGTGGCTATCCATATTTTGATTAGGTGCACTACATTTGCCATTAATCCTATATGATCACAAAGCATGATTAAACATAGCCTATAATATAGCTCGGAATAATTGAACACGAAATAATGAAATATACTATAGGACTAAGAACACAAAAAGTTTTCTTTTATTTTCATATCTTGATGGTGCATCTAAATGTAATAATTCGGGTTATAACAAAGGGCGACTATTGTACACAGATATGTCATAAATGTATATTATTTCAGCTTTTTAAAACTAAATCTTTCTTTCACGCAGTTTATTTGAATATTAAGAATAACAGCGCATAACAGACTTAAACCCCCGTATATATTTGTCTTTGACAGAAACGAGGCGTAGCTACGTTATGGTTAATATGGTGCATAATGTTTCATTAAAATATATGTTCTGAAAACTTGTTCACAATTCCGTATGAACGACAAGTAAAGTCATTTGAGTGAGTTGGAGGATTTATCTGTTTATGGGTTAATACCCATAGCGTTAATACTGTCTGCTCAGTGAGCACTGGGGGTAATAGAGCACAGCAGTGTGTTCACTCCTCACAGCCAAGCTTGCATTTCTCACATTAAACACATACTGGTATATAAGATAGGTACATAAGAAAAAAAAAACCCATAGCAATTTATTTTATGTAGTTAATTTCGCATATTCTGGTTTAAGAAATAATTTCAATATCGAGATATTGTTCAAGACACTTCATTTACTATTCTCTAACCAAAGGCCAGTAGTATATATTATCTGCGGCGTTTGCACTGTTGTAGAAATGACTTTTTTTTATTATTAAAGACAAAAGTTGAAATAACTTCTGTTAAAAAAAAAGTCATGTATTTTTTCAGGGATGTTTTTTTGCCACTGTTTCGGCGGAGTGTATAGTTGAACGGGTTCTCTCTCTTTTTCTCTTTTTCTCTTTTTCGATTATCTTTGCCAGTTTACTGACTTTGCTCTAATCAGATTAAAATTGCATTGTTTTTAGCTATTAGGTCTGAAGACTGAAGATTATTTAAAATGAATGAATGAAGGTTCATTTGACAGAGTTAAGGCGTGGGATTTTTTACACACCTACGTGTCTGTCGTTTCTGGAAAGAAATCATATCCGAGAACGACATAAAAAAATAAAAAAATAAAATAAATTGCAGTTAAAGCATAAATAATTACACTGGTCAGGATGCGACTTTTCATTATTAATCGATTAATCGATGTCGATGCGTCTCACTTTTTCCTCTTAAATGATGCGCTTATCACTTATTAATTTATTAATTTATTTATTACTCTCTGTTTCTCCTGTTTACTTTTTTTTGGCTGAATACATAACTCCAAAACCATTAAGAAGCGATAAATAAAACAATAAGCTTCAGTGGAGGAGTATTATGGGATGTTGCGGTTGGCTGCGGCTCCGGCTCCGGCTCGGCTCCGGAGCATGTGTACTGGAGAAAGTGAAAGCGGCGTTCGGTTCAGTCACGATCAGGAAGAAAACAGCAGGAACACTGAGCCAAGCTGCTTTATTACTAACACTAGCATGTGTAGGCAATTTGGTGACTGCTTACAATGAATGTTTTTACATAAATAAAACCTTTCCAGTACTTGGTATTGTCTATCCCACCGCCTGTAAGTGTGAGGTGTGATCGTGTCTGTCTCGAGTTTTTCTACACAATTTTATTCTTAACTATTTCATTTACTTACGTCAGTGTTATCCGGTTTAATAATGAACTTTTCTGCACCTTGAACACAATGCGCGTTATTAGAATGGTCCTACGTCAATAGTACACAATGCATGCCAATTATATTAATGATGAACAGGCTTGTATCACAGCAACTATAAATGATTAACTTGTAAAAGTTATAAGTATATCTATTATGGACCTGTAATTTAATATGGCCCTGGTATACTATACACAATTATTAATCACTTTAATTTATGCACATCAACAATTTAACACCACCCCTTCACAAAAAGTACATAAAAACACAGAGCAACTGGAGTATGTTCCAGAGGCCCACACAAGCTTTAAACTGATGTAATGACGGTGAAAGAGAGCAATTTCCATTTTTACCCACATCATGGTGGCTGTGTGGCGGTCCCCGATGGAAAGCCATTCATCATGTGCCCCTCCTTCTGGGCCTGTCATCAGAGGAGCTCCAAGGCACATGTGTGCATAAATTACCCTGCTTGTGCCTGCCTTCTACTTACTGTGGCTAAGGAGAATAAAGAGGAGCACAGAGCTGCATGGCTTAGGACCACAACATAACTTACACTGCTGCTCAGCTCTGCAATGAGCATGTTTATGTGGGAGATAAATAAAGAGGATAACATCCACTGTGCTTTTCTGTAAAAGAAGGCGTGCTGCTGACACTTTGACGAACAGTGCATCATTCACACTAGCTTTCTGAACAGGATATAGTGGTAAACAAAAACTGGAGAGTATGTATGAGAGCATGGGGATTGAGGTTTACTGCACAACTCAGTAGTGGGTCAAGGATTTTTTGTAGGGCCTTAGGAAAGGGTTCATTGCTCAAACCTGCCACGGTGTAAGAACAACACAAACAACATTTTATCTTAACCATATCAAAACTCATGAAATTGTCCTATCCATTAATTACTGGGGAAACATTGTCATCTTTTGTTGAATGTTCTTCCACATACATTGCAACTGACTCAGACTAATTCCTGGAGTGTTAGAATAACTAACGACACTGGAGAAGATGAATAGCAGCTTGATGGGCTACCGTAAAAAAAAAAAAGATTTCTCTCAAGGCTTTTCCATGTTGTGCTGAAATACAAGGCCTTGCTGAGCAGAAGCAGCCCTTGTTTTGCCCTTGACTGTCATGCCACTGTTTTAAGACCTGACATTATTAAGACCTGAACCTGAGCAGACACTTGGAAATAAATCCAATAAATCCCTTATTTAATAGCACAGGATTACCATCAGCATGTATGTATGTAATTACTAAGAGTTTGACAAAATACATGCACATACCATGGTCTATTATGGCAAGCCTATGGATTTGAGCAGCGGCTGTGTCGATATGTATGTGGCACTAAAGAGATCGATCATTATGTTCTTCTTTCAGGAAATCTTGATTTATGGGATTAAGATAATGACACTAAATCCTTTTGTTTTGAAATCAGTAGGTGTATTGTCAAAATGTAGCACCTGAAAAGATTCAGAGAAAGATGGTTTCCTTCTTCAAGACTGCTTCTTGTCTCACCTGATTAGGTCAAACCTAAACTTGATAATAATGTAAGCATGTATGCTCATGCCCAAGCAGAAATACATTTTTCCGCTCTCTTTTTTTTTTTTTGGATGGGTCTGATTTTTCCGCCTACTAAAAAGGTATCCTGATTAAATGCAGCGGAGCCGTCTTAAACAGTGATTTATGGTGACACAGGAAGTGGAAATGTCCACAGCTTTTGTGATCGCAGTAATAGAGCTATAAACTAAATAGCATGAAACGAAGCAGTAGCCCTGTGATTTAATCAGCTCATAAACAGATCCATTGCATCAAGCAAATGACATTATTACCCATCTGAAGTAAATCTTGCTAATCCCAAGAGATAAAATCAACATCATCAATGGTCACATGTCATATTCATCAATGCTAAACTATCTCCTTTTGACAGATTAATCCCGGCCGAGGCTCCCAGAGAGGGCGGTAATGGAGACTCAAGCAAACAATTCATTCATTGAACAAGGCAGCTCTGTTTAGCACTCAGAGCTTCTCTCTCTCTCTCTCTCTCTCTCTCTTTGTCTCTCTCTTGATTTACCAATTCAAAGTGCTCATCAAGGTGAGATGGACCCAAAGAAAAATGGCTCCTGTGACAGCTTGTCATTCAAAGCTTCTACTCTGCTAGGCACCTTTTTGCTCTGTAAGTGCATAATTGAGGTCATTTATGGCAGTCAAGTAGGCCTTTGCTATCATACCTCAATGCCTGTTTCATTTGCACTTTTTAGGTTTTGACAAAGAATATTTTATGGAAATGAGTGCCGTCTTTGAGAATACTTAATGGTCCTAGGTGCGTAGAGAGCTCGCTGATGGCTTTGGTGATGGCTGTTCAATGTAAATAGATGTCAAAGAAGACGTCAAAAACAGGTCCATACTACAGACTAGTAGGAAATGATCTAAATCTCTATCAACATTTTAAATCACTGAATTCCTACCCAGTTATTATAATTAGCTAGATGTACTGTATATACAGACAGGTGACAAATTACGGGGAATTCTGATGCCTCTGTTATGCCAGACTCTACTTGCCCCCTTAGAGCAAAGCCTTCCACCAAATCAATACAGAGGTATAACTGATCGCCGTTATGATAAGATGAAACATTTCTATCCTGATGGCCACTTCAAGGATAACTGCACCACCATCCACAAGCCACTGAATAATTTGATGAGGATGAAAATGATATAAATCATATGCCATGGCCTTCATAGTCAGCGCAACTGAACACTTACGGGAGATTTTGGAGTGAAGTGTTAGCACCATCATCAAAAGACTAATTGAGGGAGTACCTATTGAAGAATGGTGTTCGTCATCCCAATACAGTTCCAGACATGTGTGGAATCAGTTCTGGCAGCTTTGCAGTGGCCCAACAACCTTATTAAGATATCATTTGGCTTTATATATATATATATATATATTTCCTTTATATATGGGTTTCTATACAGTATTTCCTTTATATTTGATCCCTGTCTGCATTCAAAGTGAAGCCAACTGTTGTCTATTCTCAACTGAGCAGCCATTATGGCTTTAGTCATATTCCATTGTTCTTGTTCAGGCTATACACATGTTACATACATTACATTTACATTTATGGCATTTGGCAGACGACCTTATCCAGAGCAACTTATATAAGTGCCTTGAAGTCTCTACTAATAAATTATTACTGGTTCACATGGTAACAGACTAAAAGACCTATCAGTCTAAAAATGTTACTTACTACATGCTGCCAACTTTAATATTATAGTAAGGTGTTTATTGTAAGGTAACAGTTTACATTCTGTTTAAATGTATACCTTTTGTTACAACAATTAATTTTTTTACATTCATTTCATAAAATCAGGGCATTGCTGGTGGTCTAATGTCTATTGTAACCGTTTAAAGCTTTTCACATAACAGGAAGCATATATATTTATAATATACTGTATATAAATATATATATTTAAAATATATCTAAACATTTATGTTCCTGGAAATTCATTACAGCTCCTTTACATAAAACTTTGTTCAAGCAGCGATGTATCAGCTTCCAGAGTTGCACATTACACTTAAATCATGCTGTCAATCTAGGCAACATTTTTGATCCCACTTCTGATTATAATAAAATTACATGCCACACTCTCCGTGTGGTTGTTAAAGCATGTTCGCTTCGCAACGAAAGTTCATTTTCTTGAGCAGACACTGAATAATATTAGCAGCCGCATTTCCTTTCAGAACAGATAGCATGACAGACCTAATGATGGACTGTCAACATGCCTCGCTGCTCATGCTAATATCAGAGATGTTGGCGAGGAATTGTGTTCTCCTTATATCCATACAGAGTAAGAAATTAAACATATAACACTCAAGTGATTGGTGACAGCTTTATTTGGCAAGCTGATATCAGAAAAACTGTAACCAAGGATCGGTGCTGTTCTGAAAATGGCAGCATGTTGGCAGCCGACCTCATTTCTGAAAAAGCAGTGATCGCTGGTATTCTCATTGTGCGTAAGTGGGACTTTCTGATCCGATATTCATACACACTGTGATGATGCTCAGATGTCTCCAACGTTGATCCGGAGTGTTTGTGGAGGCTGACAGATGCTGCTGAGCTCCAAAGCCCAACTAATGGAGCTGACCAAGAGACAAATGGGTCTAGGCAACGCAGCCTCAGGAAATATGGGCCTCCCATTATTTTTATTGCTTTAATGTACTTCACTGTTAAGTGCAAAACAGGAGATCAAAATCACCTTCAATCCTGCGTCTCTTTTGCCCTATGGACAAAGAAGCAGTAGCGATAATAAGGAAATCCCTTTTAGAAAACATGTGTATGGTGTAGTGGAAAACGTTTCCTTTCTGCTAATCTCATTGTAGGTGCTTTGTGTGCAAACGTGTGCGTTTGGGGGAAGTAAAGACGCTTTATTCATAGCTTCCAGTTCACAAAAATGTTGCCTCACAACACTTCACATGCTGAAGCAAAGTATCCTAAAGCTATACTGCTTCACCAAGCTCTATTCATACTGTTGGGTGTAATTTTGTACAAGTGCATAGACTTTAAATGTTAAAAAAAATTCAGTAGCCTCTCATCTGTCACTTTGCATACAGCTTCACTTCAGTCATAGTATATTTAACCGCCTAATAAGCAGCACATCCAAAATAGTTTATTAAGACATGATTTGGAGAGAAGATCCTACCCCCACACTCCCCTTCCCCATCCTCAAACCCCGCCCATCACCTCCTGCAAGCATCGTCTTAACACCACGCAGTTTATTTGTCTCAGCTGTCCTGGGGCCAACACCTGTGTCTCCTCTGAAAGCACTCTCATCCTGACAGCCTGTGTGGAACTTCTCCCCTTGGCCCAGACACATCTGGTGGGAGATCACAGCTGCAAGAGCGTCTTCATACACACATCCATCATCTGCTTTAACACATCAGCAAATGACACACACTCACCAAAAGGACAACTAAACTTTCTCTCGCAGGAGTGGCCACATTAGTATATACAGTAATACTAGCTAGTTTAGTAGATATATGCCGCCAGTGTATAAATGCAGTCTCTTGTAGATGCTGGACAATGATTCCTGTGCAAATTGTAATGTTTCAACAAAGTTTGGGAGGACAACTCAAAGAAAGGACCTGAATGCTGTAAATTATACACACCCTTCATACAACAGCCATATATCCTCCCTGCCACCTCCCATGGTCCCCTTGACCTCGGTGTGGTACTGTCCTGGAATGCAGAGGACATGTGTGTACCATGAC
This sequence comes from Hassar affinis, assembly GCA_025674545.1. Taxonomy (NCBI): domain Eukaryota; kingdom Metazoa; phylum Chordata; class Actinopteri; order Siluriformes; family Doradidae; genus Hassar; species Hassar affinis. The sequence continues at coordinate 12,420,988 of JAOVYV010000040.1, read as the reverse complement.
CCCCAACAGATAATTGCTGCCTCTTTGAACACTGCAGTCACATTTCATAGACCCCTGTGTCATCATGTGCAGCTGTACTCCATATGGCGTTGCTTCTCCAAACCGCTCTGTATAGTGCCATAGATATGGTGGACAAATATAATGGACAAGAAGCAGCTCAAAGTGGATATTAGTTTAATGTTTGATCTTTTCATCCTTATACTCTCTTATAATAGTTTAATTAACCAAAATGGGATTGCATACATAGAGACACGGGTAGACTGGACAGTTAATGGACGATGTATCATCTTTAGCACCCCTTACAGGTACTTTCAAGAAGTTTGTCATGAAAACCTGCTTAGCGCTTTAGAAATGACTAAAGCCAGACACACCATTACAAACTGCACCTATGACTCCGACCATCGTGAATCACTTTAATCTAGGTACACAGCGATATGTTAGATGGAATTTCAAAGCATGTCAATCATAAATCATATGTCCAGAGCCATTATTTAGCATTTTCAGCTGCACAGGCTTGAAACGCATCCAAAGACAAGTTCCTATTTTGACAAGAATCCCATTTCCCTTTTGGGAGGATGAGTAAGATTGATGTGCCGTCAGTCAAAATCCAGAGCACGAGGGCATGCTGTCGTGCCGAGGCGCTGACATGCACGAAGAATAAATCAGAGGAAAGTAATATGTGTATATTATTTCTTAAAAGGGAATTCTTCTTGCGATGTGTGGTTCACCACTTACAGTATACACATCTGGAATGCTGAATGTAATAAAGTTTGTCATGTCTTTAAGTAGAATGTAATTCGCTGGAACTTTGGTGCCTTTACATAGTTAGAAGCAAACATATACAGGGGTTAGACAATGAAACTGAAACACCTGTCATTTTAGTCTGGGAGGTTTCATGGCTAAATTGGACCAGC
>JAOVYV010000040.1:11661038-11673869 GCA_025674545.1 Hassar affinis | reverse complement strand
GTTCCTGCCTTGCGCCCTATGCTGCTGGCTAGGCACCGGCTCCCCCGTGACCCTGAAAAGGAATAAGTGGCCAAGAAAATGAATGAATGAATGAATGAATATTAAAAGTGTTCATATAAATTACTATTTATTTATTGCATATTTATAGAACATTATAAACGTATATAATTACAATTTTATAAAAGTCTATAAGTATATTATAAAAATCTATTCCCTTCCTGCGACCACAATAAAAAGCTGCAAAAAAAATGAATGATTTTAAATTGAGCTCTAAAACATTTTTCTGGGATTTTTCCCAGGCATTCACACAGAACAGCTTATTTGAAATAAAGCCTTGTGCATACAAAAGCATGTCCTGTAAATATATTTGTTAGACCTCTCATTTTCTAAACATTCCACCTCATACCACTCAAGATTAAGATGAATACTGTGTCTGAGTAGTTATAAAGGCTAAAGATGTTCTCTGAACGATGCAGCAAGGCATGAGACTGTCCTTTGCACTGCTATCATCCTGCAAGATGTGACCATGTGTATGAACACTACAAACATAATGTAAACACAACACGACAGCCACTAGGGGGTGACTTCCGACAGTCATCTTGTACACAGATTAATCTTACCGGCTTGTCTTGGCACAAATTACAGCCTCCTTTGAACTGTCATCATAGGCGATTTTCATTATTTTATCTTCATGTGTTTATCTCATGATGGATAACAAGCTGGAAAATGCCTACCTTCTATAATTAGTCAGAATAGCTGGTTTGAAATGGCTCATGTGTCATATGGGCATGTGGACCTGCAAACCTGGGGGACAGAGATTTTTTTGGCCTTGACATGTCCCATAATGGATATGGATTTTATTCCTCCAGATACACAAGAGGTATAGAGTACACTTAGCAGCTGTGTGTGCAGTAAGCAGCAGCACTGCTCCAGCACACTGTGGCCTGGTAGTGCAGTACCACACATGAACACCGGGTGGCGCTTTGGGGAAAAGATCTCATTTCGCTGGTGTTCTTGAAAAACAATCTTTGATAGTTTGCATGAAATGAGTCTGTTAAGCAGGTCAGTATTTAGAGGATGAAGTTTGGACGTCTGTTTATGTGCCCTGATGGACTGTTCTGCTGTTTCTACCTGATGGACATGTCCACTGGGCGCATTAATCAATAAATTATTAAGTTTGTCTCTCCACAGCTTGCGTCTGAGTCATAAAGGACAGATGTACAGCAACGACTGCCACCATTGTACACACACACCTGTTAAATAAAGTAAACGAAATATCTAGCTGAGACATCTCTCTCTCTCTCTCTCTCTCTCTCTCTCGCTCTCTCTCTCTATCTCTCTCTCTCTCTTTGTCTCTCTCTTTTATTTAAAGTTTTTAGCCTGACAGTTTAAAGCTGACTCTTCACATTTAAAGGTTACTTCATTTAAACTGGACTCTTTTTTAATGATTGTATTTAGACTATTGCTTGTTTTTTACTCTGACTCTTGACTTTTTTTATTATTATTATTTTATTTTACCCTTCAGGGCCACCATACAACATACCAAAAAGCTTTCACATACCAATGTTTATGATGTCTCCCTGTGAACTCTGTACTCTAACTGTTTCTCTGCTTTCATCATTCTACAGAAAACTTTCCACATATTATTTAAAGAAAGTGTTAGTTAAGATAAGAAGAACTTTGCTTGGACTGGCAACCTCTGTAATAAGAAAATGGCTCCTGAGATCACTGCTTACCCTCCCCACCTTTCAACTCAGTCCTTATACCAAAACACCCCCTTTCTGACTGCAGGTTTGTGAATATATTAGTCCATGTTCTTTTTATCTATGTTGTCACATTGGTCATTGACAATCTCTATTGCTAGAGGTTACAGATATTGTTTTTATATTCTATTGCTATTATTATTGCCAGATAACATTTTTGTATACTGTAATTTAAACTCTTTTATAGCACTCCTGGCTCTCTCTGATCACTTATTACACATTATGTTACTTATTACTTGACTCTCTGTTGTTCCTGGAAATAGACTTCCACTTGTTTCTGGGGAGACTTGTGGCATGTGTATCAATCTGAGGTATTATAATGCTTCTCTGCTTGAATGCATTCAGTTGTACACACAATTGTACATGGCTTTGAATTAAAAACAATTCTACCAAATGAATACATGTAAATGGAAAATCAAAACCAGTAAGAAGAATCAGCTTCCACTGATTTCCTAGTCTGGTTTTCTCTTGCCTTAATTTACAGAAGAAGCAATCAGCATATCATTTCCAAAACATGGGACACGATAATTTAAAGATAGTCCAAAACAATGAACTATATTTGACTAGCCTTCTATATTCTATGAGTGATATGAAGTGAATTAAAGAATATGTGTGTGTGTGTGTGTGTGTGTGTGTTGCATGCACCCAGACAGCTGATTGTTCTTTCTGTAGCAGAAGTTTGAGTCTAGTATCAAATGACTACATTAATGAAATATTGATCAGTCATTGAGATATGGATTATTAATGACTGAGAGAATATGTGTAGCTGGGAGATCTACACTGGTACTCTACATCTGAGCTGGTCCATGGGAAGCACTTTATTCATCAAACAAGGGTTCTAGTCACATCAAAGACTTGCATTTGGCACATCAGATGCTCACGCAAACACTCAACTGCCAGCACAGTCACTGTTGATGGCCCTTCTCGCACTCTGTGTGTCAATGAGTGACTCAACACTAATCAAACCTGAGGACCTGTGAATGCGTCGTTGGATTTTTCTTTTGAAATGCCAAGCATTTCTAACATTTGGACAACTAGCCATGGCCTTGCTATTGTAATCAGGACAGAAAAAGGATTTGTCTTGTGGGTGCTATAAAGATTTTTTTTAAATGTATGGTTTATTTGCTTTGAAGGCACATAGACAACTCTAGAGAACTCAATAATGTCAGTAACAAAATAAATTGGGGGTTGATTGTTTTTTTTTTTTTATAATAGTGCTTATGCAGGAACCCAATTATTTTATACTTTGAGACTGTTACAGACTTCTGTTTATGATCAAGTAAGTCAACTTATTCTTAATCTAGCTATCTGGTGAAGTATAAAAAGGTTTCAGAATGAAATGCAAAGTTAGCAAACAGAACATTGCATTTTGTACATCAAAGTGTGCTCCTTAAATGTCTGATTTCCATGTTAAATGTGATTCTGTACATGGGTTATGTATGATAATTTATTCAAAAAGAAAAAAGAAAAAGACAAAGAATAGTCTTCTCATTCTCATTGGCCAATAAAATGATTATAATATATAATCATTCTTACTATAATCTTAAAATAATCTCTTACTTATTATTAAAACAAATTGAACCATGATACTGTATATACATGTATAAGCAATCTTGGGCCATAAATATCATATATAGGGTCAACATACTGACCAACTGCATGTATAATAAAAACAAAACAGGAATTTAGATAAAAAAAACTAGATTTTTCACAATGTTGCAACGTATTTGTTCATATTATTTACTGATTATGTAATACCGCAGAATAATGAAATGCTTGGTAAGTTGTGCTATACTGTACAGAAAGCATTACATGCATCAATATTCCTTCAGTCTTTATTAATCCTCCACTATAGAAGTTGTATACATCACATAGTTTGGTGTCATGTTACTCTCCTGTCCTTATTTCTCTCTTGTTTCTCAGTTCTAAGCACTGTCCTTCAGACCTCAGCTCTTGGTCCTATTGCTGACTCTTCCTCTCCCCAAAGAAATCCCCCGTCCTTTTTCTTCTCATTCTTCTTCACCCCTCTCTCCTTTGTTTCTGTCATTCATGTTTCCCTCCAGATTTCTGGCCTGGGGCAAAGTTTGTCCTTCCCCTCCAGCCCATCTGGCCCTGGGGCCTCTTGGACAGCTGTTCATCCAGCATCCATTCTCTGTATGTCCCTCTCTCTGACCTCCAGACACTGGTCAGCAATGCGCACCCTGCTATTTTCGGAGTGCTGGCATGCACTTATACTGCTGCTATGATGGTAATTATGATTTTAACATGAAAACATGTAGACTTTCTGGAATTAGAGATTTAAAGAGTTTTGGAATTAATACCAAATTGACTTTGTGAACAGTGAGGGGTTTGGGGCACTGTAAAAACATCAATATTGCTTGAACTGAGAAAATTGGTATTAACAAATAAAACTCTGTGCAAAATGTAAAGCAATATATACATAACCTGGAGTTAATGTGGTCATATTTTTAAATTACAGATCACGTGTTGGATGAATTCCAGCCACCTGGTCTCTGTTTGACTTAAACTGAACAAATGAGATAAGCTGATGATAACACTGATTTATGGCAGTTTGATAACTTGATAATAGGCAATTGCAGAGTAAAGGTCTTTTAAAACGCAAATGTGGGAACAAAGGCGTTAGCAATCTCTGCTGTAAGTCTGTAATTGACTATAACCTTTTTGGTTTGGCTAACTTCTTCATATGTTTATAGCACCAACTAAAAAGAGTAAAAACCTTAAATCAGTTTATTTCTACAACATTGGAAGGGGGTGTAGGTCAACAGACAGTGTGTATACGCATAAGTATTATTATTACATGGCTTAAAGTATTCAGAATTTTCAAATGTTTAGATGATTTAGATGGATGGTGATAAAAACCCCCTTGAGCTGTCTGTGAAAATCATCATGATCACTTAAATTTAAAATTATTACTAATATATCCAGGTGATTGGCTGTATGGGATTGTCTTGATGACACTGATGATTTATGAGGAATGCACACGTGGTTTGCCAAATCGTGATTAAATGTACCTTCTCTTCAGACAAAAGGTTGGCTTGCTCCATTAGCCTTGGCTCCATGCATGTGTTAATGATCTGCCTTTTAGTCTCCGCATGGTCTGAGCCCAATTGCTCAGGTTAATTGTGAAGAACTTTGAAACACAATAAGAAATTCTCAATAAAACATACTCAATAATAAACAATTTAAAAAACCACAAGCACACGCCAATTCTGCAAGACGGTCACAAACGACAAAGTGGTGCACATATATTATATCCAGAACAAGAAGGAAGTCACAAATGTCTGGACCCCTATAATGAATATTTACAAGCATCTATGCAAGTAGTTATTTGTTTTATTATGATAATCATAGTCTTAACTGTAACTCTCTTGTAGGAGCTTAAAATGGTTTAAAAAAGCATCATACAGTACTCTTCCCAGCTGTATCCTTTAACACTTTAATTTAACAGTGTGATTGAGTTATACAGAAATCCTATATTGTAGCTTTAAGGGAACATGCGTACATGGCTTGACCTTAACCGAAATAAACATTGGTGTGTCTGATATAATCTTGTCTGCGTGTGCATTTGTGAGAGGGTGGGGGAGATGTGGCCTCAGCTTGGTGCTGCTGACTGCCGTCTCCCTACTGCTCAATTTGGATGGGGGTTTGTTCCCTTTAGTTCCCACTTTACACCCCAGCCAGGAAGATCATTATTCCTTACAGACACTCTTAACGGGTCAATGCATATACATAATGCATTCATAAGCTATTATGCTAAGACCACCCCAATGTACACAGACTTAAATGTTAGGCCAGTAGACATGAAATGCAATACATCAACTTGTTTTTTGAGCAGATGGGGCAATATTTAATTTAGCACTGAAAGGATTGAAAAAGGAAATCTAGATACAGGTTACTGTGTAAAGATCCTCATTTTACATTAGAGCTTACAGCTGTATATTGTTAAATTAGAATAATATATAACAATACATTGTGCTTATAATTAAGGCAAATGCACTCAAAAAACATATTCCAATTATTATAAATGTAAATAAAGTCTCAGAGCATTGATTAACCTGAGAAAATGCTTGAATGTAAGATCCCTTATTTGGCCACTAAGCTGAGTAGAAATGCTTTTTTTATTTTAAATACTGATAGCTCACATAAACCAGTAAATAACTTATTTCTTTAAAAGCACAGTAAATATCACATCACTTCTAGATGCATGATGCTTGTTTTTGTGACTTTTTGTCTTCACTGGTGCTGTTTCAAGTTATATAAATAGAGCTATTGTCCTTGTTATTTTTGGTTGCTTCTTTACAAGTTGAGACTGCGTGCTAGTCCTGTTGATAACAATATGTGAGCGTGTGTGAAGTTGTCCCTACCCAAACGATGTTTAGCTCACACACCCTGACACAACCCTCCCATCGTTGTCTAAACCCTCATGACACGTTTTTACATGTATAGCAAACAGCTATCTATAGAAGTGCCCAAGCTTGCCTCTGGAGCTCCTTTACAGAGGGCCAGTTTAACTAGTTTTCAGTCCCAGATTAATTTGAATTGCTTCACTCTCTATTGTTCACCACCTAACTGAAAAATATGGAATATATACTTGCCTAGTGAAGGGACATAAAATGCATCCTCTATACTTTTAACTGGTTTAAAACTAAGAACACATATACTATCAAGTAACCTCAGGAACTATCAAGGAACAGTAACCTCAAATATAGTATGATGGATATTTTAATTTTTGGTTTTGAATTAACCACAGCAGAGAGGACCAAATAAGAGAAGAGCTAGAAAAACTCAGCTCTGTCTAACACATAATATCTAATACTGCATACGCACTAAATTGTTGTGATGAGCTATGATATATATCTGTGAGAGACACAAAGGCAGAATAGCTGCTTTAGTATGAGAGTTGACATCCAATATCTTCAAGACAAAAAGTTTGAATGGCATCTCGTCTATAGTGTGTTTAAAATGGAGACGTGTTTAAGCCTGTGTAAAAACTTTAAGTAATAGGGATCATTAGTTTTTTAGGTTAGATGGAAGATGGTTGGATGCTAGATTTGCAGTTAAAGTCCCAGACCAGGACACACACTGTTCTAAAGGGTTTGACTACGCTCTGGGCATTTTACACAACCAAATATCTTGCTTATTTGAAATGGGATTTTGGGAACTGGTCATTTTTAGCATTACACTGAAACATCTGAGTGCTGTTTTAGCTGTGCTTACTGCTCCCCCAACTCTCTCACAGCTTCTTTGTACTGGTTTTGGAGGGATTTTGTTTAAAAGGGGTTAGCTGCTTTCTGAGACCAACCGGTTGCTATGACATGCAAACTGTGCTCGGGTCTGCTCGTAAAATAGGGAGAGAGAAAAGGTTTTAACCAACGACTAAATACTTGTGTCCTCACTGTAAAGGGGACATATTCTGGAGGTATTCAGATTGCATCAGAACAATGGCTTTGTGAATTGCGATGACACTTATTCAAAAATGATTATAACAAAGGTATTTTTGTGCATAAATCTCACTCAGGCTTTCATGATAAACCCAACACCTTAGCTACATTAAAGTTTGGAGGTTAAATACAAATAACAAAGCCACAAAGCCAAACCAAGTATGTAGTTTATAAAAAGCTTGATTAAATACAGATGAATGGTGAATGTTTATTAAATCTTTACTTCTTTATTATTTCCATGACAGAATATGAATGATCCTCTACATATTTCATAGAACTTGGTCGCATGTTGTATCAATTCAAGTGCTAAAATTTAAACCTTTATCTTCAAGATTGTGGTACAGCCCAAGCGTGCTTTCCTGTCTTCCTATTGGCTGAGCTGTTGCAGAGGGCGTATCCAAACCGGGCTTGAATCGTTCCGCGGGAAAAAGCTGCTCCTTTCTATAGGGATGTGTTACTACTTCCGCTCATAAACGTCAAAGACTGGATATTATTGGCTGTAGGGGCACGTGTTCTGATCGCTGATTGGCTACAGGGATGTCCATCATTCCTACTTTTTTTTAAAGAACACCGCGGAGGAAAAAAGCAAACTGCTCTGATTGGACAGATCGGATGTATCGAGCTCGCTGATTGGTCAGACCGATTGCCGCTTGTAGGCTGCTTGTTTTGAACATAAATAAGAGCTAAGCGCTTCTTTTCTCACAGCAGAGTTTGGAAAGAGTCAGAGAGAGTGCACTTGACGCGGCAGCTCTCTGACCACAAGGAACAAAGGAAATGACCCTATAAACTATACAAATTCGTTCAATTCGGACTATTTCTGCTAGGCGTCGGCGTCATGTGTGGTTTTGCAGCGTGTTTTTCTTCACCTGAAGCAAAATAGTTTAGGATACTGCTTGCTAACAAGCTAGCCGTCGAGCTAACCCCGGCTAAGCTTTTTGTCTGGTGAGACCGTCTGCTGCTTCCGCTCCGAAGAAATTTTCTCTTGATTTGCCCCCATTTACCGCGGGAGTCAAAATGGAGATCGGTAAAATTGCAAGCGACTTCAGCCCTGTTAGCCTGGAGGTGGGCGCAGGCCCTGACTCGGTCCCCAGAGTTTCCAGACCAACGCTGCCCGAGCTTGTGCAGAAGGGCTCCCCCTGCATCAAAAACCTCTTCTCCCCGGGAACCAGCGCTGTGCTGTCCCCTGTAACCAACCTGACACTCAACATGGACAATCTCGCTGTTCTTGAAGGGTGAGCCTTACTGACTTGAAGTTCTCATTTTTACTCTTCTGCTCTGTCTTGTTCTGTAGTGAACATTGGTGTCCGCTAGCAGGTCTCATCAGGGTCCTAACACTGTACCTGACTAGTGTGTTTTACTTCCTGTTTTGTACAAGGCTAAAGCTTTTATCTGTTTAAGAAGCTGCTTATTAGTAGCTTAATTCCTTAATATGTTTTTCTAAATGTTCTTTAGGCAATGTGAGACCCCGAAAAGGAAGAAAATGGAAAAAAATGTGCCTTTGCTGAAGATTCCATCATTCGCCTCCGACGCTTCTTCTGATGCAGGTGAAATCCGCCGCCCTCTTATATATCAATCATTTCAGCAGTAATGATGCCGGGCTCGGGGATGATTTTCCCCCCCAACATGCAAATGCGTTTGTATCGATTTGTGATCTTTACTTGTCTTCTGGGACGGTCATGTCACTGCAGTGTTTCGCAAATGCATCAGGCTGATTTCCGTGTGGTGTGTTTCAGGACTGGGCCTGGACTCTCCCAGCCCCGTGGACCCGGTGGATGCAGAGCAGAAGTGAGTTATTCTACTAACCACAAAGTCCCTGCAGGCTGTTTACTGTGCTCAGTTTTGCCCCAGCAAATTCTCATTGCATACAAAGTTGGCAAATGTGATGTGGGTAATCTGGCACGGCATGACAGCACATTCTCTGTTGTTTAAGCATGTTGATTTTCCTCTGTGGAGTTTTTCCTTTGATGGCAGGATCTAATGATGCATGTTATTTGGAGTAAGTCGTGTCGGAGTAAGTCGTGTCGGAGTAAGTCGTGCTCGCCGCATCTACGCAGTGACCTCCATGGGCCAGCATTCTCCTCCGTTTCCTCTTGACCTTTCTCTGTGTTGTTGAGCTATTAAATAGAAATTACACTCATCAAATTATACCATATACCCATGCATTATACGCATTTTAAATCTTATTCTCATTTTAATTAATGTTAAATGTAATCATACTTGTCTCAAATGTGAAATTGTCCGTAAATACTGCGTTAACAGTAAGGCCAGAAACACAGGAAGCTATTTCTGTGGTTATAGATACTGACTACCTCAGATTTTGCAATCTGTTCAAATGATGCAGGGTATTTTGGTGTTTATGCTTGTTGCCAAGCTATGGATGGTGAATATGACATGAATATGGTTTATCTAGATGGATACAGACCATACAGATTTCTCTGTGCATTTTAGGTGTGAGGATTATAAAAAATAATCCCCGGTGTTTATGATTGATGATGGAGCAGGCGTCTTTTGGGGTTTGGTTGGTGTTTGGGCTTGGTCTTGTTGGGCTGTTGGTTTACAGAAATAGAGTTACTACACTGCATCATTGGGTAACAGATGTGGATGTGCTGTAAAAAAGGACCTTATGAAATGATGAAATGTTGCATTTCAGTAGTGCATCATGTGCCAACAGTAAATGTCTGTGCTTATTCTGCATGACTGTAATTGCAGCCTGTCTTTCTGTAGGCATGCATGTCTGGACATCTGCCATTCAGTCCTGATGTGTGCTGCTTTTTTGACCAGTTGCTATTTGGGATGATCCCATTCATCCCCAGCCCCCTTTTGACTAGCAGCTGTTTGTTACTCATGCGGTGGTGGTGGTGGTGGAGGGTGCCTTTTTCCACAAAGCACGAGGCAGTTGGGTGTATGGACTGGCACACTTCGCAGTCTTTTTTGAATAGAGCAGTATGGATAGCGTCTGGGCCTCTGTAACGAACAGAGGCCCCCCTACCAACCTGGCTGCACTTGGCTTGCTAATTCTCCCTTTTCCTCTGCTCTCAAAGACACAGACTCTCTTCCTCCTCCCCCTTCAAAGCGCCATTCATTGTGCGCTCCGACAAAGGGGGCTTGCATTAGGGGTTAGCGTCGTGTGGGCATATGGCTGATTAGGAGACCTGATCCTCCTTCCCCTTATAGGAACTCTTTAGCATACAGGTGGAGTTCACAATGCATTTAACCCCCAGTGTGTAGTGAGGGGCACAGTCTTGGAATGTAAATATGTTGTTAAGTTCCTTTGTGTCCTAATTTTGTGTGTTTTATTATTTGACGGACTTTTGTCAGGCAAGCTTCTAACCGTCTCTTTGCCGTCTCTTTCAGGTTTGAGCAGGCCATACAGAATGCTACCAGAGTGATAAATGAGTAAGTTGATAAATTTTTGAGCCAGATCCTAATTGAAACTTGTGTATTTGTTTTAAAATAATTCAAATTGCAATGCTCTTGTCTTTGCAGAAGAATGCCCATTCGCAGGATAAACTCATTACCGGTAAGAATTACTCAGGATGGACTAGTGCTGCTAAGGCTGGCTGTTTGAGCCTTGCTCTATGTGGAAATTAGACAGTTGTTTATTCTGTGACTCTTTTTTTTCTTTCTAGCTGCAATTGCTGGGTCACAGTCCTAATCTGAAGAGTAAAGATTCTGATGCATCTCGATATGGAGTCTTCGGTCAGAGCTGCACACTCGGCTTGGACAACAAGGAGAACATGCATGATGTAAGTCTGTGTTGTGAGCCATGTTTGTGAAGCCATCCAGGACACATCTGTTTAGCTTTACCTGTGTAATGTTTGTTCTTATGTAGACAAGTTTCGAATTTAAGAAGCCCACCAAGCCTGTTTCTCGTTCTCGGCTGCGTTCAACTGGGGAGACAAAGGAAGCTTTTGCTAGCCGGCCCAACTCTGCTCCTGCTCTTATGGTAAGTGGTTTGAATAGCATCCTTCATTGTTGTTGGCATTTTGATGAACGAGGCAACTTAATTCCCGCTCTCATTCCCTCTCCCACAGCTTTCTCCTACCTCATCTAATCAGCTAGCCTCACCAGATACCGACAGTCCCTTTGCACTGCGCTGCACGTCATTCTCCAGCTTGCCTAATGACGATGACGATGGCTTTTTAGATGTACTCGATGATGTAGAGGTGAGACGTGTGTTCAAAGACGATATTAAATGTAAACAAGGGATGGATTAGGTAGCATTTAAAATGTAAATAAACCAGGTAAATGTTAAACGTGTGTCTCTTGCTCTCCTTGATACTAATAGACGGATTCTGAGGTACCTATGGGAATGGCCACTTTGCTCACAGCTCCTCTGGTTGCTGACCAAAGCATGGCTGCTGCAGACTCGGTAAGTTTCAACGTCTTAACTTTGTATGCTTCTTACAGTTTTGAGGGATAGATGCTACACTGATTATGCCCATAGCTGACTCGGTGACCTCGTTTCATGGTTTGCAGCCGGTTCGATGTCGGCCACGGGGGCTGTTTCGCTCACCCTCCATGCCAACAGGAGGCCGTGCCCCTCTTAAAAGACCCGATAGGCCCAGAGATGAGAACACGCCTGTGCGAGTGAAGAGAAGGAGGAGTGTCGCCGGGTCACACGTCACAGCCATGGAGCAAGAGGATGCTGTTCCTCAACAGGTTAAGCCCACCACCTGTACAGTCTAGACCTAATGAGCGACATGACATCCTAATGATGTGTTCCTGACTGAGCTTCCTCTGTTACAGGTTCAGCGTTCAAAATCTTTTAACCACGCAGAGATTGGGAGACTATTGGACAGTGACCCAAGTAATGTGATAGGAGATTTTACCAAGGTGAGTCTGAAAAGCTACTATTTGGCAGAAACTGTCCAGTTCTGGAGTAGATTTGGTATTATTATTATTATTAAATTAAAAAAATGTTTTGTAGCCTCCTGCTTTGCCCACAGTGGATGGAAAACACCAAAACTTGAAATACATCACTCCAGAAATTGTAAGTAGGCATTTCCCATTCCCTTCTGCATCAACAGAAACCTGAGTCCTATATGTTATCAGATTATGTTAAAGTTCCTTTTCTCACTCTGTTGGTTCAGATGTGTGCAGCAATGAAAGGAGAGTTCAGTGATGTGGTGGAAAGGATGTTCATCATTGACTGTCGCTATCCATATGAGTATGAAGGAGGGCATATCAAGGTTGGTGCTGTGCTTTGTGTTGATCTGTAGTGTCTGAAGTGTAACACTTAAAGCTGTTATTCCAAATGCACACTAGGCTATTTTAGACCTGGTTTCCCTGTCGCAAACTCTCTTTGGGGAACTGTGGCACCAGTGCTTAAACGGCCAATGAGAAGCTAGGAGGAAATTGGATTTAATCTGATTTGTGTAGCAGATCCCAGACTACAGTTGCATCATACATTTATTTGTGTCTGAAACTGAGGGCACAATGCAAGCACAATAATGATGCTTGTACAAGCAATTTGGCTTGTCATACCCATATGGTCAGTCAGTCAGTCTGTACCGCTTATTCCCAGTTACGGGGGAGCCGGTGCCCAGCCAGCAACTCTGAGCGCAAGGGCAGGAACCAACCCTAGACAGGGTGCTAATCCATCG
>JAOVYV010000040.1:10413683-10421185 GCA_025674545.1 Hassar affinis | reverse complement strand
CAGGCTGGTCCAATTTAGCCATGAAACCTCCCACACTAAAATGACAGGTGTTTCAGTTTCATTGTCTAACCCCTATACGATATATTAATCCTATACACGCCTTTATTAATGAACTATTACGCTCGTTTCATTCATTATGCTCGACGTAGCGCTTCCTAAATAAGCCTTTCTGATTCTTTTAGGATTTTTGAAATCCTTTATTGTATAATTCAGGAAATGATGCGAATCTCCCTAATGCTCAGGGAAGAAAACAATGGTGTACACACATCCTTTCAGTTGGAAAGGGAACTGAATGTGCAACATTTAAAAACATTCATCTGATTGAAGAAGACGGTGTGTGTGTGTGTGTGTGTGTGTGTGTGTGTAGGGAGGGGGCGCTTCGAGCTCAAGGCCATCTGTGGCTGAATCCTGTTGAGTAACGCTCTATGCCTTAAACGTGGTCAATATTTGGAGTATTTATAAGGCCAGGTTTGCCGAGCAGGAAGACAATAGATCATTCGGATTTGTTTTGCTGGAAAACTGTACTTGAGGAGTTTTGGCAGCAGGTTAGCAGTGTGCGTGTGTCTGAGGGGACAGGAGGAGGGGCTGCTTTTCATCAAGCTGCTGCACATTTTCCCTGGTCCAGCCCACGGCTTTGCTGGAGCACCAGCCAGATATTAAAGCAGCAAATACATAAGCATGTGTGCACACACACACACACACACACACACACACACACATACACGGACAGTACCCAATTCAGAGACCTCACGCACTGGAAAACATGTTTCCACCCACTCAACATCTACAGTAAATACGATTATTCAACTGAAGGCAGAAACACTGGCTTGACAGTGTATAAATCATGATTCCTTTTGGCAGCTCCGAAGGCAAGAACAACACTTCTCACAAATGAATGAAGGTACTTATAATTTATTGCAGTTTGCACACAATTTAAAAATTTCACCAACAGCACACCAAAAAGTACAAAACTAAACAGCCTCATAGTTTACTTCCCTTGAGAAAATGAAACATACTATGATTGTCAAAGCTAACTGTCTAACTCCATAAAAAGAACAATGTGAACATACCAAAATCTCACAAGGGAAGCAAATACATGTGAAGTCAATCTGCCTCTTTTTTTTTTTTTCAGAATGCGATTGTCCTTTTTTTTTTTTTTTTTTTTCCATTTTTTTTTTTTTGACAAAACTTTATTTTTATTTTTTATTTTTATTCTCTCCCACCTCCTACACACTGGGTTTAAATTTCGTTCTTCTTCTTCACACTGGCTGTTTCCAGTTTTCAAGTAAACTAAAGGTTCGTCTGTTTCGTGGACATGCCTTAGACTCCGTTTCACAGCTTCATTGCCAGTGAACAGAAGTGAAATAAAAATACATCCAGTAACTTGCCAGTTCCAGTTCTCCCGCTCTGAGCATCAGTAGGCTGTTAACAGTAGTTTAAGGCGGTCAAGTACGATAGTAGAAGCCAGCGTGAAACGAAAGAAACAAAAAAACGAAAAACGTTCCCTCATCCTACAGCTGATCCTTTTTTTTCTTTCACATTTTAGAGTGCAAGAGGTAAAAAGTACCACCGTGCAAAGACGGCACGAGGAGCGCGCTCTGTTGGCGAACCCCAACCCTTTTCACTAGCTGTTGCACCCACCTATTGTATACTGGGAAGCTCAAGGCCCTTAGGGCCTTGGAGGCACACGAGTGCACCGCTCTCGCTCTCGCCCTCTCTACACCCTCACCCTCTTTACACCCTCTCTTAAACTCAGCGTTAGTGTCCGAACCAAACCCCGTTCCCAAATTGATCTTTTCCTTTCTTTTTTTGTCTTTTCTTTCCTTTTTTTTAAACTAACAAATTATATTTTTGTTCAATCTTCCCACATTCAGTAAGAAAAACCACAGCCGATGTTCATTTATACAAAAATCAAAAAGAAATATATTCTCAAAACCACATACACACAATGATGGGAAAAAAAATAATAATATAATATAATAATAATAATAAATCAAACCTACAGCAATGTCACTATGGTCATCTTCAATAATCTAGCATTTAGAGCTCTGGTGTTTCTATAATAATGTCAATTTGATCAAGAGTTCAACGTAAAGGCATCTTTTCAGCATCTAATTTCGTTTTTTTTTTTTTTTTAAAGGTGCAACCAAGCATCATGGCAAACATTTTCTCCTGTTAAATAGGAACCCCACACATGCACACACACACACACACACACATGCACACACACACACACGTGCACACACACACACACACACGCACACTCATGCTCCTCAGAGCTTTGCGCTGTTTGCTGATTCTTCAGTGTTCGCCATACACAGTAGATCCGCTGAGCCCATCGTTACACGAACGGACGCGCCGTCATATGGGTTTTCATGGCAACCGAAATCTTCGTGGCCACAGAATTCGACGCAAGTGCCAATCGGACAGATAAATAAATAAATTACGACCAAAAAAAAAAAGAGAAAGGCGACACTTTTTAAACGCTGACAGCGAGTAAACACGAGACGGAGACAGCAGTTGGAGACCAGCAGTGGAGAACAGCAGTGTGTGAGGAGGTGCTAAGCAGGAGCGGAACAAGCTTTGGAAAAGATGCTCGGAGAGACGAAGGCTCCGCTGACACCCGGCTCCGCGCTACACGCTCGAGATCGTTCGGTCGGCCAGACACGCGCCGCGGCCTAACATCATCAGTGCATTAACACGATCTTCACAGCCCAGTAGGACATCTTAACAGGAGTCGAGAGTTTATAGAATTAAAAAGAACGAAAGAAAAAAAAAACATGACTACTCAGGAAGCAAATGAGTTCATGAATTAAAAAATTTCACACTTTCCAATGCAAAACAACAACAGAAATAAAGAATTAAATAAAATTCATGCAGTTTCTACAGCTGTAATATTAAGGTAAATATATATAATATATAATATATATATATATTTTTTTAATTTAAACAGACGGGTGCCCTGACTGTAATGACTCTGTCTATTACAGCGTTACAGCAATACAGAAATTCACATCTTCTTAAATATACAGGTTGGACATCATGCAACAACAGATCCCAGTTCATTGAAGACAAACCAAACCAGTTTCTTAAAAGCTGTTCGGAGAAACGCGGCGAATCGGAAACCCTTTCAGCAGGAAACGCGTACGGAGGGTCTGCTGACTCGACGCAGGACGTCGGCTCGTCGGCCCGGTCGTTAAACGCTATATAAAAAGGTGTCGGTTGATATGAAAAAAAGGAGGCTGTACATTGCATGAGTGCCTTTTGTCTTCTATCAGTCAGGTTTCCTATCACACACACACACAAAAACCTAAAGAGCCTAAATAACACAAGCTTGGAGCTTTTTTTTTTTTTTTTTTTGAGCAAACATCCTCAGGATTTAAAGGACTTACTTGTTAGCATACTGTCTTTGCATGCATGGAGAGAGACACACACACACACACACACACACACAGACACTCTCACACTCTCTCACACGTCAGAATGAGATTAGCAAAATAAACGTATAGTAGTAGTAGTGCACGATATATACACACGCTCATATAAATGAGACTAGTGTACAGGTCGATATAGGATCGTAGTACCCGTTTAGTGTAATGCTTCTCAGTTTGGAACTTCCTCAGTGTATTACCTGATATCTTCATATGCGTTCTCGTGGCATGGACGTTACAGAAAATCAAGGAGTGTACGAGTGTACGGATATACACCGTCTAATCTAGTTGCGCGTCGTACGTCGACGGTGACGGTTGTAGCCGTCAGGCGTGTTTAAGGGAAAAACGAATACCCAAAAAAAAGAAGAATAAAAATGAAATCATCAAAATGAAAACACACCACAACTAAACTGAGCAGAAAATAAAAATCAGTAGTAACATTTTCATGTGCTAGTAAAGTGCAATTTAATGAGATAAGCAATGTATTTATAAGAAACATGACTGATGCAGACCTTTCAACCATCTCCCTGCCTCCCTACTTCCTTACCTCTCTGCCTCTCTGCCTCTCTGGCTCGCTCTGCCATAACTTAAAAAGCAGTTTGTCTATGTTTTAGCGTTCATTTCCACAGTTCTTGCGAGCTATCCTCGAGTGGCCAGTCTCGCAGAGTGGGGAGGCTGAGAGCCTCGCTCTTCACCGAGAGCGAGTTGACGAGTTCGCAGTGGAACTTGCGGATGTGCCGGTACAGGTCTCCGGACTGCGTGAAGCGCCGCTCGCACCACTTGCAGGCGTGTGGCTTCTCGCGCGTGTGCACCACGGCATGCCGGCTCAGGTTGTGCGAGTATTGGAAGCTCTTGCCGCACGTGGTGCACGTGTAGGGCTTCTCGCCCGAGTGTGTCCGCTCGTGCCGCTTCAGCGTGTACATGCAGGAGAACGTCTTGCCGCAGATGGAGCACGTGGGCACGTTGACGTCGCCGGTAGTCGGTTTAGTGCGCGCGCCTTCCTGCTCGCGGAAGTGCGTGCTCAAGTGGATCTGCAGCACGTGCGGGCTCGGGAACACCTTGTTGCACAGCGGGCACATGAAGATCTGGGCGTGCGCAGCACCCAACATGCCGGACACGTAGGGCAGCAGCGGGCTCTCCTGCGCCCGATCCGTCTCGCCGCCTAGCACCTCGCCATCTCCGTCGTCCTTGCTGTCACGGTCCAGAGTGGCCTCTCGCAGGGCTGTCAGGTGGGCCTCCAGGCCGAGGCCTAGCCGCTGGACGCTGTGGCCGTTGTGCCCGGCGTGCATGCCGTTAGCGTTTGGTGTCTCCTCCTTCAAGCCGCTGTGTTCCATCTCGTACTCGGTGCTGGGCAGCTCGTCATCGTCAGAGCCCGTGTCTTTCTCTACCTTCACTTGCACCAGGGCGCTGTGCAGACTGTCTGGAGTTGCCGAGCCACACAGATATGGGTTTCTGGCTTCACCTGGAGTGGCACTCATGCCTGATTTTACAGACAGGTCGAGAGCGCAGTCCCCAGTTGGGCAGAGTGAACCTGTAGAGCTGCTGGGACTTGCAGCGGCAGCAGCAGGCGACTTGCCATGCGCCTCGGCCTCTCCGGGGCTGGCCGTGCGGTCTGACGCCAGGCGTGCCCACATCCTGGCCGGCTCCTGCAGGCACTGGCTGTCCCTCTTGCTCTCGTCCTCATCGTCGTCGCTGGCCAGCAAGTTGGCGCTGCCGCCCTCCGAGAGGCTCTCGGCTCGGTCTGAGCAGCTGGAGGCGTCCTCCTCGCGCCGGGTGCTGTCAGCCTCGGCTGTGGCCTTGTGCTTCAGCTTCTTCTTACACACCTTGACGATGTCATACATGTGCAGATAGCTGGCGGCGGCCAGTACGTCCTCTACGGGCAGGGACTTGAACTGCAGCTTGCCCTCATACATAAACTCGAGGAGCAGCGCGAACGCTGGCGCCGTTACAATGTCACTGTTCAGATGCACCACGTCCCGCTTGTCCAGCTGGTCCTTGTAGAAGAGATGGAAGTACATGCTGCACGAGGCCAGCACGGCGCGGTGGGCACGGAACTGGGCATCGCCCACCAGGACTGTAGAGTCGCACAGGAAGCCTTGATGCCTCTGCTCGCTCAGACACTGCAGTAAATGTCTGCTGTGGTCCGGAAACTCCATGCTGTCTTCATAACCTGCAACAGACAGCACATGTTTGAGAGGCTCTGGCAGAACAGCAATTGTTTTGTTGCAGCCCTGTGTGGAACTTCTCTTTTTTCCCCACCCGCTCTCTCCCTCTCTCTCTCTCTCTCTCTCTCTCTCTCTCCCCCCATACACACACTCACTGGCTCTCACACACACACTAATTCTCCCCTCCCTCCCTCCCTCCATCCCTGTGGGAACACTAGAAAAATGTTCACTGCAGAGCCGATATAAAGATTACACAGATCCAAGTTTTTTTTTTTTTTTTAAAAATCACAATATCTGCTCTCCTCATTTTTCTTCTCAATCCTCTTTTTCCTAGGAATATCTGCCGGTGTGCATTGCATCCACCCATCCAGGAAATAACCGCATTGTATGTCAGTATTAAATGTAAATGCTGGATAAATTCCGTATTCATTATTTTTTAGGCATTTTTATAACATTTATAAAGCTTTATACCCATTTACACTTCGAATCAAGTCCAGGAGGTGTCTGTAAAGCAAATAAAACGTAATAAAACATTAATTTAAAACGTAAATTAAAACAAAGAGACAGAAACGAACTGAAATGAAAACGGCGAGAGTCTCCTGGTGATACGTCGTATTAAACTCCTGATGCTAAAGATTCCTGTTTGTGAGTAATTTCACCTTTTGTGCTCCTGGAGTAGTTATTTTTAATAACCCACTTTGGCCAGGATAGTGCGTTTAGGCTTGCAGGTACACAAACGGCTCACGATGCGGTCCCGATGCAGCAAGAATACTAAGTACTACGATCTTTAAGAGTGAAGTGAAGACTCAGAACGTCAAGCAGAACTTTCATTCAAGCGCCAACCAGCCGCCTCTTCAACTCAATCACACACAAATCCCCCAAAAAATAAAGAAAAAGAAAAAAAGAAGAGAAAAACCCTCTTTTTTTAAAAATACCCATAAACCTAGACAGAAAGAAGAACCCTAATTCCCACCTGTTACCCGCGGAGACTCTTCCCTTCTCAAAAAATGCATCATGGGCACCATGTTCAACCAGCGAGCATAAATAAACTCATTTGAATCTTCATTTAAATCTGATTGGGATACCAAGCCAGCCCCCCCCCCCTTTCCCCTTTAAACAACGTTCAGACCTTGGTTAATGAGGGGGGCTTTGGTGAGGAGGACTTGGGACAGCCAACCCCAAGCCAACCCCTCCTCCTCCTGTCCTATTCTATCTCCTCCCCAAATCTTTGGAGAAATGGAACATCCTCCCCAAAGCAGGAGCCTGCAGCAGATTTACAATACAATCACTTTAAGTGCCCCGTAGTCCACATCAATCCTAATCCGTAAGATGGCTAAAAATAAAGATTGTAGGACAGCGCGCAAGGTAGCAGCGATCAAATTAGGAGGCTCCGAGGACAGAGAGGGACGGAGAAGGAGGCTTATAAACATCTGATCCAGCTGACTGAGGCCATATGGCAGCTGCTGCCCAGATAAAGAGATTAAGACTAGGAAGAGTGCGATTACAGCTGTCTAGCCAATTCAGGCAGCTCAAATCTGCAAGTTCTAAATTAGTCACTACAACAGGATGAGAAAGAAGCGCTGTACGCTGGACGGAAGCCTCATTTCGGACGTTTAATCGTTTACCGTTAATTAAAGAAAAAATCTATCAAAACTGCGCTCAGACGGGGTGAACAGTTTTCCTGAAATTCACCCTGCTTACAAAACCATTACAAACTACTAGTCTTCAATTAAAACATTCATATATAAAAATAAAAGCATTATTCATTTTAATCTGTAGTCATTAAAGGGAGGCGGAAAAGCCCTCGTATTAAACAACCCACAACAACTTCTTCTTCATTTCTTTAAACTTTACACAACAACATCACCACCACCACCACCACCACCACCACCACAATGTTCCCACC
>JAOVYV010000040.1:9845877-9856110 GCA_025674545.1 Hassar affinis | reverse complement strand
CAGGCTGGTCCAGTTTAGCCATGAAACCTCCCACACTAAAATGACAGGTGTTTCAGTTTCACTGTCTAACCCCTGTATGTACTAGCATACTGCTTTGACCACTGTGCTTTTCACCCTAAGTGGGATTTGGTAAAAACCACTCAATGATTCCAGTGTAGAAGATTTTCATGACTGCGAAAAGACTGGTTTGTCTCAGCCGCGTAGTTCATGCGTCTCGGACGGATAATGTAAGGAATCACGGTCCTCTATTATCCGTTCAATTAGAAGTGAATATTAAACCTGTTACACCTGACAAAGTAGGAAATGTGAAATCAGACATTTGAGCCATCAATCAGTTTTGTCTGCTTGAGCCACTCACATGTTCTCTTATGTGTCCATAATTGTACCACTCATGTGTTTCAGTGTTTGTGTGTCAATTATCCTTTCCCGCTAAAAAGAGTTGGCAGCAAGGTCATGCCACCGAAAAGGCATTAGAGTAGTAACCATGGAGAAGCCTAATAATAGCTCACAAGCCCTTGAATTCAAACCGAGAGGAGGAAGAAGGCAGTCACCTCTGGCACAGCGTATGACCTAAAAGCACAAGCTGCTATCAGCATGCATGCCATCCTCCTGACTCTCTTATCAATGTCCTCGTATAGCTTTCTTTAATTTAACTCTAAGAAAGGCCATCCATTTTACTTGCTATATTTCTTTGCATGTATTAATCACCACTCAGTAACCTGCCTCTTGCGGACGCGTCCGTCTCTGTATTTGCTCTCTTCAAATTGGCTGCTGTCTGTAGCAAACATAGCTGGCATCTGGAATAGAGAAATCACACCTGGTGACAGTCGACTAGCGCAATGGTGGCAAATTAAGTCCTCAACAGCACACAGCGTTTAAGTGCACTGCGCACGATACCAATCTGCAGGTTTATTACCACGCCCTCTCCGCTTGCCGTTATCACAGACCACAGTCATTAAAAAGCATTTGACCTTTTTTCAACAGGGATCCAGAAATTACTTTCTCTTTTTTTCCCCCCTCTGCATACTCTTTTTCTCTTCCACTCTCCACTGTTTCTCTCTCTCTTTTAATTCAGGCTCCTCAGCAAATTGTAATGCAACCTACTTCACAAAGCCAGCGACAGGCCAGCCAGCCCTAAGGAGATACTGCTTTTAATTAAATGCTACATCTGCCAATTGTTTTATAAAGACAATTAAGGAGACAAAGAAAAACGGCTACAGATTAGAGTCGGAGAGAGAGAAACAAACAGAGAGAAAGTAAGGGAGAGCGGATGCCGCTCTTCTGATAGCACGGAGCAGCTTTGCATCTTGGACAGTGATGCTGAGGCTTAGCGTGTGCATGGATCAGGGGAGAGGTCTGTGTGAGGGTGAGCTGAGAAAGACTCACACATATATACACACAGGCTCTTTGAAATCCTCATTCACTGCTATCAGGCTCTGTCACATGGTTCTGGTTTGCGTTGGTGTGCACCACTCACACTGCGCTTGGCGCAGCTCTCGGCATTAAGCAAACCGCTTTAGGGCTCGTTTGGAGTGCAAGCATGAGACCGCTAGACTGCTTGCTCTACATTTATTTATTCTGCAGAGGTGACATCTTTCTGGTCCTTCCTCCAGCTGCACTATTATCACTGGGAGATGAGCCATGCATGCTTAGAGTTCCTGGAAGCTAAAAAATTTTTCTTCTAAACTACAATTAAATATCCAAGTTCAGTTCACCTTATTGTGGTTTAAAGGTTTGGTTAGTAGCATGCAAGTCAAAGTGTGATACTTTTTCCCCTGTACCCTGTTCACCCTCTGTTCACCCTCTGTTCACCCTCTCTTCTCTCCACCGTGCCCTGTCACAACCTTTGGTTTCATTTGCAGTATCAGCATGAAGAAAAATATCCACCGACTGGAGCTTGGGAATAAAAAGAGTTTCACCTGTCTGAAGTGAAATTTGCGAGAAGCCTCACATACATACCGTACATACACATGAATGCATAATATAAGCTCTGAGAACACTTTCAATGCCTTCAAGTTTGTTATGTATTAATGGTGAAAAGAAGCAGCGGTACCTGATAATTAGCGAGTCTGGTCAGGGCACAGAGTGCAGGCTAAACACTTGGTAATGGCGTGTTGTGTGAGGAATATGTCCCGAGGCCATGTGTGCCCCGAGTGCTGCGCTGGGCTGAATAGGGAACAGAATAGGAAGTGTAGAAGCGGGCTAATTCTGTAGGGGTGACACAGAATTTCCATATGAGCAGAAAATCCGATTTAACAGCATGTCAGCACGATAAAGCTGTGACATGTGGTCTCACCACAACTAAACGGCACAAGAGCCTCATCTTTGTAAAGTATGAAATTGATCTGGCTAAAAGGCACCATGACCATTTATCCAGTTAGGTACCAGCTTACAGCCTGCCCGCGGGCACCGTCATGAGACCTACCTGTAACCCACTTTACCACATTTCTGTGTTGTGTGCAACACGATCTATCTGTCTATACAAGACGAATCGATGTGACGCATCCTTTAAAACAAAGTATATAGAAATGACAGAATTGTCTTTATAGTTACATAACATTAGGTCTATATACACATACAGAATTTAACTCTAACTTTAATTTTATGTTTGGTAATAAAATATTGATATACACTTCATTGACTAAAAATACCTTTTATTTAGACAGCTGCCCTTTTATTAAAATTAGTAAGCTTTAGGAAATACATTAATTCAATTTAAAAAAAAAAGAATAATCAGGGCACCAAGAATGATCAAGCCTAGTTTCTTTCCTTCTTATTTGTTTTATTAGTAAGTATTAAATGAATTTATTATAAATTCAGCATTATTATTATTATTATTATTATTATTATTATTATTATACATTATATACACTATAAAATAGGTTTTAAATATTGTGCAATAACTATTCATTATCATTTATTGATCATTAAGCTTTTATAGTTAACGACTTAATACCTGCTTATGATGGGTGTACTTAAATGAAAGCTACTGAATTGTCGATATACGGTTTGAAATATCTTAGAGACGGAAATGCAAACCCAAAGCAACCGATCCACATCTTTCCAGAATGGATGGTTCTGTTATTTGAATCCTTAGTACTTAGCAGTGAATAGATGTATAATAGAATATTCAGGTTATGGGACAATGTCCAATGGTAGAATCAAAAATCATAAAATCTGATCATTATATTATATTATCCATAACTAGTTGTGAATATGAGTATCACTGAGAAGAAAAAAACAAGGCCAGTTTGTCTATGCTGTACAGTATTATATGATATTATATGACATTAAAATCAGAAAATCACCTTTGCCAAATATCTGATTAATCCAACTAATTATTAATCACATCACATTTTAAAGCAATGACCAATATTCCATAAATTCTATTTCAGAACCGTTTCTTACCAAGACAGTTATTATTTGAGGCAATGATTATTTTACTTAATTAAAAATAATACATTAATATGTATGTTTCAAAAAGGAATAACAGGATGAGTAGCAGGATGACCTAATAATTATTGTAGCACAGAAAGAGTAGATCATAGGTTGGGGTCAAATGTAAGGCTGTCTCACAAGTACAGTTTCAAGAGGAAATGTCCACAAAGCTTCAGATCGGTAACATATAACCTGGCAACATGGAATAAATCAAGCAGACACACATATGAAGGATGTGACCTATAATAGTGGTAGAGTCTTTCTCAAATGGTAGATTTTGCTTAAACTGATTCACAAGCAGCTGTTTAATTAGCAGCACTATAAGAACAGTGAATAATTTGTCTTAATATGAATAATATTGTGAAAAGATAGAAAAAATGGCATCACTGAAAAGAACAGCTTAGATTCCAGAGCCAATCCATAAGCTCTGCTTACACCCCAAACTACCCCCAAAACACACAGGAAATCAGACCACTTGCTTGAAATAACATGAGTGTGCACAGGACATACTACTAATACCTATGACAAGTGTCTGTCAGTATTACTTGCGTTCTTCATGTTGTTAGGGCAAGCACACGTTCACGTTCACATTCACATTCACAGCACACAAAATATGTGAATAATAAACCTTAAAAAAAGCCCTAATGTGAGGTGTAGGATCCACAAGCAGCTGAGAATCCTCTTTCTATACAGTGTGTACTCTTGCACACAATGTCATTGCTGGAAAGTGACGGCACACTATTCACACATGCTCGTCTGCAATCCAGTGACTCTCACTACGCAGCCTGCACAAACACTTCCTTTCATCCAGCGCTGGCAAGCTTTTAAAATCCACAATTTGCAAGTAAAATTCACAAAATTCGAAGTGCCGAAAGGTTAGACCATAATAAAAGCTCAAAACAAACAAAAGGCGTGAGAAGACGAGGAGCTTGTTATGAACTCCCCCAAAACAAAACCAGACGGAAACTGAATTTGACGTTTTTTTTTTGTTGTTGTTGTAAGCTGCTACTGTAAATAGGAATATTTTATTTGGATGTAAGGTTTATAAGGTTATTATAAGGTTTGAATTTTGAACTTAAACACAATTTCGGCACAAAAACAGTTCTTTCACAGAAATACGTTTATTTAACTGAATTTCTTGTTCGCTGTAAAAGTGCTTCTTCCTTATAGCAATTATCATTGACTTAACGAGCCGACAATTGTTCTTATTTTGAATTTAACCAGCCCTGTTGTGTCTGTGGGTCAGACTCTAATGATGGCACTAATGATAAAATACATGTGTAAACTGAAACAATAATTGAGGTCTAAAAACTGAAACAACTGTTTAATGAAATATCAGCAACAAACAAATCTCTGCCTTAATTTCTTTGTCTATGTAAATGCAATTCTGTCACCAATAAGGCGTGCTAGCCTCGTTAAACACATACACACACACACACATACACACACAGAACCCTGAGCCAATTCTCTTCTTCTACTAATAAACACACAAACACAATCAGAAAAACATTGAGCCAATTTCCCCTCTGTTGCCCTACTAAATCTCTCTCTCTCTCTCTCTCTCTCTCATACACACACACACACACACACACCTACGCAAAGCTCCTCTAATTTCCTCCGGCTGCCACATTGGCAGGGAGTGTGTTGTAGCACAAACAGAGATGTGTTTTGGGTAATTGCTCGTGCTGTGTATGTATGGAAATCTCAGAGAGTGTGACAAGGCTAGATAGCTGCCCAATGTTGTCCTGATCCACGCTTTAGGCTTCCAGCCAAAGTATTTTATCTCTTAATGCATTAGAGTGATCTTCCAATTAGCCCACACTCATAATACCCCAGCTTCTGGTGGTGTTGTGTGCCGGTGTGTGTGTGTGTGTGTGTGTGTGCATGTGTATGTGTGTGTGTGTGGCTTGGGGGTTTCAGCGATAGTTCTGGTTGAGAGGTAAAATGAGGTGCTTATTGTGTGTGTTCGGGGGTTGTGTGCTTGCCGGAGCTCCTGTTGTAAAGTTTGCTGATAAGGAGAACCGGGCCCTTGAGCATCCATTCAGCCCGGTACATTAACACTCCTTATCGGTAGCCAAGATAACGAGTGCATGCCATTTGCCTTCGGAGGAATTAGCTCGTCTTCCTTGGCTAACCAGGCAGTGGTGATTAACCTTTACGCTGTCCAATATTCTCCCAAGACTCCCTCTCCCAGATTAGACACTATTAGTTATGACCAACTAAATGAACAGAGCAGGCGAGGGACCCGAATGCACAGCGCAGTGTGTGTGTGTGTGTGTGTGTGTGTGTGTGTGGTAAAACCACACATTATTTGTGGTCTTTTACAAATTCATGCGTTAGTACTAGCACCCACTTTTCCATCTTTCTGTGTGTATATATATATGCATGTAATTTCACGCTCCCTTACACCCAGCCTAGAAATTCAACAACAAATTTCACTCACAGGCTACAAACCTTACATTTAATTATTTTTTAAATGCCAGCTGACTGCTTTTCCACACAAATTATGCTGATGAAATGACTGTTTTATGTCACAGTTTCATTTACGTCGTATGCACAAGTTTAATTTAATTGCTTTTCGCCGTATAAGGATTTCAGATATTTACATCATAATGTGGCTTTGATAAACGGAAACCCAAATAAGTTCTTGCTTATAATTCGGAATACTAATTAGTCTGGATCCTATGGAGGCTGTGCGAAATTGATGTGCAACATAATATTTCATTATCGCTTTTGGTTAACAGTTAGTTCCACGTGTAATTTAACAGTTGGAGTTAATTGCATAAAAATAAATAAATAAATGGAAGAGGCACATGCCTGCAGCATTGTGTTAATCTGTTCTTAATCTTAATCAGAACAGTACTAATATACGTAAGATGTTATGGTTTTAATGTAATATATTGTCTCGCCAGTTCTATTAGAAGGATTTTTTTTTTAAATGGACTCCAAAATGACAATAATTTTAATTATTTTTTTCCCCCTTTAGACGTTATTGTGATAAAACCTCTAACTGGAGCGAAGGCTCCGGGAGAAGTGCCATACGAATGAGCCACAAGCTGCTGTCAATCATGGCTCAAATCTGTGGAAGCATGGCTTTATCTCATACTTATTTCACCCTGGTGCATCCCATCTCCTGTCTCCTTTTTCCTTTCTTCTGTATCTATTATCCTGTGCTGTTCAGGCTGTTATGAAATCTGGGAGTGCCTTAGTGTACATGTGGGTACTCATCCTTATAGTTAGGGAGATTTTGTAAGGTTTGTTACAGTAAATCGTTGCTGGTTTTGAGTTTATATACCCCTGTGTGTGAGTATTCTAGACAAGGATTGAGGTTTTAAGCCAAGTGGCCGTTTAGGAATATCTAAGTGAAAGTGCAGTGCAATTTCTGTCAGTCAATGTGAGCTCAGTGCTTTTGATAGCGATCGCTGCAATAATGTGATGTAGACAATACACAGGGGGGGTGGAGTGGACCAGCCAAACTGAGATAACCACTCTCTTGCCCAGTTAACTATAGCAGGTCATTACATTACATTCTACTCAAACACACACCACCAATATGTCTTTCTATATAAGTAAAGCTGTAAATCTCAACTGCCATGTAGTCTTGCAGGAAATGTTAACGTGCTTTTGCGGTTTTGAAGCCTGTCCAGTCTTCATACAAAAATCCTCACGTCATCGTCATTTTTCAGGAATCACCAACTGTCTTTCATTCTCTGTTGTGTTTCAGGAAGATAGCTTCACAGACGTGACATGGGATGACACTTGTACACACAACGGTACATGCCACCATCCAAGCTAGCCCTGGTTTCAACCAGATTAAGTCTCCTTATTGAAAGAAAATGTGGAATTGGATTACCGCTCTGGAAGCAAGACCCTCACACCAAGCAAGTGTCTTTGAAAGGAGGCTGCACTTCTAAAAGAATTGCCATACACACATACATGCACACATCATGCCTGTACAGTGATGGCTCTGCAGCATAGACCCACGCAGCCAGCATTCCCCAGGCACCCAACACATTTATCTATGAGCACAATTAAGAGCATGAAATTTGAACATGCTGTGTTAACTAAGAAAGTGCTTTTGTTCCAAAGGAAACAAAGCCCCGTGGAAAAATGAGTTTTTCAGCCTTGAGAGAACAACGCCAAGGCTCACTGATACCCAGAATAATCACATTCTGCTTCAAATCCCTGCGGCTGGCACAGGTAGAGCTCATTTAAGACCGTCCACTGGCTAACCAGGAGCAGATTCTGCATTGTGGATTCTCTCCAATTCTCTCTCGCTCAGAAACAGAGCCTGGAGGCCACCCTCCACCCGAAAACACCAACTACCCCCCCTCCTTCATCATTTCACTGAAGGTACCAAAGTCAGAAGTCTCACCCCCTTGAGGACCCCTCTCTAAAACCATGCACTCACGGGAGAGAAAAAGGACCACTATAATACCATTCACCAGCGTGTTTCTCCAATGAATCCTTGTCTCCACCTTAAGAGAACGACTAATCAAGCAGTCCAGACTCCAAGCTGTCAGTCAAGCAGCTTCGCTATCTTCCCACCACGGCTTCTTCCTCTAATACCAATTTAAATAATTCACAGGCCTTCCACTGCCATTATTCAAAAAGATCATAATAGTTTTCCTTGTGCCCAAAGCACAAAAAATCAATTATTTCCCCACAAAGACTTGAAAGTACTTAGCACGGGGCTGTGGCGAGCTGAGTTATATCAAATTGAAACCGCACTCATTACACGGCACACAATTAGTTACCTCTGGTCTGCATGGCCTTTCACTGCGAATAGCATATCTGTATTATTACAGAAACAAGCATGCAAATGCTATTGTTGGGGATTTAGAGAAATCAATAAGACAGTGGTGTGAGCATTTGGTGGCCCGTCACTCAAATCTGCTGCGGGCCAGAGATAAAGGTCTGAATTCAAATTAGCACAGGCAGCCCGTGACATCATAACTGACACCCCAAATAAAAGCCCCAGCTCCATGACATATGTAATTATTCCTCATGCATTCTCCTCCTTTCTTCTCCCTCATTGTGTATACTTATGTAAGGATGTTTCATATAAAAGGATTAAGAGTAGTTTAATGAGAAAATGTAATTGTTTTTTCCCCTTTTACTCAGACGTGTGTGTGTATGAGAATCCAGCTTTTATCCAATGAGTGAGCTAATCGGCATCTCTTCTTTTTTTCGGTCTCATAGTCCTTGCACGCACTTTATTTTAAATCCTGGGACAATACCATAATGTCCTTTATTTGAATTTTTCGCTCCAACCTCCTGCTTTCCTCCTGCTTGAATACGTGTGAAAAACAGGACTGCGTTTGCTCCTTCACAGAGTATGTCCACTGTGGAGGAATTATTGGAGACAACTTAGGTGAACTCTCCACTAGACCTGACCTGGCCTAGCCCCCAGTTAGATCCCATAATGGGGCAGGTGAGGTTAAAGGTCATGACCCATGGGGGCTGAAGTGGGGAGAAGACACAGGAGACAAGGGTGAAGCATCTGCAACGGAAGCAGAGGCTCCTGCAGTGACCTGTCACCCAAGTGATCGTTTAACAGCTCTAAGGGCATCCGAGTGCTCAAAAGAGGGACAACAATTACCAATTAGCAGTCTGGCCTCCACTTGCAAAACAAAGCCCAATAGGAATGTGGCTGCTGAAATACCACAAAAGGGAATTAAGGGGGGTAACACTGAACATAGCATACACATTAACAACAACTGCATATGTGTTCCTAGATAGGCAGACGCACCCGATTTATCTAGCTTCTTTCATATTCCAGGCTCCGATGCTCATTTTTGAGCACTGTAGCCATCCTGAATGTTGCTCTTCCAAAAACAAACAAAGCCATGCCTTTGGCTTTGCAGGGTAAGCAGAGAGAAGAGTGGGGAGGGAGAACATGCCCTTTCCCGGCCTTTCTTTCTTTCTCTCAATATCCTTCCCCCTTCCCCTTTATCGCAGGGGGTTCTACATTCAATGTCGGTTAAACGTTTGCACAGCCACACAATGGCAGAGTGAGACAGCAGGTGCGAGGGAGCGAGAGTGAGTGAGAGACAGGGTAAGAGACATGGAGAAAGAGAGAGAGAGGCTTCGAGCAAGGGGGTAGGAGTAATCTGGCAACTGGAAGGGGGCACAGTAATGCTAGTTGGGTCAGGGGGCACACTAGGTACGGAATACATTTTTTGAAAAAAAAGCATCTGTTTTGCGTTTTGCTAACTTTTTATCATTTTTGACAGGGTCGTTTATTAATTTCTCAAATAAAAACAAACAAATGTAAATTAAGTAAACAGCCCTACAAATAAACTGACCCTTTAAAAATATTATGCACCTAGAAGGCAAAAGAATGAAAAATTACAGAACTAAAACCAACAAGAAATATAGCAGTCCTCTCTATGTTGCATCAAAGATGGAAATGAGTAAGTACAACTTAATGCATAATGCAAAATAAAGTCATTTGGAGGGACTCTGGTTTTGGTTATAGTTAAACGCTGCATTCAAGTAGAGGTCATAGTCCAAGCAACCTCTGTCCAAAGAAAATGGTTCTTCAACTGGGAATTCCCAATCGGTAACTCAATGCAGAGTTCATCCAAGTTAGGGAAGTGACATGAAATCGACATGGCTGTGCACACGATCAGCAGTAAACAATGTAGCATATCTTATTGTATGTGCTTTAGATCAATCTACATAGAGACATTGACCAATCAGCCATAAGATTAAAACCTCTGACAGGTGACATGAATAACACTGATTATATCATTGCAGTGACACCTCACCTGACAAGAGGTGGGATATATA
>JAOVYV010000040.1:9796418-9807588 GCA_025674545.1 Hassar affinis | reverse complement strand
TGTGTGTGTGTGTGTGTGTGTGTGTGTGTGTGTGTGTGTGTGTGTGTGTGTGTGTGTGTGTGTGAGAGTGTGTGTTCTCTTTACACAAGCTCAGGGCCACGAGGAAATGCATGAATTATCTTATTTGTGCATTAAGCGACCGACTCACACACCTTGTGATGATTGATGATTACACCGCCTGAACCAAGAGCTGGCATTGCCCTCCAAGATATTAGAAATCATAATGTGTTGCAAAATGTTTTTAGGATTTGTAACTACACTCTTAGAAACACTCTTGAGGGTTCCTCAGTTGTCCCTCTGTGGGAACTCTTAAAGGTTCTAGCATCCCACTGCAGACTGTTCCTCTATCATAAATGAAAAAACGCTGATAATACTCCTTATTTATTTGCTAATACTACAGTTGTTTAGGACTAATTCTTATAGCCATTCTTTAATGTATAGTATTATTGCCTAAATAGTATTCAACGTAATATTTAACATGCACAAAATGTATAAAAAGTGCTTTACAACTCCCGCAGTCAAAACATCATTATGACTTAAGGAACGTCATCATTTTGCAAAGCTAAATTAAAAAGACCGATTTTTAAAATTTCACCGATTTGCATAAAATTATAGCCTAATTTAAACTGAATGCTTGGTATTACCATATGAATGAAATACTGTGCTAGGGAAATCCCTAAACCATTATTCCCAGGTCCATAAACAAGCCATTGTTCATATATTTAATCAAACTAACATAAAAACAAAATATTGCGAATTGTGACTCATCTGTGATTTATTTAAGTTTTTAACGGACAAATATTACAGTATGACCAGCAAAGCTCGACATAAGGGTTTTGTGTGTGTGTGTGTGTGTGTGTGGCTTCAGAGAGAATGGGTGAAAGTTGGGCCGCAAAATATACAAGAGGGTGTGTTATGGCTTTATCTCACATCACAAGGACAGGCGTGATCTTCTTAAGATGCAAAGTGACCTGACGCCCAGGTCAATCAAAACAGCCATATAAAAGCCTTTGCTATCTAACCGTGTGGCTGATCTGTCCTCTCTGGGTATAAAGGCAGAGGTCGCGCATGTACACGCATATAAGTGATTACAGCATTAAAAAAAGGCCCCTCGGCAGCGCGTGCACACACACACACACACACACACACACTGCGGGGTTTGGAGTTTGGTTATGCAGAGGCAAGAGAACTCGGAAGAAGAGGGCCTACAGTTCCGGCCGCTTGGGTCCATTCAGCAGAGAATCCTCCAATGCCTTCATTAGAAGTAACGAGTTGACACAAGGTAAATCTAACACTGAGGTGCCATTCTCTCGGAGCGCGGAGAAGCCTCATTAAATGTCGCTAACAAGCCGTGCACATGCACTGATTGGACAGCTCCCGTATAATTCTGCAGACCTAGCAGGATGCCCACTTAATGAGACCACACAAAAAAAGACATGGTGACAGAGAACAAAACCTTCACTTTACAATAAGATGGACTTTGCCAAAACAGCTTAACGCTCATTGTCAAAAAGAACGGAAGTCTGAAACAGAGTGACAAAAGCAAGTGTTAAAAGTACACACTCTTAGAAAATCTAGAACCTTTACGAGTTGTTCGGTTGTTCCTCTGGGGAAACCCTGAACGTCTCAGAAATGGTTTGACGAACCTTAGAACCTATAGAAGTACAAGATAAGAACCCTTATTTATCCATAACCCCCTTAAAGAATATTTAAGGAACTTTTTTTTCCCCAAAAATCGAATAATAAAAATCGATCGAATCCTAGAACTGGATTTTAGGAAGTCGTGATAAATTGCAGCTTGCTATTTTTTCTGTAATTGTGTAATATGCTGCTTCCTCGGAGCTATGTGACCTATAGTTAAGGTATTTTATAGGGCATGTGCATGTGCTGGATGAGCACTGTACTCACATGATCAGTGCATGGTGCCTCAGCAGAGTGTCAGAAACCCCGCATCACGTCTGTCGTTTACGGCTATGCAAAGATCCTGGGTGATGCACAGCAAAAGAGGTTGAAAGCTTACGACTAAGCAAATAAAAAGGGGCAGTTGCGCCCCATCCCGACGGCCCCTCAAAGCTGCAGGCTGCGTTTGCCCTTTCCGGATTTTTGGAGTGCAGGGTGAGCAGCGTATCCGCGGCGGGACCTGCAAAGTAATAATAAAAAAATGTCCGGTTTGTTATCATTGGACGTCAACCGGCTTAATCAGCTCCAGTGGACTGGATATAAACGCACACATTTCCAAATGCTGTATTTCTGAAACTTACGAGACGTAAAGATGATGTTCAGACACGGGCACCCGAGACAGCGCACCGCCACCTGCCAAGTGAGTCCGCGAAAGAAAACTTGCGACAAAAGTCTAAAGATGCAAAGAAAGAAAGAAGAAAAAGAAAGAGACCTGTGTGATGAATGGGAGGGGGAAAAAAGCAAAGAAGAAGAAACCACGACAGGAAGAGGAGGCAAAACAAGTCAAGACAGATTAAATGCAATGCATAAATAGGCTCCGTCTTACAGATCACGCGGGTCTCAGAGATTCCGCCGAGCTCCAGAAGGGAGTCAGCGTTTCCGCTATAGCGCTGCGTCCCCATGACAGTGTCCATCCAAATGAAGCATAGCCTAGAAAAAATCTACAGAGGGTGTTTTAAACTAAAACCTGAAACAGGAGAGGAACGGATACGCGCGCTCCTGAAATTCCTCCCCCAATTGGTCGCTTTACACTGCTGTAGGTTTTAGCGGCACAGAAACCACACGTGGAAATCCGCGCGCATGTCAACGTGAGAGAGAGAAAGGCTGGGGGGACGCTATTTTAACGAGAGGATAAAACCTTGTTTAAATAAAGGGTTAAGTGAGATGACTCGAAAATTCTTTACCTTAGTTTGGGCTCTGCCAGGTCCAGCAGTTCATACTGTGACGACACAGGAAAGACAGACATTAAGCATCTGGTTAAAAAAAACTTATGGTTGCTGTGAGTTAGTATTAAGACTGAAGTGTTAAAGTAATCTACTTTTTGAGAAAAGTCACGCGATGGAGTTTAACGGGCGCGTATTGTGCTGTGAGGCGGTGCGGAATTAAATAAACAAAGAGGGAGCTAATGGCTCGTCGGTATTGAGGCGCTTGTCCCCCCGCTGCTTATCGCAAAGACTACAGCAGTGGAAGCTCGGGGATAAACAGACAATTAGCCCAGGTGAATAAACTTGTTTGGGGGTGTTAATTACATGCTTAACGTAAACAAAGGGCCGCGTTAAATAAAGTGATTTAACAGGGGCTTATGCGCACCACATTTCAGTCCTTACGTTCCGACACCCCCTCGGTAATTTCCTCATCGCCTGCAAGCACAGATTTCCAAGTAATCTTTTTTTTTTAAGAACGTAAAACGCAGCAGTCGTGTAAGGTGATCGGGTT
This sequence comes from Hassar affinis, assembly GCA_025674545.1. Taxonomy (NCBI): domain Eukaryota; kingdom Metazoa; phylum Chordata; class Actinopteri; order Siluriformes; family Doradidae; genus Hassar; species Hassar affinis. Next base: position 9,804,192 of record JAOVYV010000040.1, on the reverse strand, counting down.
AAACACCTGGAGACGCTAGCCTTTCAGGATATTCAGCATGCATGGGCCTCTTCGAAATGCCGGCCGGGCGAGAGTGGATTAGAGCCGGAATATGCGGTCAGCATTTCAATACAGGTTATTTCCAGTCCAAGAAGCTTTCCAAAGCGACCAATTCAAGTGGCCCTTGGAGTTGCTTCACTGAAGTTTCAGATGACAGGGAAGCAAACGAGTGTGATATTGGAGAAAAATAAAACTCAACCACTCCTGTAAGACTTTCAACCCCTCCTCGATTTCCTTATGCAAATCTGAGTAAATCTATACTATCTCATTGACAGATAAACACCAATAACCAATAAGACAAGGAAATCATATCGTCACATTGCAAAAATGGTATTAAACGTGGATATGCTCTGCAGTCAGGCCCCACCATAAAGCTGTGTTGGAATGCAAAAAAAAACCTGAATTAGCTTAATCTAGCGAAGGTCACCACAAGGCGTTGGATTAAAGTTTAGATGCTGCATGTCTGTTGGGTTAATAACAGTCTTACAGTGTGGCGGTTGCTCTTAGTCAAGTGAACACGAGTTTCCACTGTATTTCCAGCTTAAAGACAAAACTGATGCAGCGGCTCACCCTGTAAAAAAAAGAAAATAAATTTATATTTCAGAATTTTCACTGGAATATATTGAGAGATATTTAAATTAGCCGTGTGCCTCGGATGGAAGTTATTTCACTTATCGCCTGTTCACGCAAGGGGCAGCAGCTTAGTGTTTTGCCTTAAAAAGCACACTGGAGCCAGCAGAGGGATGCTGAGCTAGCATAAGCAGCAACTGTATCTGCGCGGATGACAGCCAAATCTGTTTCAGGAAGAAAAAAAAAACGTCCAAATGTATTTTTGTGGGCTTCAAAGAAAAACAAACATTAAGGGTTATAGCTACCTAACTTACAACACAGCACATTCAGGAGAAAGCATGTTAAAAAATGAACTTGCCAGAAAACATGAAAAAGAATGACATTCATACCGACAGATGTATAGAGATTATGTTCATATAGCCTAGTGAGTGTACGCGCACCGTGTTGTAGACTCCGTTTCAAATCCTTCATTTAAATGTGGATTCCCTGTGCACGACTGTCACCCCCCTCCTCCAAGCAGCTGCCACCCCTGCCTTCTCTTTACTACATATCTTCTTTAGCTTTAACGAGTCTCGTTAAGATCGCAATAATATTCCACCCACTAATTGCTCATTCCATTCAACAAATAGGCTGAGCCTCGGCTTCTGCTTCAGGAGGGAGGGCGGTGTTCAGATCGGACTTCCTGATATCCCCCCCTCCCCGCGCGAACAGCACAAGTGGTGAAAGCCACTACGTACTGGCTAATGATTGGCACGCTTGACAGTGATTGGCAGGGCTGCCATGACAACCCCACAACGACACCAAGAAGACCAATAGAAAAGCGAAACAAAATATTTCAATGCTACACTCACGCGTGGATTTTTAGGGGGAGATATTATGAGGCTGGTGTCATTAGGCGATAGCTATTGAATCATTCAATCTTGCACTCGTCCGTTCCTCTTTTTTTCTTTGCTAATTTTCTCTCTCTCAGGTCATTTCCATGGTTTTCAGATCTCCTTTAGAGCTCTATCCCTCCCATTTCTTCCTGCCCAACTTCGCTGATCGGCCCTTGCTCGTGGCGAGCAGCGCGCCCAGCGCCCGGTCTCCCGAAGACTTGTCCATGTTTCAGCTACCGACCCTCAACTTCTCCGCGGAGCAGGTGGCGAGCGTCTGCGAGACGCTTGAAGAGACCGGCGACATCGAGCGACTGGGTCGCTTTCTGTGGTCGCTGCCGGTGGCGCCGGGTGCATGCGAGGCCATTAACAAACACGAGTCGATCCTGCGCGCCCGTGCTGTTGTCGCCTTCCACACGGGCAACTTCCGCGACCTCTATCATATCCTGGAAAACCACAAGTTCACCAAGGATTCGCACGGCAAGCTGCAGGCCATGTGGCTCGAGGCTCACTACCAGGAGGCCGAGAAGCTGCGAGGGCGCCCGCTCGGACCAGTCGATAAGTACAGAGTGCGCAAGAAGTTTCCGCTGCCCAGAACCATCTGGGACGGCGAGCAGAAGACGCACTGTTTCAAGGAACGGACGCGCAGTCTCTTGCGGGAGTGGTACCTGCAGGACCCGTATCCCAACCCGAGCAAGAAACGGGAATTGGCGCAGGCCACTGGACTCACTCCTACACAGGTCGGAAACTGGTTTAAAAACCGGAGGCAAAGAGACAGAGCAGCGGCAGCCAAAAACAGGTGCGATTCATTTATATGGCTTAATGGCTTGGAGTGACATTGTTTTAAAGTTTCAAAATTTAACTGCGAAATAAAGCGGTTTTTATGGCCTGTGTTTATAAAGCAGTATCTTGCATTAAAAAGCAGACTGGATGTTTAGCAGTGCTATTTTAAAGATACAAAACCTAGAGAGTGAGACGGTGATTTAGGATTTGTGTTAATTATTATAAAATGTGACAGCCAGATAATGTAAAGAAAAGATGTAATTTAAAATAGGCTAAATAAATGAAACATTTTAATGACAAGAAAGTAAAACAAAGACAGTATAACACGGTTTGTTTCGTACCGATTTTTTTTTCAACAATTAGAACAATATTTGCAATATTTAGAAATAGTTACATGTAATCCCATTAACATTCTGTGATTAAATGTGCAATATAGAATCCCCTTTAAGTTAAGTTGGCTACCAGGTTTGTAGCATAATAGCCGATTAATATAGCCCTTAAATGAAATATTATTAAAAGATCATTATATAATAGTCTCAAGTATCCGACAGTGCTCCTAACAATACCTTAAATATGATTAGCACTTTCATGACATCTTGTCGACTCTAACGGATTACACATAATTTTATTTCAAATTTTTTGACAGCATATATAGCCTACACTGTAAATGTATTTTGTAAACACATTTACAAACGACAAAGTCTATTCCACCTGGTACAGACATTATATTTTGCTCAGACATTTTGCCTTGTCAGTCATATACTACATATAATAACGATAATTATTAAGAATGGATAGTTTTTATATGGTATAAAATTGTGTCCTGCGCTTCATTTAACCGTAATCTCACTCAGCATTTGGATTAATATTTTTTCTCAGGGTTTTTGCTGCTTTTTTGTAAATCTAAGTGCTATTTGCTAAACAAACAATTCAGAAATTATAAAACAGCTGAAGATGAATATGTAAATCTAATCTGGTAAATATGTTTTGTTAGGAAAATATGGACCAGATGCAATTTATAAACAGTGATAAAATATAGGAAGTATGATTTTTTTGTTTGATTGGTTGGTTTGACAAAATTGTTAAAACTGGATTAGTTGAAATTGCATTTGTTCTAGCCAAAATGGCACAGAAGAAGGCTGAAGGGTTAGTATTGATCAAATGAAGGCAACAGTGTTTTTAGGCGATTTTAGGCTAAGCTTGGCTAACAGTAGTGTGCTTCCATAGGTGTAGCTACTGTAGGCCTGTGTTTCAAACTTGGTTGAAGAATTGTATCAGTTCGAACGGGTGGTCAAGCTGCTAATCATAGACGGATATTGAACTTGGTATTTATTTAGTAGTTATGAAGAAATATTTCATGCTCAGGTGCGATCTCATTCTGTCTCTCTTTCCTTCATCTAGGCTACAGCACCAAGCCATAGGACAGAACGGCATGCGCTCTCTATCTGAATGCACTCCGCATAGTTCGGCGGAGTCGCCGTGCACCGCCGCCAGTCCCACTACCAGCGTCTCGAGTGTGACGGAGCGCGCCGACATGGCCACGTCCATCCTCTCCGTAACGTCCAGTGACTCCGAATGCGACGTATGATACGCAAATAAAAGAGAGAGAAATATTTGCAGGGAATACGGACCTGAAAAAAACATTATGAAATATCGGGGAAAACAAAAAGGACCATAATTATTCAGAGAGAAAGAGAAAAAGAAAACAAAAATATAAAAGCACGTCTTTTTTTCAAGCGCTTTCAACGGGACCCACGCCTTTCCCCTACCCCCATCACTTGCATGAAATATCGATAGCTTTTTTTTATACGCAGGAAATAACCTTTCGCTCGCTGTTTTCTGCCAGGATGACCGAGAAGAGGAAATTTCCACAATCCGGTGTTCATCGTCTTTTTTTTTAATTGTTTTTAATTCGAGTGGTAATGCACAGCGCAGCCAGGATGCAATCCTTCTTCTTTTAGTTTCATCAGACAATCATTTGAGTCGTAAGCACCTTTTTTTTCACTGCTGTCACTGCCTGTGTGGGGTACTGGTCAAATGTGGAACTGTATCAGATTTTTTATTTTTATTTCGAGATTTTATATTGAATTATGCCTATATCCTAAATAATGCGATCATTCTCCCAGTTTGTAATATATGTGTAGAAAGATGGCTGTATATAATATTGCTCTACGTCTCCGTTGTCTTTTCTATTCCTGGTTACTTTTCTTGAATTGGTGTTCATAACTATTTGTCAGAACGTAATTATTAAGCGCTCTAGACGTTTTGTTTCTCTGTTTTAATTGAGTCCAATGGTTTCTGTCGAAATTTATGCAGAAGAAGCGTAACCACGAAGATGTGAAATATAATCGACTGTTCAAGGGAAATTTTCATGTTTAACCTCGAGCGCTTAATTATTCAATGTTACTTTCTTGCGTGTTTATGTTAATGTATACATTTCTAAGCTAAAATACAGTATTCCATTTTATAATTATGAATTCCATTTTTGATTTCCTTGCCTGTCAGTCACCAGGCACAGTGATAACACTCACTTTGCAAGTGTCAAAGACGTTCGTTGTTATTAATTGGGAAAAGTCTTTATACGTTGTAGCCTATATTTTCCACTAACGTCTACATTCTGGACAAAAGAATTCATATGGACATCTATGAAATACGAACCGGGAAGCTTTCAGGATACGAAAACTCGCTCTCCTTTTGCCCATAGTCACTAATGAACACAAAAATTAAGTAAACGCACCATTAAATGGACTAATTATGAAGGACTCCTCCCCTGGCCCAATCTCCTATTGTAGCCACAGTGAAAGGGCTTTTCATCCAAAGCGAGAAGCAGCACGGGGAGAAAAGCGTTCCCCGGGCCCAGCTCACCCTATCAGCCCATTCACACCTCATATCAACCACGAAGAAAACTTGCTATAAAGGTTTTTTATTTGGATAGTGGGATACAGTTTACAGCTTACCTTAAAAACAGTTAAAGCAGCATAGAAGCAAACACACACACATGCACACACACATATGCACACGCGTACACGCACACTCCTACAAATAATATCTACATATGTAAGCATAGCCTACGACGTCCCAACGATTATTCGTAAGTTCTTCTCTTCGTACCCATTGTTCTTTGCCAGGGGATATTTTCTCGACATTTTAAGGCTGTGCTATAAACGTGAACGAGCAACCAAACGTCACTTCACTTAGTGTTTTCCCCAAACTCTCAAATACCTGATCATTGCTTCTCAATGCTAAACCATTACTCCAGCGAATTTACAGCAGTACGTGAATTATTTACAATAAAACATGCGCTTTATTCTACATCCAGCATGACAGTGAGTGAGTGTGAGCAGTTAATGTTTGAGTGTCCCACATTAATTTTATAGCCGTAGGTGAATAAATCAAAGTAATCGGGCCATATTAATATACTTAATAATATACTTATAATATGCTTTAAAAAACAGTTGACTCCACTCGGGGGGAACGGTCTTTATTTCTTTATTTATTTATTTATTTGACCTGTGGAACATTACCATACACGCAAACAAAGATAACCTGTCAAAGGCGGACGTGAAAAATTTGGTTGGATTGTCTCGCAGTTTTTGATAGTAATTAGTTGACACGTGAAATCCTTATAGTTTTTTCCTCTTGATTAAGTCGTACAATAGACGCACAGACCGCTTAAGTATTCAATGATCATTCTTTATTTCCGGGATTGCTATATATGTAATGCGTAAAGTTCACAGAAAAGACTGTGCTTAAAAATTCCTGCCTCATGTTTGAGCTCGGGGTAACGTTTAAGCCAGTAGCACGAATATGAGACAAGTGCAATAACAATAGACTACCATGTTTTTGCCCAACCCATGGGCTGGGTTTGTCTGTAGGCCTATAGTTAATAGTTCGTGTGGCAAAAAAGCGTGCAGAATAGATTATTTGTCATGTTCCCATAACCTTACTAGCACAGAGACAAATGAGCCCAATCGGGTTGCGGGCTGCAGTAAGAAAAGATCGCACTGCCCTGTTTTTCCCCCTCTAAATTCGTCGGTTAAGTGAACACAACTTTTCTATTCGTGTGTATTCATGCAGCTCTCATTGAGCCACAGTTCCCCCTGACCCGGACTGAACGCGCGGAGATAAGATGCAGAACAGTCAGAGCTTTGGCAAGGGGGGGGGGGAGTACCCCAGTCCCCTATTTGTAGCAAAAGCTTCCAGAGAGGAGATATTTCTGAACCTAGAGCTGCTACACTAAGTTTGTAAAGACGGCGTTTAAATACATCGCGCCTGTAACAGGGTCTGTAGAAGATATCGATGCCCAAAAGACAGCATTTGTTAACCATTTACAAGGCAATCATTTCAAAAGTCAAGGACTGGTTGTCGGGTGCTTCATTTAACGCACAAAACGGTATAAAATTCATAGTCAAAACGCAAAAAATAACTAATAGTTAAGAAACACACATATAAACAAGTGCATTGAGTATAAACTTTGTTATATTTATTTTAAACAATGAAATGAACCAACTTGAAAATACTTTTCTATGTTCATATCCTATTCATCAATCCTATTTATAATAATTTATTTGAATAATTTAATTGTGTCTCCAAGTGTTTAATACTGAAAAATTAAGCGAAGCTGAGACTCTTAGTCAGCTTACTGTTAGCTAGCCAATACATACAGCAAGCTAAAAGGCAAAACAAACAAATAAACAAACAAAAAACACCATAGAGCAGAAAATATTCAGCTAACATTTCCTTAGGTTATTTTTGGCGTTAAAACCGCAGTGGCTTTTGATTGACGTAGTTGCAACGTGTTTACTTTCATATCATGACTTTAATCCTAACAGACAATTTTAATTCCTGTAACTGTAAAAAGAACTTCTGGTCTACTTCTTAAGATTGAAACATGTTGTTTGTCTGACATTAACTTGGAATTAGATTAAATCTCAAAAAGTGAAGTGTAGCTCAGTGGTTAAGACTTTGGACTGCTGACCGGAAGGTCGTGAGTTCACACCCCACTCCTGCTAAGCTGCCCCTGCTGGCCCTTGTGTAAGGCCCTCTAACCCTCAACTGCTCAGTTGTATAAATGAGATAAATGTAATTCAGTCTGGATAAAGGGCATATGCCAAATTCTGGAAATGTAAATCCTTGCAAATTATTGCTCTAATTAATTTTTGTAGAGTGTGCCAAATACGGATTTTTTTAATGAGTAATTAAGAAATAATTCCTCTAGAACACCTTTTCTGACACACACTTGCGAGATAAAACTACGGCCGTATAGAGAACCTGACCGAATCCTGAGACTGACATTGTTAAAACTGCAGTCGCGTCGTCTTGAACTCTGCCGAGATTTAAAGCAGACGGGATTAAAATCAACTGCAGGTTAATTCTATTAGTGCGGTAATTCCACCATCACAACCTGCGCTACAGCATACAAGATCAGCAGTGCATGTATAACACCTACCAGTCAGTTACAAACTGGATCCAGTCAGGCGCGGGATGTGCAACTTAAAAGTATTTTCAAA
>JAOVYV010000040.1:9791418-9793918 GCA_025674545.1 Hassar affinis | reverse complement strand
AATGCCAAGACCCAGGGTTTCCCAGCAAAACATTGTCCAAAGTATTACACTGCTTCCTCTGACTTGCCTTCTTCCTATAGTGCATCCTGGGGACATGCACACACCCGGTCTTCCACAAGATGTAAAATAAAACATGATTCATCAGACCAGGCCACATTCTTCCATTGAAGCATTATCCAGTTCTGATGTTCACATGCATCACAGTAAACGGTGATGCACTGTGTGTTCTGACACCTTTCTATCATAGTGGGCCTTTACCTTTTCAGCAACTTGTGCTACTTGTGCTCTTCTGTGGTATCGGACCAAACAGGCTAGTCTTCAGTGGCCATGTGCATCAGTGCACCTTGCTGCTCTGTCACTGGTTCAGCAGTTGGATTGCTTCTAGTGGGTACTAACCACTGTATACTTGGAAAAGACCACAAGACCTGCTGTTTTGGAGATGTTCTGACCCAGTTGTATAGCAATCACAATTTGACCCTTGTCAAACTTGCTCAGTTCCTTATGCCTGCCCATTTTTCTTGCTTCCAAGACATCAACTTTGAATATTCACTGTTATTCACTGCCTAATATACCCTACCCCTTGACAGATGTCATTGTGAGGATGTAATCAGTGTCATTTATTTCACCTCTCAGTGTTTATGTTATGGCTGATCTGATCAGTGCACATATCATTCAGTATATGCAATACTAGGGCATACTTTGAATATAACAAGATAGAGGTAAAAAAAACAAAAACAAAACAGAGTTATAGTTAAACCCAATAGGTATCAATTATCATGAAAACTATTCATTTTTTAATGAGTTTTACAAAAAAAAACAATTTATGTGACAAACGTGATTCATTATGTTGCTTATATCATATAAAACACAACAAAAAAATATAAAAAGGATTATTATGCAGTTTTTTCATGTTTGTGTTTTAATCTCAAAGTTATGTTCCAGATCCATCTAAACTTCAATGGGAACAAAACGTGAGGGCCACACAAGGGTTACACGATGGTAAATGCAAATGGAGCAAGCAGATTATTTATGTTTTTTGACATGTATGTGTATAAGAAGTGTTAGTAGGCTATGGCTAGTTAGATTAAACAGTTTTAATAGGTTTGGTACAGCCATTAATTATATGCACACCTAAATTTAAAAATGGAAAAGCCTCATTTTAACATCACATTTAATTCAGTGCAAGGTTAAATGGCAGAGATCCAAATGTGGGGAGAAAATTTTATTCCAAACAGTAGGGGGTGCAAATGGCTGCTGGTTGGCCTGTTGTAGTCAATGGTGAGAGGTTCATCAGGGCCATTTCTAAACATTTTGCGACCCTAACTGACAACTTCCCACACCCTCACCAGTCATACTATTTTATACACTCGAATTAACAGATTGGGGCGGCACGGTGGCGCAGTGGATAGCGCTGTCGCCTCACAGAAAGAAGGACCCGGGTTCGATCCCCGGGTGGGGCGACCTGGAAAATTTCTGTGTGGAGTTTGCATGTTCTACTACTAGCAGTAGACTAGTCAACTACTAGTCTACTGCTGCCATAGGTAGTAGTAACAGATTAGCAGCTTGACATGTGTTAAGTATACTAGTAGTAGTAATACTTACTACTCTAGATGAGCTCACAGACACCCACTTCTGATTGCGTAAGGCATTGGACCACCGGGGGGGGGTGGTCCAATCCCTTACGCAATCTCTTGCGTAAAAAAACACAGCCCTGAGGGTCATCCACAGAAAGAAGCATCATGTTATTTACTCTTCCATAGAATCTGTGTAGAGGTGTGTATTGGGTCATGTTTACACTCAGATACTTAACTCGCTTTGAAAGTGTGGGAAAGGAGTGATGAAAAGTTACACTCTAATTCAAGCCTTCCATGTTTTGTTTGTTTAGTGGTTTATTTAACATCACTTCAGCATCTATGGCTATTCATGACAGGAACAAGGTTACGTCATTACACATGTTTCATCAGTAGAAGTTAAATGTTGAACACAGTCATGGGTAATTTTGTATGTCCAATTCACCTAATGTACATGTCTTTGGATTGCGGGAAGAAAACCGGAGTACCTGGAGTAAACAAATATGGACATAGGGAAGGGATGCAGACTCCCCACAAGGAGGACAAAGGCTGCCCCACCTAGGACCTTCTTTCTGTGAGACGACAGCGCTACCCTCCAAGCCATCATGTCACCCCAAGCCTTCCAAGCAGCACCAATTCAATAGTTTTTATCTTGTATATTTCATAATTAATCATATTTAATCTGACATATCTAAGACTTGCTTGTTTGAAAGTAACAAGTCAGAAGGAACTTTGAAGAGTCATGTTGACACAATTAAAGTATTGAACCCTCATAAAGTTCTTTTGTGTGTTCTGATTTTGCTGCAGGGCGGCACGGTGGTGCAGTGGATAGCGCTGTCACCTCACAGCAAGAAAGACCCGGGTTCGATCCCCGGGTGGGGCGACCTGGGAAATTTCTGTGTGGAGTTTGCATGTTCTCCCCGTGTTCG
>JAOVYV010000040.1:9776771-9791318 GCA_025674545.1 Hassar affinis | reverse complement strand
ATATATAAAGACTATCCCGATATTATTCATACACCTGGCAAATTTTGACTTATATATACTTTTATTCAGATTTTGTGTGTGTGTGTGTGTGTGTGTGTGTGTGTGTGTGTATATGTGTGTGTGTGTGTGTACTGACTGACTGACTGATTGATTGTCTGGCTTTTTATGTAAGACACTAATAATAATTAATAATATCTAATAAAATGCGTTTATTGGCCTAATACAAAGTCATCAGTGGCAATGAGACCCTTCTCCTTGAATGTTATCTGTGTGAGTGTGTGTGTGTGTGTGTGTGTGTGTAGTAGTAGTAGTGTAGTAGTTTGTAGTAGTGTGTAAATTACCGAACTCAGTAGAATGATCAGTGTTTTGGGTGGAAAATTCCAGCTTACCTTTTCCTCAGTAATCCACTTGAGGGCGTGAATACGCCTCTGACCCTATTAATTAACTCGTGCTAGAAATCACAGGAGCTCGTTTGCAGAAAGGGGAGAGTTTTAAAAAGTTGAAATTGCCCCGCGTCCTGAAATATACATGCGTCACCCCATTTTTTCTTTGTTTTAACACGGCTCTTATACTGTTGTCTTTTAATCTTTAAATGTTTGCCATTTTTTGTTGTAATGTATTAAAAGAAGGAATGCAATGTAGTGTTAAAGCAACTTCCTGCCTTCGTCTCTGTTACACTCAACTCTGCAACCTGGCAGTCAGTCACTAGAGGGTGTTGATGACTTCCAGAATGTTATCTTAAACGACTTTTGTCTTTTTTTGTACTCCAAACTCCATTCCACTACACTGAACGCCACCAGTGATGGCTGATGAAACCGTAAACAAGATGCACATGGCGCATAATCAGTCAAGTAGGAGCTGGAAAAGACTCGATGTTTTAACATTGTTAAAGAAAAGAAAAGAAAAGAAAGCACACATGCGACACATCCAGCAGCTCTCATCACTGCACGCTGATCAGTAAAATCACGAACACAAGGTCATCATTTCTATCATGTCGCTTTTTATGATTATTTCAAAGAATGATAACTCTTGCTCGGCTTCTGTCGACGTGCTCGTCCCAAGGGCCCGTCTAGACGCAGTTTGCCCGTCTAGACGCAGCAAAACAACAGTATTTGTACAAATTGTACACAGTTATAGGTGGTAACCCTTTTAATACATGACTCAGAAAAACAGCAAAAAAACTAATCAATGCTAATGAAACATACAGGCATATATTTCTGACCACTTTCTTTTATTCCCCATAGTTGCACACTCATCATAAAAGAATCTGTAATTATTTTTGATGAGGCACGAGGGGATATAAACTAAACTACTTTCCTGTTAATTGATGGCTCCGAACGGTGTCAGCGTTTTCAGTCCCAAACATGTTTTGCTATTATATTATGGTATTTTATTGTATTGTTCTGCATGGAAGACACTTCCACCTAACAGCATACTCAGAGATAGCCTGATTAAAAGCAAAATATGCTAAAATAATGTTTATATTGAAGTATGATGAAAAAATAATAATAGGAAATTATAAAAATGCGAAATGAATTGGAAAAGCTTTAGATGGGTTAGGAAATATAGGCCAACAATAATATCTCAAATTATTCTGATAAGTAATACTTTTACAACCTTCGCCCGGGCCGTAATGACAGCCTGCAGCCGAATTTCATAAATCATGCTTTTTCAAGTCGGAACAGTGAATTTGTCAGTTGCTATGTTAATGATGATTAGTACTCATATGTAATATGCACTTTGTTTATTTGAACTCCTCCCGGGCTTTTACGAGGAGTTAGCATCAGGAATAAAATTAATCAGGCCTACAAGCCTAAAATATTATGACGTCGACTTGATTACGTACACATAAACAATTCAGTAAAAACATGTAATAGAAAAAAGGACGGAAAGTAAAGAAACAATGTGTTTTTTGTTTGTTTTTTTTAAATAGGCGGTTATAAACTCCATATTTATAACTCAAATTTTCCATTTGGCATTTGAAAGCACAGAAGTCATAGCCTGATCATATGTAACTGATGAAAAGAGAAAACCCTGGTCTTAACCAATCATTTCTAAAGCATGGAGAAGAGGATGGATGTTGTACTTATGTAATGACACAGGAATTAGGCTTAAACTGGTTATTTTACATGTATATGTAAGCGAAGTGTATGCGACGGGGCCACATTCATGCAGGTATAGGTAGACTTTGTCTCTACATCTATAGATCACAGTGGTTTATTGTCACACTGGTAATTTGCTACATTATGGGAATACAGTATAAGAAATATTTGGAGATTTTTCAAAAGTAAGGCTAATTATAATTCACGCATGCTCATAAACAGAGTAGATGCATGTTAATGATGCTATGCATATATTACGTTTTAATTCTTGCTGAGGATGTAGCTAAGTTGCATATATCCCTAGCACACATGTGCACAGTCAAAAAAGAACAAGGAAACAAGGCCAGCAACGTTGTAGGAGAATGGTTCTTTAGAATCTAAGTAGTGGAAAGGGGCAGGACTGTTTGGGTCTCTTTTGGGTTTCTGGTGTAGTCTGTGGTCGTTTCCCTGTAAATAGCATTAAATACACGTGCTGAATTGCATTTAGAGATGATGAATGCTTATTAGTCTTGCTAGCGCCGAGTTTTTTCCTAACATCTTGTGCCGAACCTTTGACAGCCTCTTCTCCCCTTTACAAAAGCCCCGAGAATCACTGGCACCGATGTCGCTCTTAAAAATGCGAAATAAATTCCTGCAAAGAAGATTACGGCCTACAGCCAAGTGAACAAATAAGAAAGGTCATGAGTACATGCTTAGGTAATAAAATGAAATTAAGTTAGGGTCAGTACCAAACAAAAGAGAATAAAAAATAATTATGACAGTATTATTAAATTATTAAAATACTACACTATATATTATGATGAAAATGTTAAAGTCAGGGCTGTCAGCCTACAGTTTTGAAAGACAACAGCACTGCAATTTAATATTTTAATTTTTTCACACCTTATTCAACTCATCAGCTAATAACAAGGACGTTATGGGATGTTTTAATGTCCTTAGACAAATATAGATAGTTTGTCTTTTTCTGGAGAATTAATTCAATACCTTATTAGTTACCATGAAAGCTGCAGCAATGATCTGCACGTAGTTTTCAATAAAGAACACAACGAGAGGTTAAATAAGAGCGCAGTTTAACTGTTTAAACAGTTTCACTGTTTAGTTTACAATTTTCACTTGATCCATAATGATTGTCCGTAAATTGTAGGTAACATAAGTTGCCAAAGCACTGAGAAGAGAAAAGGATCTTGTCGTTAAGGCAATGCCAGATAGGTGTATAAAGTCTTATGAACTCTTGTGCTGTTTATGTGCCGTGAATAAAATAAAGAAATGCACCTTCAAATAAAATAGTGCCAAGAAGGTGTAATATGCTAACTCGAAAACACAGTGGAATGTGTAACGGTGCAATGGCATACTGAGTAACCACCACTCAAACGGAAAAATTCAATCAATACATCCATTAACGAATTATCAACATCTGATATTGTATGTTGCATAAAAATGATTAGCATACAATTAACCAGAATTAACGTAGAAATGACCATGAATCACTTGTCTAAAAAGTCAGGGAATCATGGCACATGGCCGAGCAAAATGTACTGATTCTAATTATCTCAAAAACAAATGAAGACCTTCTCCCTGCAGCACCCAGACTCTACAGATATATACTTTGCTCTGAAAATGATCTTAATCCTAAACAGTATATAAAATACACTGTACAAAATATTTTAGATTTAAAGCCTTATTAAAATCTACAGTAGCTTCAAACTAAACGTTAAATTGTAAATTTTACATTTTACAGAAAAAGGTTTCGTGCAGTCAGTGGCACTCTCTCTGATCTTACACTGCGCTCTGACAGCGCGCATCATTATAGGGCCTATGTCAGTGTACAAAAAAGTTTAGTGAATTATTCAAAAATATATATGCAAGTATCACACATCAGCGACTCTTGAGATTCTAAGTGCGTATTTGGGAAACGAAAGAAAAATATAAATGCCATTTTCAGACAGCATATAGGTAAATTGTCTTAACATACAAGATCTTTATCGTCTTTGAACGCTCAAGCAAATGGTGGAGCATGAAAAACGGTATTAATCTAAGATCAGCCGGGGTGCACAAATCTCTCGGAGGGAAGCAGTGTGGATCAGGAAAACTCCAGGCCAGTACCGAACTGAAGCATGTTGATTTGTACACAGAATTCACACTTGTCTCTCAACTATCGTCAATCAGAAATAATAATAATAATATTGCTTGAGCCATTTTTAGACAGGTGCATAAGCGATTTTTTTTAATAATTATGATTGCTTCTTATATTGGACAAGATCACTAAGTCTGGATTGCATTAGCAGCGAGATTACTTTCAAACGCCAGAAAATGTTTCCTGCCTGTGGGCTGTAATCTGTAGTCTACTGTCCCACACATGGAAGCATTGCATATGCAAAACAAAAGCATTCAAACGTACCGTTCTCAATAAATGCACATTAGCTTTTATTGTAATATGAAACTATGATGGGATTGGGCTTATATTTTATTTGATCGCAAAGTTCTACATGCAGTCGCTTTCCAAAAAAAAAAATACAAATGAACATAAGCTAAGCTTAATAATCGCTGTGCTGGTAATAAAACACTTCATATGACGGCACCCCATCAAAAAAAACTTACTATGGCCTTAAAAAAGAAAACATGTAAACAAATGGGGCATACGACCGAGAAGTCACGGATGTGTCGAAATCTGAAGGAATACCGACGTCGAAAACAAGTATTAAGACTTTGTAGTTCCGTGGCTTTGAGAATAACGTTAGTCTACATTCTAGAAAAATACCTCATCAAGGACCCTCTTATTGGTTTTGAGTGTAGGCCATCCAAAACATCTTCCACAACTTACTCCCTCTGTCCAATACCTTCCCTGTCTGTGTTTTTGCTCCATAGGTCTGCAGTCGATAAGCGTCCTGCTCCTAGCTTTTTTGTGTTTTAAGAGCCCAGATCGACCAGGTTGGAGGCCATAGGGTTCAGTATGGTGTCATGTAGGCCGTGGTGGTGGTGTTGGTGGTGCAGTGAGTCCACGTTTGGTACAGTCACGGCGCTTGGCACTGGTACTGCGCTGGGCGCCGGCGGAGCAGCAAGAGCGTGTAGGGGCTGGAGGCCGGAGGCGGAAGTGAGCAGCAGCGCGGGGCTCGACGACGTGTGATCTGGAGTTCCGATGGGGGTTTTGTCCTCGTCCGAGCTGCCCATCATCGTCTTATTTCCGTTCATGGACGACGTAAGTGCGTTGTGAGTGTTCGTGTTGGAGTTCTCGTTGTTTTCCCTGAATAAAAGTAAACGGGGGGGGGGGGGGAATAGAGAGGAGTTAGAACAACCAATCTAGAGCCGGGAAAACTTTTCAGAAAACTTCTATACATAAATCACTAATGATAATAATAATAATAATAATAATAATAATAATAATAATAATAATAGAATTATAATATATAATATAAAATTATAATAACCAATAAGTATAGCTAGAAACTAGAAACTAAACAGTAGTATATGTGTGTCCCTGTAAAAAAAATACAACTCTAAGATTAAAGCAATTAAGAAAAATATTTCAGTTATATTTTTGAGAAAGTTTGCAGATCTGACGATTGGTGTGGTAAACACTTTAGCTGACTATCACTCCATATGAAAATCAGACTGAAATGATGTATAAAAAGTAGTAAGATAGGGTCGTAGGCTACAGCAAAAGATAAAATGAATAAGATAATGTGTGCAATAAAGATGAAGAAAAAAACACAACAAACAGACAGCTCAATTGGCAGTTCATTCGGTAACTGGCGTGACAAATCTACTGTTAACTGCTTTTAATTAATGTCAGGGCTTATATTAAAATAGTACTACATATGACATAAACTGAGACATTAGGCCTACACATATCCCATCGAGGACATTCTTGAATTGCACAATTCTCACTCACTGTGGTTCTTATACTATCAGTGTGTGTGTGTGTGTGTGTCTGTCTGTCTGTGTGTAAAGGACGCCAAAAAATACATTTAAATGATTATGTCCAGATTTATTATATGAGATTGTATTTTCATCCCACTGGTGGCTGAAATAAGGAGCGATGAATTAGCATGCTCCCGGCAGCAAAACTCTACTACGCATTTTTATTTTAAGTGTATCGCACTAAAAAAAACAATAATTAAAAAATACAATTACAATTACAGTACAACTCTCTTACATGGTCACAATGCATACACGATCAACAGAAATTATTACTATTATTATTAGTAGTAGTAGTAGTAATAGCCTAAATAATAATAATAATAATAATAATAATAATAATAACCAACACAGGTGAAAATGGCAGACGTTTGTCTTTCTAACAACTCACCTCCAGCGCCTTTATTATATTCATATAACTAGTTAAGGAAAAGGATGAGAAAATAGTCTAATTATAATTTCCAACCTATTTGAAAAAAACACTTCAAAGAATAAATGCATTAACTCCTTTAATAATTTCAGGGAAACAGCTCGTGCTGTATTCTAGTGAAAACTGAAATAAACTATTAGGCTGTTTTGGGGGGTGATTGCTCAGAGATCTACCGGTTTTCATCGCGTTGTGGTCTTGAACAAGCTTTTTAGCCGTAAGATTATCCGCACTGTCATTAAAATGAGTATCTATGTACTTTCTTGTACCTTTCTTTGGCCTCCGCCGCGCGGTCGCGTTGCCTCCTGTTTTTGAACCAGTTGCTGACCTGAGTGGTAGTCAGGCCGGTGGCTTCGGCCAGCTCGCGCTTTTCCCGCGGTGAAGGGTACGGGTTATGAGTGTACCATTCCCTCAATACGCTGCGGCTCTTCTCCTTGAAGCAGTAGCTTGTCTCCTCGCCATCCCAGATGGACCGGGGCAGCGGGAACTTCCTACGCACTCGGTACTTGCCCACGGCTCCGAGCGGCCGTCCGCGCAGCTTCTCCGCCTCGATGTAGTGCGCCTTGAGCCACAGCTGCTGAAGTTTCGGGTGGTTGTGCGGCGAGAACTGGTGGCTCTCGAGGATTTTATAGAGCTCTCTGAAGTTTCCCCGGTGGAAAGCGACCACGGCCTTAGCCTTGAGCACGCTCTCGTTCTTGTGGAGGTGTTCGCAGGCCGGCAGGGACCACAGAAAGCGGCCAAGGCGCTCGATGTTGCCGCCCTGCTGCAGGACTTCGCACACGCACGCCACTTGCTCTTGCGTAAAGCCGAAAGTCGGAAGCATAGACATGGTTCGTCGCTGACAAATGTTTCGTCCGAGTTATCGATAAGGACAACGATTCTCAAGCAGAAGTCGCTGGAAGTCCATGAACGATACAATTTCAATGCGTCTTCGAATATTGATAAAATCCTTCTCCGAATGAAGTGGGCCCGATACTTCAGATCCACTCAGGCGAGAGTAACATACCGTATATCCGCCTAAAAAACACGAGACCAAGTTTTTCCTCCTGAGTGAGTAACTCGCCGTCTTTTCTGTGCCGTTTCAGCATAGCGAACTCCCGACTACGAAGCTCGCTCGCTCGTTTTAATAATATTATTCTAAGCTGGCAAGAAAACCGATTGTGTGAACTCTGATTGGTTGGTTATCCGACCCAGGGATGGCGAGGATAAGACAATAGTTTTAGACAAATTATTCGCCATGGTTACGCTGTCATTCAAAGTAACCTGATATGCTTTGAGGTGGCTCCTTGGACTGGCTGACTGATTATTCCCTTCATTTAAAACCCGCCCACCGATAGAAATAATAGCCTTGATTTTCTCTGTACGTTAAATTTTTTTTAGTCCAGGGTTTGACAGACAGTCGCAGTAACCAAAGAGCGCTCGGCCCTGAAGGGGCGCTCCCAAAGCAGAGGAGAGGAAGGCGTAAAAAAAGTTCTGCACTCCCAGTCCTGACTGATTCAAAGCCCACAATTTGTACCTGACTTTTAAAGCACCACGTCCTATATGAAACATGCATTTAAAATGCTCACAAGTAAGTAATGGGTACAGATTGTGCGCACATGAATGTAAGTTCGTAATACAAAAATAAGTTGTATACATGTAAAATTCCCATCGCTTAAATAATTTTCATTTGGGTTCAGCCCACTAATGAGTGTTCATTCTCCACTCAAAATTATTACAGTACACGCACAGAGAACAGTAATCTATTCGTTATTTAATTGATATCAGATAATACTATATATGAATAAAATGCATGGTCAGTTTAAGAAGAGCAGCTTCTAAAAGCATGACTCTGAAAAATAGTAGGCCTGGAGAAGAATAAGCAGTGTATATATGAGCAGAGTTTTTAGCGCGCAGGTACTCAGCATGAAGCGCGCCTCCGGAAACGGCTCGCGGCTCAGAGGGCGCTTCCAAGACAGAATTAAAATTTCTGAGGTACAGCGTTTTACAGAGGACAGAGGTTTCGTTAGCCAGCATGCGGTCAAAGTGGACAGTGCACTCTGCCAGGGACGCCTTCTGCCGGTAAGTCAAGTGTGCACACTATCACAAATATACTATGTCTTTCCCAAATGGTCCATTTTATGTTCTGGAATTTATAAGAACTGATTTTTTATCGGATGAAAACGGCGATTCGAGAATGTCAGATTCACTGCTGTTGGAATCGGGTTTAAACACGAAAATCTGGGATTAAATGACTTTCAAACTGAAGGGCTTAAAATAACATAGTATGTGCATGATACTGAACATTGGTTAACTTATCTCGGGAGATTGTGATGTGTTGTGCAGAAAGCATTCTGTAATCATATGCACAGTCGTGAACAGCTGTCAGCGTATCACCCCAGCCGAGCTATCTGTCTCTCTCACTCACTCTCACTCACACTATCACTCTGCCGCGCTCGCGCAAACGGGACAGAGGAGTGCTCCGACACTGATGCTCTCTGATCTCGAGTTAGCGATGCAGCTTCGAGACCACAAGAAAGTTGGGCCCAGTCACGTGTGATATGAAATTATAAAATCGTTGACGCCTGTAGGAGAAATGTCAGGGTGATGTGTGAGGGATCAAAAGGGGTGTTTGATTTTTCTGCGTGCACTGGAGCCATGCAGGCGTGTGATGTGGGTGCGAGGAGAGACAGCAAGCACCGTCTATCGTCTGATCAGTACAGTCATGTACTGAAAATATGGCACTTCTGTAAAACCTACAATACAGCGCATATAAGGGAAATATGAATACAATGTTCAACATACCGATACACAATGTGCTGTATCTATCCGATTTATATAATGACTAACACAGTACTACTCTCTCTCTCGCTCTCTCTCTTTCTCCATCACACACACACGCACGCACGCACGCACGCACGCACACACACACACACACACACACACACACACACACACACACACATATAAAAGCCCATTTAACTGAACAGTTATTGATATACAATTGGCACCGACCTGCTACTGAATACGGTCCAATAAAAAGGTTTATCCAAGGAAATAAAATGTGTACTTAAATAGGTACTAAAAAAAAACAACAATACTACTACTACTACTAATAATAATAATAATAGTAATAATAATAGTAATAATAATTATGATGATGATGCACTGTTGCATATGGATAAATACGTATTACTTTGTATTTTACTTAATTCTACTGCTACGCAGTCTGTGTCAAGCCGGTGTCTAATAATATAACCTCTTTAAATCGATGCAAACAAGAGCACCACGTGTCCATAAGCGCAAAATCGGAACGAAATCCAGAAAATCAATTCCATATATCTATCATTTGGACAGTTGCTGTGTTAATAAACGAGGGTTTTCTCCCACTAGCCTGTATAAACTACAGCACTGTAAACAAAAAAATCACCGACAGTTGCGCGCAAATATGATGGTGTGCTTTTTCATGCAACAAATATGCTTTTTAAAGATTAATCTGTGCTCAAGTTTTATTTTCGTGGAATCGCCTATTAAATATTAATCATACGTGTTTGATTACCCATGTTTCGATAAATCAACATGTGGTTAATCGTTTGAACATTTAAATAATCCGGGTCCACAGGCTTCCTATAACGTCTGAGGGTCCTAAGCAACTCTGTGTCCTTCAGGCAGACTAACCAGCATCAGCTGGATTTAATGAGCATCTTCCCTACAAACAGAGGTACAGATTCCTGTTGATCTATCGATTAAGCTGTAAGGCAAACATCAGAGCGCGCTGTCAATCGTGCATAAGTAACTTGGACGGATTTTGAATTTATATAGCGGGGTTTGATTGGGAAATACCAACCCTTTGCTCTAACTCGAGCTGCGTGGCAGTGACATGGCCAATCAGGAGTACTCGTCTCGCTTTGGCAGTGTTTGTAAACAGCTTGTTTCCACGGATCGTTGTGATCAGAGCGTCCCGAGAGCCGCACGCCGCTGATTATTACAGCGTTGATGAATGGGGATCGCGTTTCGTCTAATACCCGCCCCCCTGTTTTCACAACCTCCCCGCGCTCACCCGAGCGCACACACAACGACCTCTGCTAATTGGACTGATTAGGGCAAGATGGGATATTTAAAAAGCTTTGTCAGACAGCGCACGCGGCCCGTACAGGATGCTGCTTTGCTCCGCTTGACAGCGAGGAAGCGGCTTGATGAGTTACATTCCTGCAGCAATGTCATGCTTCGTGGCGAGAACATGAATTAATCCCAGACGTTTGATGTCAGTATGAATTTTAGTGGAAAACGAACACAAGACATCGCTGCTGTAATCAATACAGATACGCGCATTAGGAGAGGATGATTGTTGGGGATCAGAAGTTCAAAACAGGGAAAAAAGCTCGGTGGAACCAGACCGGACACAAACTCAGGACAAATCTCAATCAGTAGGCAATGTAAGAAAAGTTGTCTTTGATCAGTCCTGACAGATCTTTGATAAACACGCATTTTAAGACTGCACTGTGACCCGGTGCAGGTGTCCTGCTTTGGATCAAACGGTTGTCTTGGTTTAGCAAGCAATTAAATGAAATCTGCTCAACCATGCAGTTGCACTATACGGAAATACATGCACTATATTTTTGCAGAAGAATAGCATGTTTCGTGCATTGCTCGCATTGCTGCCTACGTGGGGCATGAACACTTGATGTCTGTTTGACCACCGTTGTCCCAAGAGGCGCCGAGTGCGCGTGATATCTGCGGGATCTGTTCAGTGTCCGCACGACGGCAGGCGTAACCCGGCACTACAGCATCCTGCACAGCACAGTGAAACAAGGCAGAGCGCAATAAAGCGCAGGGTGAGAGTGACCTGGCCGAGATTTCCCATCCGAAATCCAGTGGCCACTGGCGCAGTTTCCAGCTAAACGCCAAATGCGCCCAAGTTCGACCGCAGACCGCAGATACGCGCTCATTTATGAGTTTTATCTTGTATTTAAAATGACCCTGAATGATAAGCAAACATGTTTATGATAACCAATCAACTCAAAACAAAGTTAAACACGCAGCTATGTTTAAAGGAAACTTAGATTAAAAGTAAGACAAACAACTAGTCGCCTATATTCTCTAGCATGGATTGTCTAGCATGGATCACAACAGTCTCCCATATTGTTATGCATAATAAAGGACTATGTAGTACATATAATATTTATGTTAGACATATTTATTTGTTTTTATATAAACAGGAATATTTTATATATTATATAATATTTGATGTCCCTGTGACTCCCTAAATATATGTTTTTGTCTTATTTTACAACATTAGTATTAATATTGTAGATTCCACTCCAGATGCTCTGTATAACTACCATCACTACCATGATGATAACTTAATGTAATATAGAGCATCCGTTTTACTCCATGCAATTATTATACCATGCACAGAATTGTGCATTTTCTTAAATGTTCATTAAGAATATTAAAAAACGAGGTCATATCTGTTACCTATAAAGAAATGCCTTTAAAATCATGTTTACCTTTTGAATGAAGTTATTATTATACAGAAGCTTGTCACCATTGCATAAATGAATAAATCAATAAATCAATCAAGCAATAAATCATCAGATTTTGAGACTTTTTTGATGAATCTGATGTTAATAACCAATAAATATAATGAATACAGATTCAGAAGATAAGATGTTATCAAGTAAGCTCAGTCAGGATCATTGGCTTTGAATAGAATAGACTGCTTTATGTGCTGTACTTGTCAGGTAACTGAGTTAGTCCCTAATCTCAAACTATGTATACATTCTTCAGGTGGACGTTTATTTTTCTCTTAAATTCTTACATTTAGCTTTTGGGATTTATCTCTACATTTGTCTGACATTTTTGACAGTAATCTAAAGTTTTCACCAAAGTGCTATCACTTAAATAACTAAGGATCCATGACTGTTGTTTGAACTGAGCAGTTTGTATTGTCACTTAAAACAGGAAGTTCACGTGGTGTCAGAAGCCATACATCCAGTAAAGGTTCACAGGTTCTCAGTCCATGAGAAGTGTATGGAAGACACAATAGCTCATTGTGGACTTATGCCTTTGTCTAATAGCACTAAATGGAAAAAAGAACAAAAAAAAATTCTATTTTAAAAGAGAAATCACCATATTTTTAGCTATGTGTAAATGTCCTTGTACTCAGAGGGGCTTCTATAGAGAATCCTATATTTACAGGTGAGCAAAAATGCAAAGAAAACACAAGCAAACGTGTAATATGCTGCATGAATAATACTATTTTCCACCTTTTGATAGAAACCTATTCATAATAATCCGGTCACTATTATTAATAATGAAACACATTATTGCAATATCATCAAAATTGTAACATGGTGATATGAAACCATGCAAAGATTTTTGAATGTGCTGATTTGAAAAGATTTTAATATATATATTTAATATATATAAGGTTAATATATAAAAGATCATATTAGATAATTCTGTTGATTTTCAGCCATGTCTGTGTGCATGAATTAAAAACATTTGTCTAAAAAGTGCAATCCAGGAATATTATATTTAAAGCTGTAAATCTGTATTACAGCTACCAGACATAATAATAGCAAAGGAAATTTTCAACACGTTCTTGAATCATTTTAAACAAATTAAAATCTAAAATCCAACAAAATATGCTTCCTAACAGGAAGACATTAAAGAGTTTATATTTATGGATAATCTCTATAAGAAACATTAAAACGATTCCAGAATAATTGTATCGATTTATTATTATTTTCTTCAGGTAGGACATTCTGATTTAATAGGCCCTAAAAGTGGCAGTTCACACCCGACTTTAACTAAGAGTGAAGTGGCAAGAGGCCATTTCCCCATTCAAGGATTTTTTTTTTCCAGTTTGAACATAACAGGTTTATAAGAGCAGAAACACATGTTCGCATTACTTACCTCCAAAGTTTGTTCTTGTTTTCACACTTCTCTTGGTCAGCACTAGTTTCCATCAACACTAAAAAGGCAGAGAGTGAGACAGGTTTGATGGTCAGTCTGCCACACACTGGAGACAAAACAGAATGGTGAAGCAGATGGTGAGAATATTTCAGGCATGTGGGCATTTAAGCACACGTTAATGAATAGTTCTGAGTGCTCTATTATTTCAGTTATCGTTTTGCACGTAGCCACAGAGTACAATAATCTAGTGTGACCTAGTCATGTTTTATTGCGTATTTTATTCAATTACTTTTCAGAATCGTCTGACATCCGTATATAATTTGTTATTTGAATCACACATAATATCCTGTCACTGATTTTGCAAAATATAGAAATCAATATACAGTAGATAGAAATCAATATAGATTGGGAATATCAGAGTAGTAGTAGAAAAATGGCATTTTTTATTATTTGAATTAATAGACTCATTTGTCAACATAATTTGTGTACAAGTAGCCAATCTGCAAATATTTCATGATAAACATTTTTCCATGCAGAATGTGATGATGAAGTGTATATCATGTAGCTTATATCTTCAGGACATGAGTGTGTGTATATGGAACTTGTTCAGATGCATGCACAAAGAGCCTGAGAGTGCCACATACAGAGAGAGAGAGAGAGAGAGAGAGAGAGAGAGAGAGAGCAGGATTCTTGTGAATTGCTTGCAAAATGTATTTACACCCCAGGCCACCCACAATTTTCTACCCTATATTCATTTCATAATTAATAAATCTGTTCTGATGTAAATACATTTTCATGAATAAAATAAAGCTGTTTATTACTGGTTGGCCAAAATATGCCTCAAATCTGTCTGGTGTCTAGGTTGAACATTTTGTATATTAAATAAGCTGTAGATTATAACTCCTATCCAGCTCTTACACACGTTACTTACACGGCCATGCAATTACATTAGTATGATGAACTTTGTGTGCATAACATGCCAAACATGCATTTTAAGAATTTGTCCCACATTGGCTAATTTTTAATTAAAATTCTATTCTTATTTTAAATTCCACAGCTGGCCATTTATATATACAGGGGTTAGACAATGAAACTGAAACACCTGTCATTTTAGTGTGGAAGGTTGTATGGCTAAATTGGACCAGCCTGGTGGCCAATCTTCATTAATTGCACATTGCACCAGTAAGAGTAGAGTGTGAAGGT
>JAOVYV010000040.1:9765207-9776518 GCA_025674545.1 Hassar affinis | reverse complement strand
GGAGGAGGCCCTACACCATACTAATACATTATTGTGGTCTAAAATGACAGGTGTTTCAGTTTCATTGTCTAACCCCTATATACTATATATATATATATATATATGTGCTGCAGGACAGTATACTAGATAGTAGTGGATTCATAGCAGAATGTTCGTGCAGAATAATATTAGTTGATTAAGTTTCTGTCACTATGTACTTCACATAGAGTGTGCTGAGCTCCGTGCTAAAATAAAAGGATCATCTCCAGGGCAGACAGATCTCTACAATAAAAACTACATCTGGTGTGTTGTGTAAGCGTGTATTAGTGTGTGGGGGGCAGCACGAACAGTAGTGAGGACAGTGGAGCTTGCCTTAGCACTCAGGCATTAAAGAGGACTTTACACCCGTAGGTCAGAGCAGATAAAAGGCCAGGAGGCTCCAAGAGGGCGCCCCAATCTAAATTTGTGCCTCAGCACATGCTGCAGCTGGCCAGACAGACACTAAGCAGCAGCATGGGGTTAAACATTATCCATAATCAGCACTGTAGCTGAAACAAGGGCTTAACCTTACATTACTAAAGTACACATGATGACAACATAGCCTGCAAAATTCTTCTGGAATCAATTAAAAGAGGCTTCAATCTAGATTACGTATTAGGACAATATCTACTACAAATGACAAGTAACAGCAACTGTTATCATTTTTTTAATGGAGCATTCCACATCTGCTTAACCGAACTAGTACAGTATGTCAGGGCACAGTCAACATGTTTGATGAAGTAGATTGTGTTTCTAGTAATAAAAGCACTGTAAATGGTGAGCAATCTCTAAACTCCCAGAGCAAATGTAGTACTGTCCTCCAAGTGAGCAGGAGGCCTGGTGGTGAATTATTTATGATTCCAGCAGCCCAGTATCATCGAGAAACATCTATAGGAATGGAGAGAGAGTGTTTGGATATTTATTATTGTATAGAGCACTTTGGGCTTCCTGCGGTTCAGCACATGAGGTTCACCTGAGGGAGCACAGAACAGGGGTCAAGCCTGGGTCTGCCGGCCAGCTACAGCCCATGCTGAGGAGGGACATGCTTCCACAGCCATATTTACATCAACTACAGTAATAAAATATCAGTAAAAGCCAAGAGCCAGGCACCTTATGGTAACTCAGCCCAGACAAGTGGCTATGCAGCTGTTCCACGTCTGCTGGCAGATTTGAGGAGGAAAAGGTGTCTTTTGTAACAAACTGACCTAGTCTGAGCTTTAACTCAAGCAGATGAAATTATAACCTGATTGACAGCATTAGTTGCAGTTATTATCAGAGCTCATATTATACATGAAGTTTTCAAGTATTTCAAATCTAATTACATTGGGTATATCAAGTTATAAGATACAAAATATACAATTAAACTTTAAACATCCTTATTTAAAGTACGCTTGTTGCCGTTTTCATGAGGGGAAGTCAAAAGAAGGACTTAACAAATAAACGGCTACAAAATAGCCAAGCAAATGGGTCCTGCTTGAAACTAGGCAGACTAATAGCCACTAAACCCAGGATGTTCCTCACCCTTCTCCGCAATTAAACACAAGGGCAAAATTAGTGAGGGCTACATTCCCGTGGAGCAAGCGTTAATGAGCGCTTAGTTATGTATCAGTGGAAGGTCAGTGAGGTCCCGCCTAAGATAGGGTGTGTGATTAAGTCTTAACATGCCTTTTTATTAACCAGTCATTCTTGAGAAACTAAAACCGTGCAGACAGAGTGCAGGCTGCACATAAAAACATAAAAAAGTACTAGAGGTGCTACTTTGATGTTTCATGACTGACCCCTCCATCACAGTCTGCCAGCATTTCATATTGTTCCTCCTCTCCAATTCCAGTCTAAAATCTGCCCCCGCACTGAGCATGAATGATAAATCCAAATGTGCACATTGAATTCATATGCACTTTCCAACAGTGGTCCCTTGTTCTTTTAGTCCAGTAGAAACATAATAAGATAATAAGCACAGGCATTCCAACTTAAATTTACCTGCAATACCTGCAAAGTGGGAAGATTAATCAGAGTTGTGTTTGTATGTGGAAATATTCTTCAGATACTTTTTTTTGTGACCATATGTCCTTCATGTCAGCTGAAATTCTACAGTTACAGTGAGGGTTAGTGTGAAAGATGGACAAGCTGCATAATAGGAGGCCTTGGGGCTTTTTAAGCAGATCTCCCCGTATTGTGTTACCATCAATAAATTCAAACTCTGCGATTGTGCTGACATAAATTAGGGGCCCCATTCTCCTCTAACTGTTCCTCCAAAGGTGTCATTGTGCTGAGCCACATTTACCAGTCTCTCCACACTATAGATATACTGCAATTAGATGTCTCTTTCTCCAGGAATGCCTGCTCTCCTTGGGTCTCTGACATCAAAAGGCTTTTAAACTTCTTATTCCCCCCAAGCTGGCATTACACTGGAGCTTGGCAGATTTGTTAATTCTGTGAACACTTGAGGAAGTTAGGTTTTAGTACACTTGTGAGCGTTTGTGCCATCCAGTGTGTCATTTCCTCATTGGTCCTGTTTTATAGGTCATAAACTGATAAAAGAAAGAAATACAGATAAAAGAAAGTCAGTTTGGATTTGTACATTGAATGATTATTGTGCATATTCTGGCTTTTTAAAGAAGAAATCTGAACAGACTTCATTGACTACTAGGTTAAATTTCCCAAAGGTTCAAACTGTTTTCTTGCATATTTTTTCATGAGGGGTAAAATTAGCACTTTCTGTCTTGTGTATGTCAGCATATTTCCACTCTCTTAGTCCCATCCAGTCTGGTTTATAATTGAATCCTTTTGAGTTACTTTGAGTGGGAAAGGAACAGTTCAATAAGGAAGGTGTTAATGGGCAGGTCTAAAAGGTATGGTCAATGTTAATTTGATGTGACAAAACCATCAGACATTTTTCACCTTTCAGATTTGAATCCTGTTTGTGTTGCATTTGTTAAAACTAATCTAATCTATCTAATTTGTTGAGTATTCATAGTTGAATTTTTTTAAGCATGGTTATATGCAGTCATAGAATGGCCCTGCACAGTCCTTGGTGATAATCAAACAGGATAGAGTGAGAATCAACACCCGTCCTTCTTGCCCATCTTTACAATATGGGTGGAGTGCAGAAGAATCTGGCTCTTTGCCAGTTCTTAGAGCAACAGCCTAGCCAGAGGACATGAGCACCCTGGCTGACTCTGTATGTATCAGGGCACCGGAAGATGTGGATGGCTGCAAGCGGGTGGGAAAAAGAGAGGCACATGGAGGATCACAGACAAGGTCAGGCAGACAACAGAGGAACAGGAAACGACACACGATCTTCTCTTTTGGCAGTTGCAACCAAAGCGGGCTTCCCCACTGACTGACGGATAAGCAGGAGAAAGCTGACTTTGTTGAAGTCTGAATATCAACATATACATTTTTTTAATAAACACAAAGTCAGATCACTCGTTTGTGATTGGTGCGAGTAGCTGGATTTTCAGGTGGTTCATTTGCAGATGAAGAAGGTCTCAGTGGTCAGCCAGGTTCAATTTAGAACACAATTAACAGCCTTTTGCAAAAAAAAGAGGGATACAATGAAGACAGGATGAAACAGAAGCACTTCCATGAATCATTATTTTCCAATTTAAAGCCCTATTTTAATAAAGTAAAAAAAGAAAGGTGGAAACTGGTTATGTCTAATAATGATACTGCACAAGTTATTGAATAGCCTTGGATAATCTGATCTGTTCACCTTTTACACCCACAAAGCGCACAACACAATTTGTGAGACAGTGAGAGAAAAAACGGTGTGTCGGGTCTTAGTCCCGGCCTGTAGGGGCATCATACTGACACAAATCTGAAGAGCTCAGAGCTGTTGTGACATGCGCAAGATTGATGGGTAAAACGAAACCATCCGGTAATAAAAGAAACCTCTGAGAAACAAAAAGCAGGATTTTAAAATCTCCTGTCAATGCAGAAACATTGATCCCTCTGGACGTCAACCAAAGTATGAGCATAAAGCCCGAAAAAAAAATGTCATGAAGGGATTAAGCAGTGAAAGTTACAGCATGAATGGCTGCTTTATGGGAGCTGGTCATCTGGAGAACGGACAATACTCTACAGGATTATGAAGCAGAACAAGTTTACTGTTCAGGACTGTAAAATTCAGCTCTGGAATCAATCTGGGATGATTCCGAGTCACCCCATGCTATTTTACTGTCTCTCTGTTTCTGCGGCTTTATCAGGGAAGGAGCGATACATTTTTGTGCTGTACCTGCTCACAAGCACTTTAGCAGAAATGTGGTAATATTATATCTGTAATAAATTACAGAGAGCCTGTAAGGCCCCTCACCCCAGCCTGCCAGACTCTTGATTATCTATCTTTATAGAAATAGCATCCCTTATGTAAAATTATTAGAACCTGGTAGTCTTCCTATGAAAATTACACACTATTTACTTATCAGCATAAGGTATATTGACCTATGTAGATCATGGTTTAAACTCAATACACATGCACATACCATAGATAATGAATCATGTCTTGATGTACATGGTTAAACAAGAACAATAGAAATGATGTGATGCCAAACAGAAACTGTTTTTTTACATTCTCAATTAATATCTCTCTCTCTCCCTCCCTCCCTCCTCGTTTCATACTTACAAACATGCACACATACACACAGATGTCTCATTGTTCCTCCGAGGCACGCTTGGTGTGCTTAATTAAAGTCAAACTGCGGGAATGTCCCCGCAGCGCTCACTGCAGTGTGGCTCAGTTCAGTGTGAGGCTCAGAGCTCCCACTTCTCTCTCTACCTCCTCCAGTGTCTGGACTCTGTCTTTTGTCAACTTGTTCAGGAAATCGAAGCTGCCCCCACTGCACTTACTTTTCTATAGCGTGCTTCCTAGAGCGAGTCTTTGCATCGATGCAGCAAGTGTGTACGTGTGTTCGTAAACATCCATAGCTCTTATTCTGTTTCTGATCCCTTGGCACTTATAGCTACGAAAAAATATGTAAGACACGATTATACACGATTTAATTTCCATGCTAATAATTCAGTTCACAGAACAGGTGCTGCCATGGCATCATCTGAGACCGAGGCAAGAAATAAACAACCGGGATGGCTGTCACCGTGTCTTTTATACCATGTATGCATCAGATGGTCTACATCAGGGTCAAACCAAACCATGTCTGATGCTAAAGGTTATCTATCAGCTTATGTTTAGCTTGAGTGACAGGAAAAATGAGTGAACAGGGGCACTCATAAAGGGATCAGAGCAGGATAGTTTCACTTCATGTAGATAACAGACAGATCCTGTGCTGCTCTTTTAGTCTAGACTAAGCTTCAGATAGAACGCTACCTACGCTGTTTTTCCACCCCACTTTTACATTTAATATGTAAAAGACCTCTTTAAAATATGAGGCATAATGATTTAATTCCTGGAATGCATCTGTAGACAAACAAACATTCAGAGCCGTACATTAGTGGCTACTGTCACCTTCGAAGTAGTCCCTTTGTGCATCCATACACTGGTTTAGACTGTATTCCCATTTTCTGGAAATAGCCTTGGAACTTGTTTTCTGGTACACGCTTGAGCTCCTTTATTACATCATGCTGAATATCAGAAATGTCAGAAAATCTTTGTCCTTTCATTTTGGGAACAGCCAGAAATCACAGGTGGTGAATAAGCAGGATGATCTAATTCAGCAATTGATTTTTTGGACAGAAACTCTCATTTCTTCCGCAAAGTTCACATGCAGATCTCTATTACGTTTGCAATAGCCAAGCAGCAAATGGCTCCACTGGCTTGAGGTCTGTGCATGCATTTGTTTAAACAACTAGTGATTACTAGTGTTGTTCCAGACAAATCACCAAACAGATGACACTATGAGGCCATTCCAGGACTTAAATTGCCACACATTGTATGTCTTAGATTATTAGATGCATGCCAGCTTGTTCTTTATTACTGTAAATATACCCACAGACAACTAATAAATTCTTAAAAATATGTTCTGCTATGGCTTAGATCCACTTGTGCTTTAAGAGTGACAGGTCAGTGCAAATCAATGCAAATTTATTCTGGCTAATCACCTTTATCTTCTGATGAAACTGATAGTAGTCTCTTCCAGGATGACTCAATCCACATGGCACAAGGGCATGAAAATGGTGTAACACAGCTAACCACCTATGGGAGAATTTGGAGATGATGTTAGACAGCACTCTCCACCACCAACATCAAAAAATAACTGGAATGGCTCATCCGTCCAGTACAGTTCCAGAGACTTGTAGAATTTATGCCGAAGCTGATCTGATGGCTTGTGTTAGCCGAACACCTTACTAAACACTTTATCTAGTTTTGTTCTTTTAATTTGTCTCCAGTCTTTATACACTTCAGGCTTCAGTGCATCCTGGTCTTCTGTGCATCAGTCACTTCAGTCAACAGTATTCTACTACCCATACCTGTGTAGAGTACCCTTTATCTGAACTCTGGCTCTGCTTAACAATGTGACCTGCTAGCCAGCAGCTGTTTAGTCCCCCATGGCTACAGCTACGGCAACACTTATTAGACTGGACATTAACAAGGCCAAGTACCAGCCGAATACCATGTAACATGGACAAGCGAGGTGTTGAAATCATTAATTTTAATGAGGAGAGGCAATAATAATCTCATCAGACCACTTCTTCATGGGTGCTGCACTCCCCTGTCTTCACATAGGACTGCAGGGAGAGAGATAAAACTCTCAAACCATGAAGATAAAACAGCTTGGACTCATTTCATATTAGTATTAGTTTAAGCTCCATTACCAGGACCTGCTGTGCCAAGCAAGGAATATTTAACTCCTCAATCTGGTGACCATCGGAATTTTAATTGTCTGAGACAAAAGAGGTTTTAATTTTTCCGCAGCCCATCTATCTTTCTGCCTTGTCTTTCCTTTGCATGCCCCTTCCCCTCTCTTCCACGGAACAATAAAATAGTCTAGGTTTAAGTTATGGCGAGTGTTTGAAGTCCTGGAGTCGCCTGTAAATTTGGCAGGCACCTTTGGGAGCTGCTCACAGTGGGGGCTGCTGCACCACTATTTCATAGCCAGTGTGATTTGTGGCTCTCTGCGTCCCTCTCACTAAGGCCCCATAAATCAAAACTCATGGTGCTGTCGTTAGGGACCTAGGGGCCCTGCCAAGAGTGCCCAAGGGCCACTTCTCATGGACTAACGCTTCCAGCCATTTCACTGGTCGTCACATTTCACAGGCCTGAACCTGCCCAAATGGACTGACCTCAGCTATCAAACCCAGGTTTCAACTCCCTTTACCCCCAAGCACAGGGCTGGCTTTCCTCATACTACCTATGCCCACACACTCATCCAGGCTCAGTTTTCCTCAGCCTTCACTGGTCAGAACTGCTTGTCCTACACACTCATAAAAAGTGTATTTGCATTACATTATAAAAGGCTTCTGCAGCAAATGCACTATTTCATGGGTCTGAAAGAAAAGAAAATGTCAGTGGGAGAATAAAAGTGATTTATGGGTTCCAGCTTGAAAAAGTACAGCAACAAGTATTTGATAAAATAAAAAAAAGGCAGTGACTGAGGAAAGCGAGAGAGAATGAGAGAAGGGAAAGTGCCCAGGAGGTCCATGCATGATCTTGTCCTTTTTTTTCGTCAGGCTTGAGGCTTCTTGCTGTAGACACCTGTGCGCGTCTTATGTTTCAGTGAGTGTCTGAAAAACAAGCACTTGGCTCCGATCTCTTAATCCGCGTGGCTCCATGAAACATGGTCACATGATATGTGCAGGCCAATGATGATGGTGGGCTTTGGTGGTGGGTGTGTGTGTGGGGAGGGGAATGCAAGCTTAATCTTTTCTAATTCAAATCAAGGAGGTCCCCAGTGGAGTACGGGGATGATACCCTATCCGCTGCAATCAGGCCGACCTCCACTTCGGCCGCGCTCTAAATGATTAATGGAGCTGCCTTCCCACCTGTTACCATGGCAACGGGTAACCCGATAGCCCACAGGAATTTGTCTGCCCTCCCAAGTGTGCGCCAAGGGAGGAGGACGAGAAGGAGGGAGAAAGAATGAGAAAGAGTGAAAGCAAGAAAGAGGAGCAAGGGGAGAGGGAGAAAGTGTAGCGTGTTCTCTGTATGAAATTGCTGAAGAGTGAGAGATGGGCTAGAGTAAAGTCCATTAAGCCCATATTTCAGCATGATGGGAGTGAAGTGAGCAATTTCAACAAGACAGTGCAGGTGTCTATAAGAATTTTACACTTTATGTTAGACTTTGTGTGTGTGATGAACTGTGGGCTCTACCGTAGCACAGATACCCACCTAACCACCAAAAAAGGTACCATACCTCTTCACTGTATTGTTTTCCAAAGCTGTTGTGCTTTCTATTGATGCAGCAGCTTGCTAAAAATACTACCACTCTTTGTCTTTGTCTGGGTATACTCACATCCCCAGCAGATGAAGTGGCAAATCCTGTGGGATCTTTCTGGTTTCCAATAGCAGACAAGCATTCTGACACAAAGGAGGTGATGAGGGAATCCATGTTAATGAGCCACTTGTCCCACACCTCTTATACTTAAGTGGCCCAGGCTGGTTAAGAGGCTACATGAGGAATAGATAGATAGATATTGATAGCTACTCAAGGCCTTCATTGATTTGGTCATCGTGTTCATTTGGAGGGCCTTTGTAGAGGTGTCCGTGTTACCTTAAGACCATGGCGAGGTTTCAGTGTTCCTTGTTCAGCGTGCCTTGTTTTACTGACAATCTGGGCTTCAAAAGACCTGTTTTTCATTTAACCTTATTACTGCTTCTACTGCCAAGATAATTTGTTGGTAATATGAGAAGTAAGCACACTAGCTAATGCAGATGGTGGTGAAACGCAACATAGTGCAATTATTTACCTAGGAAGAGGATCATGTAGGCCTTAACAGTTTCAACAAGAGTTCTTTTCTGCTAAACATCTATTTTTCTCTTTAGGCTTTTCTTTTTTAAAACCACATCATTTAGTCTTGGGCTGACAGGGTTGCCAACTGTCACGCTTTCAAGCTTTGGGGCCTTGCCTTATTCTTTCATGTCAAACAATGAATACTGCAATAAAAGACAGAATACCTTTTTAACAGTGTGAACTGAGATTGGCTTTTTCTGCTAGTTGTCTCCATTACAGTCCTGGGAGCAGAAGCTTCTATTCATAATATTAATTAGCTTACACTGTGAAAGTGCAAGTCCATTAAGTGAGATATGTCTAATACAGTCTTTGAAATGCTCTGAGCCTTTTCTGAAAATTGCCAACCCTGAGAGCTGTGTGTGTGTGTGTGAGACCATGTTTTTAGATCTTTGTGGGGAAAAAAATGTCCCCATACAGATAGGAATATCTGATATCTTTGACCTTGTGGGGACATTTTGCTGGTCCTCATAAGGAAAGTGAGTTTTTTTTTGAGAGAGTTACAAAAATAATAAAAATAAAAGAGCCCAAATGTTGCATTTTCATTCCTGAGGTTAAGGTTAGGGTTAGGGATAGCATTAATTAGCTGCATTAATAATCGTGTGAGTGGAAAGTCCTCACAAGTATAGCAAGTCAAAGTCTGTGTGTGTGCATGTATGTGTGTGTGTGTGTGTGTGCATGTGTGTGTGTGTGTGTGTGTGTGTGTGTGGAGGAGTATCTGGTATCAGGGTCGTTGTGGTGGCTAAAGGTGGAATCAGCTGCTTGGTTTTCACAGGAAACCACATAGACAGAAAATGCTACATGCTGCCCTGTATTGAAATACCATCTCTCTGTGTGTATGTGTGTATTAGAATACCATGTGTCTCGTTGTTCACGCTATTACCTAAGGTAACTGTATACACAAAGTAGCTTCTCCCACAACATCTTGTCAGTCATTAATACAGCCACAGCTTTGGCTTTTGTCTTGCCAATGCGGCTGCACAAATGAGGGAACCAGACAAAAAAAAGCAGTCGTATCCTCTTGAACACTGTCTCAGACGCTGTAACTTTGCAAATACCATCTATGACGGCAAAAAATTGCACAACAGATTGCGCACATTATTGCCATGTCCGCTGGTATATACATTTGCGGAAAGCTAATAGTTATTGGGAAACTATTTTCTAGTGAATGGGCTTGGGAAACGCTTGTGTGTGTAAGCAGATGTGAGTGCGTGAGCTGCTTAAATCCAGAATGTGCATGAACGGCGCTGACTGAGTGTTGCACTGGGGGTATCGATGACAAGCCCATAGAGCAGATCTACGTCAATCCTCTGCGGCTTTGGGTCTTGGTGGCCCTCAGACTCCAGTTTCCATTGCTTGCTCTCCATTCTCACACAGAAGACATAAACGCACCGAGACCCACAGACACTCCAGTCTGTTTCTGCTCCTATTCTGCAGTATCTCTCAGCAAACCTACCAAAAGAACAACCTGAACGCAACAACTGGATCCCTTCATGGTCTTGTATAAACAAGAAGTGTAATATTAGTACATATTTTTCTTAAGACTCTTGTACAGTTAGCTAATAACCATATTAGTCATACAACATCATCCATGTTTTCTGGCTATCAACACCCTGAAAATGTTAGTAACCCATTTTACCCTATTAGATCATTGCTGCTGAATCAATCAGGTCCTAGGTCCAATTAGAGAGCTTATAAATCCTCATTAAGGAGACTTAGGTGTCAAGACTAATCTCGTGGTTTGTCTTTTATTATTTCACATGATTAAACATTCCCTTACGCTATACCGCTTGTTTCCATGAGCAAGCACATATTTGCTTTTAATACTGAGGAATTTCAATTGTATTAGCACTGTGCTGTGAGTAGACATATTGTAGATAATCATTGTGGAACTAGGGAAGTCCATGAGTGAGAGCAGAAACTATAGACTCATTCTAATTTAAGGCAAATGGCTTGGTCAGTAGAGAACTGTGTGCATTCGGAGACAAATTGCTGCATCCTTGTGAGCACGACTGCTGCATAGTGAAGTACCAAAAAAACTGGTACTATGCAAAATACATAGCAACGCCACCAATGCGCATGGGTGGTTGTATCCGTCAGTGGGTACCGTATTTTCCGGACTATAAGGCGCACCTAAAAGCCTAAAATTTTCTCACAAATCGGACGTGCGCCTTATAATCCGGTACGCCTTATACATGTACTGAGTTCCAAAATCTATAAAAGTATTGTTGTGCGACTTTAGTAAGCGCTCCGCTTCACTGACTGTCGGTCCATTTCCGGCTGACGCAGGAACGTAATACGTAGAGAACGTACAGAACGTAAACCAATCAGAGAACATTACGTAATACGTACAGAACGTAAACCAATCAGAGAACATTGCGTAATACGTACAG